>BTHS01000019.1:27575000-28170000 GCA_036184385.1 Tokudaia muenninki
AGTTTTATTAATATGAAATGATTTTAAAATGACTGAATAATCTTTTGAAATATTCCATATTCATGTTCCTTAACAAATATTTGACTAAACCTACTATCTTCTGTCTCTTATGGCAGTGTTGAATTTTGTGGGGCATTTGATTGTATTATATTGCATTATCCTACTATTGATGTGGAATATATCACCCTATTACAATTAGACATGCATTTATAATTTTGAAAACACATACATACACACACATACAGTATGAAAATTCAGTTTTATGTGATTTTACTATTTATATGGAAAACAATATAAAAAGCAGACAGAAATTCTCTATGAAACATTTGGGTTATAGGTATTTTTTTCTTCTTTTACATTGTCTTTCCATTTTATACTTTTTTTGAAGATACTTTCCTTTTTCACAAATAATTTTTCTTTATCCCTATTCCTCATCACCAAACTCCCCATACCACTCCCTTTCTGTCTATCATTAAAAAGCAAACTTGTTTCTCAGGAATAATAATAAAACATAACATAATAAAATATAATAAGATAAAACAAAACTATCACAGCTGTGTTGGACAAGAAAGAAAAACAGAGGGAAAAGAACAGAAGAACTGGAATATATATATATATATATATATATATATATATATATATATATATATGCATAATATGCATACACACACAAACACACACACACATATATATATGCATAATATGCATACACACACAAACACACACACACACACACACACACATGCAGGACCCTGTACAATCACAAACAGGTAGAGTGTATAATTCCTTAGTGTTTGAAAGTTGATATGAGTTTTTATCCGGTTGCTTTGGATGACAATGTTACCTTGTTGTTCTCCATTCCATTTTTCTGCCACCTTTTCCTTGAGGTTCCTTGAGTTCTCTGGGGAGAGAGTTAATAGAGCTGTCCATTTTAGTACTGAATGTTTTAAGGTCTTTTACTTTCTGGATAATTATGATGTCTGGCCGTGTGTGTGTGTGTGTGTGTGTGTGTGTGTGTGTGTGTGTGTAATAAAAAATGAAAGGAAGCTATAAATTTGAAAGACAAAATGGAGGTCATGTATAAAGAGTTTGCAGGAGACAATGAAGGGAAATATGGTTATAGTATAATCTCAAAAGTTAAAAATGAACATAGAAAACTGAACTGAAGTTTTTATTTAGCACTCTCAGATGACAAATCAGAATGAAATAAAAATCAGTTTGAAAGACCATTTGACAAAGCACTTAAGGATGACCTGAATTTAGTTAATTCATAATGTAACTAATAAAAAATATGTTTGTGCATGTGTGTGTGTGCACATGAGCATTCACACAAATATATTATAAGCATTTTAATATTTATACAAAATATACATGTGTATATATGTGTCTTGGGCTATCATCACATTGCAAGACTATTGTAGCTTTTCATTAAAAACAGCATTATTCAATTTTAATTATAAAATTTTATTCTTGTTCATGGCTTGCTTTTAGAGCCATGTTGATAAGACTTCATGGGTTTATTTTTGAATTTTCTTGGAGATATACTCTCCATTTAAAGACTCCATTTCTCTTATTTATTTATGCTTGTTTGTTATTTTTCTAATAGTCCACTTAAATTTGAGAAACATAATCTGTTTTCCAGTTTGTCCATTGTGATTGTATATCTATTACTTGATTACATTGAAACAAAAGCATTATACTCTTTTAAGAATGAAAATTTTATTATATCCAATTCTGGAAAAGTATCTTTTATTCACCTGTAATAACTGTGGTCTTCTAAGCTTACTGCCTTAGTCTGCTAAACTAGGCCTAACATCTAGATTCTGTACAATTTCATCTAGGCCTAGAATATTTTCAGCTTCTGAGACTCACTGCTAAATAAGCTCCCTCTTTTTTCTTCTTTCTAATCTCTGTCTAGATGACTCAGCTCAGCTGCTCTGTCTCAAACTCCTCTCTACAATTATTGATTCAATATGGCTTCTTCTTTGTCCTCTACTGAATTGCTCTGCTTAGACTCAAACTACAGCAATCCATTCTAATCTGGCTCCTTCTCATTCTCTGCCTCATTCTTTTATCATCTATGTCTCAGTTATTCTTCCTTTAATCTGTTTCTGTTAAACTCTTTCAGTAAAACTGCTCCTGCTTTTTCTATCATCTCTGCACTGCTTCTCTTTATCCCCTCTTCTTGTGGAAAATTGGGAGTATCTTTGTTTGTCAAATCTTTTTACAATTTATTTTTTTTGTCTTCCATTCAATTAGGCATCACCTTCAAACATGGGTGCTTTCTTCTACAAACTAACTTTATCTTCATTATTTAGGATTAAAGGTGTTGTGGTGATCATTATTTGGGAGGTTTCTACCCCACCTTTGACCATTTAATTTCCAAATAAGAGACACAAAAACTTTATACAAAGCTGTATAGTATTGGACCTGGGAAGATACTAAATTTCTATGCAATTTTGTTTATTTCCTTGTCAGTAACTCTGAGATATAATTTTCCACTTGCTGCAGCAGCTGCAGCTACTCCAACTGGTGAGCCCTCATGCTATGCTTTCATGATCCACAGACCACTTCTTTCTTTCTTTCTTTCTTTCTTTCTTTCTTTCTTTCTTTCTTTCTTTCTTTCTTTCTTTCTTTCTTTCTTTCTTTCTCTTTCCTTCCTTCCTTCCTTCCTTCTTTCTTTCTTTCTTTCTTTCTTTCTTTCTTTCTTTCTTTCTTTCTTTCTTTCTTTCTTTCTTTCTTTCTTTCTCTTTCCTTCCTTCCTTCTTTCTTTCTTTCTTTCTTTCTTTCTTTCTTTCTTTCTTTCTTTCTTTCTTTCTTTCTTTCTCTCTCTCTTTCTTTCTCTCTCTCTCCTTCTTCTTCTTCTTCTTCTTCTTCTTCTTCTTCTTCTTCTTCTTCTTCTTCTTCTTCTTCTTCTTCTTCTTCTTCATCTTCTTCTAAGAAATGGCTCTTTATTTTTTTGTAAAGCATTTACTGTGCTTTTTTTTTTTTTGTCCAAAACATGGTTTCTCTGTACAACCCTGGCTGTCCAGGAACTCACTCTGTAGATCAGGCTGGCCTCAAACTCAGAAATTAACCTGCACTGCCTCCAAAATGCTGGGATTAAAGGTGTGTGCCACCAATGCCTGGCCCCTTCTTCCTTCTTCTCTGTCTCCTCTTCTTCTAGTTCACTCCGTCTTATGTCCCAAGTCTGGGAACTGAAGTCTCACCTATCTGTCTTTTGCTCAGCTACAGACTGTAGTCATCTTTACTCAGCCAGTAGTTTTCAGTTAAGGATCAAGTTTACATTGCATCACTTTGGTGTATGTGAGTATTTCCTTGTCCCAGAGGACTTCTTCCAGTGGCATTAAAAATGTGCTAAGGGCAGAGCCACACCACAACTATAAACAAAGTTTCTTAAGTTAATAACACAATCTTGGGTTTCACAGTGTGATCAAATGTCCTGCGACACTGTACTTAACATATACACTTAAAGGAATATACTTAAAAAAATGATGAGTTCAAATAATTCTTTGTGATAAATTTTCAAACACTGTAAATTATTAATGTAGTATTTGATAATTATGATTCTACCTATGAATCTCACTCATTCCACAGGAATTTTATCACTGCAAACTAAAGATTACTGTGATGCATTATAACATTTACTTTATTGTCAATGTCTAGTGAGTTAAGATCCCAAGGGCAGGGGCACATTAATCAGAACACAGGAGATGTACAGCAAAAGTGTGCCAATGCATTGCTTATTAAATGTTTCAGCATCTTTTATAGACAAAGGAGAATAAAGGTTTCTCACAGTTTCTAATTCTTTATATCTTCTGTGTCCCTAGAAAAAACTTATCTTGTTTCAAAGGGACCAAAATCTTGCATATTGAGAAATGGGTCTGCAGTCCAACTCTTTGGTGTGTTGCTTCTTAAAATTAAGAGCAAAGTTGCTTTCTCATGAGAAAAGGATAATGAAGACCACTACCTAAGGCTTGCCGCTTACTTGGCAGAACATCAGGATTTTCTGCTGAGAAAGTATGCCTTCTCTGTGTCTTACTATGCTGAAGTTTACAGAAATCCTGTGTCACTTTGAAGCTGGCAAGCTGGGAGCAGCCACCTCATGCCATTTCTTCAAACTTATTAACTATAAAAGAGAATCGTGTATCTCAGGTATTGATGAATCCAACACCTAGAGATAGCATTGTTCTGTTCTCAGTTCTATATGATCATCTAAATTTAAAATATCGAATTTAGCACCTGACTGACAGTTTTCTAGTGAGCTATATAATTTATCTTAATTTTCTTCATAGGCTTTATTAACTTATTATTTTTGTTATTATTATTATTTAATATTTTTTACAGTCCACTCTCTGACATTTCCTCATCCCATACCTCCTCCTTTGTCTCCAACATGATGTCTCCAACCCCCCACTACCCTCTATACTCCCTGGGGACTCAAGATTCTTTTGTTTTTGTTTTTGTTTTTCAAGACAAGAGTTTCTTTGTGTAGCCCTGGCTGTTGTGGAACTCACTCTGTAGACCAGGCTTGCCTTGAACTCCGAAATCCACTCGCCTCTACCTCCCAAGTACTGGGACTAAAGGCGTGTGCCAACACTGCCCTTGACTCAAGTTTCTTGAGGGTTGGGTGCAACTTCTCCCACTGAGGTCAGACAAGTCAGTCTTCTGCTGTATATGTGTTGGGGGTCTCATATCAGCTACTGTATGCTGCCTGGTTGAAGTCTCAGTGTATGAGAGTTCTTGAGGATCCAGGTTAGCGGAGACTACTGGTCTTCCAATGGGATCTCCCTCCTTCTCATCTTTTCCCAGCTTTCCCTTAATTTAACCACAGGGGTTCCTGTCTTCTCTCACTTTGTTGGGTGAAAGTATCTGCATCAGACACTTCAGCTGCTTGTTGGGTCTCTCTCTGAGGGCATCCAGCTAGGCTCCTGTCTGTAAGCACACCCTAGCATCAGTAATAGTGTTAGGCCTTGGAGTCTCCCCTTGAGCCGGATCACAATTTGGACCTGTCACTGTACCACTTTTCCCTCAGCTTCTTGTCTACTTTTGTCTCTCCAGTTCTATTAGACAGGAACAATTCTGGGCCAGAGTTTTTGACCCTGAGATGGCAACTGCATCCCTCACTTGATGCTTGTCTTTCTACTGAAGGTGGACTCAACAAGTTCTTTTTCGCCACTGTAGAGTATTCATCTATGGTCACTACTTTTGAGTCCTGAGAGTCTCACACCTCCCAGTGCTTGTTAACCTTAAGTTCTGTAGATAGTATACTGGGTATTCTGTACTTTTTTGGCTATCATCCACTTATTAGTAAGTACATACCGTGCATGTTCTTCTGTGCCTGAGTCACCTCATTCAGGATGACATTTTTTTAGGTCCATCCATTTACCTGCAAAACTCATGATTTCCTCATTCTTAATAGTTGAGTCATATTCCATTGTGTAAATGAACCACAGTTTCTGTATCCATTCTTCAGTTGTGAGGCATCTAGGTTGTATCCAGTTTCACAAACAAGGTCTCTTTCTCCAGATCCTCACCAACATGTGCTGTCACCTGAGTTTTTGATCTTAGCCATTCAAAATGATTTAAGGTAGAATCTCAGCGTTGTTTTGATTTTCATTTTCCTGATCCCTAAGGACTCTGAGCATGTCTTTTAGTGTTTCTCAGCTGTTTGAGATTCCTCTGTTGTGAATTCTGTGTTTAGTTCTACACCGCATTTTTTTCATGTAGATATTTTCTTTTATTACATTTCAAATGCTATACCCTTTCCTCATTTCCCCTTTGAAGAACCCCTATCACATCACCCCTCCCCCTGCTCACTAATGCACCAACTCCCACTTCCCTGACCTGGCATTCCCCTACCCTGGAGCAATGCACCTTCACAAACCCAAGGGCCTCTCCTCTCATTGATATCTGACCATGTCATCCTCTGCTATCCATGTGGCTGGAGCCATGGGTCCCTCCATGTGTACTCTTTGGTTGGTGGTTAAATCCCTGGGAGCTCTGGAGGTAGTGATTGGTTCATATGGTTGTTCCTCTTATGGGGTTGCAAGTTCCTTCAGTTTCTTTAGTCCTCTCTCTAGCTCCTCCATTGGGGTCCTTGTGTGAATTTGTGTGTCAATGAAAGAAGAAATAAGCATCAAAAGCCATTCTGAGAGGAAATAAAACAGCAAAGAAAAACTCAGAATAATACTTCTTGGGAAAACATCATGTAGATCACTCAGTTTGCTACTTATATAATTCAGAAAAGTAGAAAGCTGAAAATTATTTGTAAAACAATAGTTACATATTTTTAATTGAAAACTTTAAGCATTACATATTACAATGTAAGAAATGATTAGAATATGGGGATACAGCTTCAAAATATGGTGGTCAAACCAACTGGAAAGAGAACAGTATAACATGGTGTGTATGGTACATGTGTGCAAGACTCAAGGTACTATATGTCACTCTTTGTATAAAATAATATTTTTCAAATTCATGAAAATATGATAAAACCTATTTAGGAATTTCATTGAGAACATTTTCTTCAGGATAATACAGATAGCTTTGCAACTTTTGTTAGTTACTCATTATTGAAATTTTAAACAAATTCATTAGTGTCTATTTCTCATACTGTCTGGATGCCAAAATTCAGTAAGTATATAAATTGTGAGGACATAATAGTGAACAAAACAAGTAGATTGGATTTATTTCTTGGGCATAATTCTTATACAGATTCTTTAGATGAAGGTATCTATACCAGGTAAGAGAACAGTCAGAATATAAAAATGAGTACATGCACATTAATACTCTTATTTATGTTATTTTACTGTTTTTGCAATTCAGGTTTTTGAGTTACATAAATAGTATAATACAGTCATACACATTTGTGAATAAATTTGCATTTGCTCAGAATGTATAATGAAGTTGTTAAATATGGCAGTAAAATTTTTGTAGACAAAGAATTTTTCAATTTCTTTGAAATGCAAGATTTTCACAGCTTTATACATTTGCCTAAGGCCAAGAATACATTTATTTATGAAAAGTCTATGCAAGGAAGTGTTTTCACCTACAGTTTGCCTTTATTTAATATATATGTAAATAAATCACATAACAGAAATGTGAAAAAGACTTAAAAATCTTTGATTTTTTTTAAAACACAGAACATATTCTATTCTCTAGTTTATTAAAATAAATTACATACATCATGTATCCTTAAGAATCTTGCAGTTCCCTTGAAAATACTAATTAATTTGAAAATTTTAAAATGCTATAAGATGTGGGAATACTAAACACAACAGCATTCTTGTACCAAATTTAAGAACGTCTTTTTACAAGCAATATTTGAAAAAATGTTAGCACATATATTCACATTATTTTCCTCATTTAATTCAAATTTCTTCAAATTTTTAGAAAGTATAGTATGTGAAATTTCCGAATAGCATGAGTATGATTACAAAATGTGATAACGTATCATATTTTAACTTAAATTAAAAATATTTAAGAGAACATATTATGCCAGAAGGAAATTTTGAGATTATTTGAACACATTTTAACTCATCTTTACATGTTCAAGTTAGATAATAGTGTCTTTAGCATCAAAATTACTTTCTGATAGGCTGTGGACCTGAACAGTACCACTTATGAATTCTCATGGAGTTTTTTTTTTTTTTTTTTTTTTTTGGTGCTAGGGGAGCAAGCATGAGTTTCATGAATGCCGAACAAACAATCTACCACTGAGCCATACTCTCATCCTTTGTTGTGCATACAATAATAGTATTCATTCAGTTGTACTGCAAGTCAAGTTCCTTTTCGTAGAATTATTTTATTTGTTTAAATTCCAGCCATTGCCTATGCCCCCACCTCTGTTTCCACCTCAAAACTGGTCGTACCATTCCTCCTCCCCTGTTTCTAAGACGATGTCCCCACCCACCATATCCCCTCTGTACCCCACGGGCATCCCTTTTTCCTGGGGCCTCAAGTTTCTCCAGAATTAGGCTTATTTACTCCCACTTAGGCCAGACCAGGCAGTCTTCTGCTATATATGTGTGGGGGACTCAAACCAGGCAGTGTATGCTGCCTGGTTGATGGATCGGTCTCTGGGAGCTCCCAGGAATCCAGGTAAGTTGAATTGCTGATCTTTCTATGGGGTCGCCCATCCCTTCAGCTTCTTCAATCCTTTCCCTAATTCCTCCATAGGGGTCTCTGACTTCAGTTCAATAGTTGGGTGTAAGTATCTGCTTCTGCCTCAGTCAGCTGCTAATAGGGCCTCTCAGAGGACAGCCATACCACACTCATGTCTCTTAAACATATCATACTCCATTTTTGTCCCTGCATGTTGGACCTTGAAAGGCAGTCTGTGTTCTGTTTGAGTTAGGTTTAAACCCCTGTGACCCAGTGGACTTAATCCAAGATGGATGGAAGGTTGTTTGCCCATGTTCCCAGACATTAGGCTCCTGACACACAGAGGTCCTCAACTCCATAATTCTGTGGCCATCAGTCATGTAGGGCCACACCCTGTTCCTTAGTATTCTGGATGGACTCCACTCCCTCAGTCACCTGGCTACAGCCTGGTTTGTCCCACCCCACAGTTACCTGGCAACAGCCAAGTTGCCCAGCCCACTATAAGAGGGCCTGTTTGCCTCTTCCCCTCTCTCTCTTACTGTCTCTTACTTTCTTACTCTCCTGTCTCTGTCTCTTGTCTCTTGCTCCCCCCTGTCTCTCCATTCCCTTCTCCCTCTTTCCACATGGCCATGGACGACTTCTACCTCTCTACCTCTGCTCTCTCATTTTACTTCTCCATAATAAAGGACTAAAACCAATAGATTGCCTCCTCATATTTCCAGTCGCCAGACTTAACCAAGGACTTGCCTGTGTGCAGGAACTCACCTGCATGTGGGAACCTGCCCAGCATGCTTTCCCTTGCTGCCCCTTTCTCCTTTGGCCCCAGTCCCATTCTCAGCTCTTCTGCGGTATCCAGTGACACCCTGCAATGCCTGAGAGCTAGAGAACATTTTGACCCTGGCCTCTGTGAGGCCAAGGGGTCACAAGACTGCTCCCTCTCCACCCCTGTTGATTGGGGTCCCATGGCTTTCTGCAGCCAGACACCCAACCAGTGGTGGCCTGTGGGGTGGCAGCGCAGCAGTTTCCCGTGTCTGCCCTGCCAGAACTGGCAAGTTTTGGCAAGACACGGTTTTATCTCCACTCACCTTGATCCACTTGGAGTTGATCTTTGTGCAAGGTGATAAATATGGAACTATTTTCATTCTACATGCAGACAGCTAGTTAGACAAGGACCATTCATTGAAGATTATTTCTTTTTTCCATTATATGCTTTTGACTTCTTTGTAAAACATCAAGTGTCTATAGATATCTGGGTTTATTTCTGTTTCTTCAATTCCATTTCATTGGTCAAACTGTCTGTCTCTGAACCAATACCACCTGGTCTTTATCACTACTACTTTGTAGTACAGATTTAGGTCAAAGATGGTGATTTCCCAAGAAGACTTTTAGTGTTAAGAATTGTTTTGGCTATCCTGGGTTTTCCCTTTTTCAGAAGAAGTTGAGTATTGCATATATCATGTCTGTGAATAATTATCTTGTAGTTTTGATGAGGTTTGTATTGAATCAGTACATTACTTTGGGTAAGTTGGGCATTTTCAACACGTAAATCCTGCCAATTCAAAATTATTGGGGATCTTTCAATCTTCTGAGGTCTTCTTTGAATTCTTTTTTCAGGGATTTGAAGTTCTTGTCACACAGACTTTTACTTGCTTGGTAAGAGTTACTCCAAGATATTTTATAAAATTTGTGCCTATTGTGAAGGATGTTGTTGCCTTAAGTTCTTTAACATCCTTTTTATTGTTTGAATAAAGGAAGACTACTGATTTGTTTGAGTTAATTCTGTATCCTGCCACTTTGCTGAAGTTGTTTATCCACTATAGGAGCACTTTGGTGGAATTTTTGAAGTTGCTTATGTTGCATACTGTCATATCAACCCCAAATAATGATACTTTGCCATCTTGCTTTCCAATTTGTATCCACTAGATTTCCTTTTGTTTTTTTATTGCTCTAGCTAGTACTTGGAGTACTGTATTGAATAGTGGGCATCCTTTTCTTGTCCCTGATTTCAGTGGGATTTCAAGTTTCTTTCCATTTAATTTGATTTTGGCTATTGGTTTACTGTATGTTGCTTTTATTATGTTTAGGTATGGGCTTTGGATTTCGAATCTCTCCAAGACTTTTAACATGGAGTGTTGTACCAAATGTTTTTTCAGCAATAACTGAGATGAATCATGTGTTTTTTTCCCTTGAGTCAGTATTAAGTTGATGGATGTTCATATAGTGAACCATCCCTGCATTGCTGGGATAATGGCCACTTGATCATGGTGAATGATGGTTTTGATGTGTTCTTGGATTAAATTTGTCAGAATTTTAATGAATATTGTTGCATCAATAAAAGTGAAACTGGCCTGAAGTTCCCTTTCTTTGTTGGGTCTTACAAGAGTAACAGTGACTTCACAGCATGAATTAGGTAGTGTTACTTCTGTTTCTATTTTGAGGAATATTTTAAGGAGTTAGATCTTCTTAAAGGTCTAGTTGAATTTTTCACTAAAACCACCTGGCCCTGGGCTTTTTCTTATTTCTTCTGTTTCCTTACACGTCATAGGACTATTTAGATAGTTTACCTGATTTTGATTTAAATTTGTTACTTGATATCTTCCTACAAAATCATCCATTTCATCTAGATTTTCAAGTTTTATTGAGTATAGGCTTTCGTAGAGCAAGATGGGATAATTCCTTGATTTCCCCTCATTTCTGATGCTATGTCTCCCTTTTCATTTCTGATTTTGTTAATTTGGATACTTTCTCTGTTCCCTTTATTACTTTGGTAGGGGATTATCTATCTTGTTGATTTTCTGAAAGAACCAGTTCTTGCTTTTGTTGATTCCTTATATCATTGTTTTTGTTTCTAATTTGTTGACTATTTCCTACAGTTTACTCTTCCTGGAGGTGTTTGCTTCTTTCTGTTCTAGAGGTTTCAGATATGTTGTTAGAGGGTATGGGATCTCTCCAATGTCTTTATGAAGTCCCTTATTGCTATGAATTTTCCTTTTAACAATGCTTACATTGTGTCCACAAACTTATGTTTGGGTATGCTATGTCTTCATTTTCAGTGAATTCTATAAAGTCTTTGATTTCTTTCTTTCTTTGTTTCTTTCTTTGTTTCTTTCTTTCTTTCTTTCTTTCTTTCTTTCTTTCTTTCTTTCTTTCTTTCTTTCTTTCTTTTTTTCTTTCTTTCTTTCTTTCTTTCTTTCTTTCTTTCTTTCTTTCTTTCTTCCCTTTTAGTTATTGGAAATTACCTCATGAGATTAAAAAAATCAAATTAATCTTCCTAAAATCTTAATTTTAAAGCTCTTCTGTATCTCTTCATGTTTGTAAATTTCAAAGAAACACTCATCACCAAAATATTCAGGTGTGATTTTTGTCTCTTGTATAATGTACAATTCTATGACCTTATGTTTGCCATTAATTAAGTGATATGCAAATTATTGTCCTTTCTTAAATTTGTAGATTGTTATAATAAACATAGATATAAGTCTTTTAAAAGTTCATATAATTATGGAGTATACACAGATGTGATAGCAGAAGATGTCTGTTTGTCTTAGCCTATCATTTTACCTGAATAATTTTCCATGATAATCTTCAATGTTAACATGTTTCTCTATATATTTCTTCAATTTTATCAGAAATATTTTCTATGCAAATCTTCAATTTTATCAAAAAGTGTTTATAATTCTACTTTCAAACAAATTAGACATGTTTTTATGCCTACCATTTTATCTCTATAATTTTCCATGAAATAGTGAATTTTAACATTTTTGTATATATTTCTTGAATTTTATCAGAAATATTTTCATTTTAGATCTTCAATTTTAAAAAAAAATTATAATTCCACTTTCATTTAACTTAGAAATATTTTTAGGCCTACCATTTTATCTATATAATTTTCCATGAAATAGTGAATTTTAACGTTATTTTCTTTATATTTCCTGAATTTTATCAGAAATATTTTGCATTTAGATCTTCAATTTTATCAGAAAATGTTTTGCAGAGAGCCATTGTAATGCCTCTAGGCAGAATTCAGCTGCCTGCATTTCAGGACCTGAGAAATTCCAGCCACACCTCCTACCACCTGACAGGGATGTCAGAGCTCCTCTGGCATTTCAAAAGAGCTACAGTTTCCTGCAAAAGCCATCTCCTGTGGAGTAGCAGACACTATGGAATTATCACCTTCCTGAGATCTGTTTTGGCAACATCATTCAGCCTGCCTGAAACCTGCTGAGAAGACTCACAGCTTTGAGAGGGAGGGTCACACTCCCAAAGCTTATATCCCCTGTTTCTCCTGAGTAAAGCTGGACTTTGAACAGCTATGTTGTCTTAGTCCCGTGTTTCCTTTCGTCATCCTCCCCACCCATCCCTAAGTATATTTTTCAGGTCACCGGTTCGCATGTAGCTGCAGGCAGCTATGATGTTTATAATTCCACTTTCAATCAACTTAGAAATATTTTTATGCCTACCATTTTGTGTGTAATTTTCTATGATAATCTTCAATTTTAACATGTTATTCTATATTTTTCTATAATTTTATCAGAAATATTTCCACATAAATCTTCAATTCTATCATAAAATGTTTCTACTTCCTTTTCCAACTAATTTAGCAATGTTTTTGTGTCTACCATTTTACTCTTTAATTTTCCATGAAAATTGTCAATTTTAATGTGCTTTTCTATATATTTCTTCAATTTTGTTAGAAATATTTTCCATGTAAACCTTCAATTTTATCATAAAATGTTTTTACTTCCTTTTTCAATAAAAAATGAAAAAAATAAAATGATACTAATACACAGCATACACAAAATTTGAGACAATCTCTCAAAAATTGGAATAGAAGAGTCTTAGCTCAAAAAGCCAGAAAATATTTTCAACAAAATCTTATCTGAAAATTTTCATAACACACGGGAAAACAAAATCTTATAATGACTGGAATCCTGAACAATAGAACAACTTCTGTAGAGATCACCATCCCTAAGCTCAAACAGTACTATTGAGCAATAGTAATAAGAACTACATAGTACTGGTATGGGAACAGACAGGTTAATCAATGGATCGAATGGAAGACCCTGAGATAAACTCACATATCTACAGACGAATGATTTTTGTCAAAGGACGTAAATCCATACAGTGTAAAAAAAATGAAAGCATCTTCAACAAAGTGATGGTCTAAGTGGATGTCTGTGAATAGAAGTATGCAAATAGATCCATGTTTATCACCCTGTACAAAACTCCCATCCAAGTGGATCAAAGAACTCAAAATAAAGGTAGAATACCCTAAATCTTACAAAAGAGAAAGTGGGGAATAGTATTGAACATGGATATAGGATACAATGTCCTAAACAGAACATCAAAGGTTCTGGCTCTAATATCAACAATGGATAAATGGGACCTCAGAAAACAGAAATGCTTCTGTAAGGCAAAGGATAATATCAATAGGAAAAACAAAACAAAACAAACAAAAAACAACAACAACAACAACAACAACAAAAAAACAGCAGCCTACAAATTGGGAAAGGATCTTCACCAATCCTACATTAGACAGAGTTAATATTCAAAATATATAAAGAACTCAAGGAATTAGAGAATAACAAGCCTTACAGACCTAATTAAGAAAGAGGTGGACAAAGCTGAAACAGGATTCCCAACAGATCGAATCTTGAATGTCCCAGAAGCACTTGATGAAATGTTCAAAGTCCTTAGTTATCAGAGAAATGCAAATCTTAAGGCCCTGAGCTTCCACCTTATCTCAGTCAGAATGGATAAAATCAAACTCCAGTGACAACATATGCTGGCCAGGATATGGAGCAAGGGTAGTACTATACCATTGCTGGTGGGAGTGCAAATTTGCACAATCACTTTGGAAATCAATCTGTTGGTTTCTGAGAAAGTTGACAAAATTTCTACCTCCAGAGACAGATGTACCACTCCTGGACTTATACCCAGAAGATGTCCCACTACACCACAGGGACACTTGCTCAGCTATGTTCATAGCAGCTTCATGCATAATAGCCAGTAAATAGAAACAATCTAAATCTCTGTCAACAAAGAATGGAGAAAGAAGATATGGGACACCTACACAGTGGAAAATTACTCAGCTATTAAAACAAAGATATCATAAAATTTGCATGCAAATGAATAGAATTTGAGAATATCACCAAGTGAGGAAACCCAAAGCTAGAAAGACATGTATGGTATGTATTCAACTCATAAGGGGACATTAACCATAATGTGAAGGATAAACATGCTATAATCCACAGACCCAAAGAAGCTATCTAATAAGGTCACAAGGGAGGATTCATGAATCATACTCAGATGGGGAAATTAGTCATCAGAGGTGGATGCAGAGAGGTAACTGTGTAGGAGAAGAATTGAGGAGCAGACTAGTAATGATGATCAGGTGTGGCAAGTGGAGAGGAGGGCAGGAGAGCACCAGCAATGAGAATAGAAATCGACAGGGGTCACCTCTTTTAACTAGTTGGAGGCCTAGGATGGAAGAGGATAAGGGGAGTCTATGGGTTTGACCCTAGCTTAAGTTCCAATCAGAGAGGTATAGAGACAGAAGTGGGCATCTCCTACAGCCAGACAGGACCCTAGAGGGAGGGGGGGGCATTAATCTACTCACAAAGCCTTTCACACAAAATTTATATTGCCTATAAGATGTGCAGGGCTAAAGATTGGAGAGAGACACAGGGAATGGCTAACCAATGATTGGCCTAACATGAGACCCAATCCCACGTAAGAGAGCTAACCTCTAAAAGCACTAATGATACTTTGCTATGATTAGCAAGAGATCCTAGTGTAACTGTCTCCTGAGAGTATTCATCCAGCAGCAGATGGAGACACACAGCCTAACATCAGGCAAATATAGGGAAGTCTTGTGAAAGAATGGTAGATAAAGGTGGGCAACTCAGAAGGGTCAAGGACAGAACAAGAAAACAGAAAAAGATAACTAACCTGGGGCCACAGGGGGTTACAAAGCCTGGGTCAAAAAAAGGGAGCATACAGAAGCTGTGTCTAGACCCCCAACATACATGAGGCAGCTTGATCTTCATGTGGGTCATTTATAAGTGAAGTGGGGTCTGTCTTAGACCTCTGTCTCTGACCTCAGAGGCAGAGGTTGTGACTAGTCCTACTAGGACTAGATGTCCCAGAGTGAGGTGAGTTCTCTCTTAAAAGAAGGAAAGAGAGGGAGAAGAGGAGGGGAAGGAGGAGGAGGAGGGAGAGAAGGAGAGATATTTGTAATGGTGGGACTTAGAAGAGAGAAAGGAGGGGGCTGTGATCAGGATGTAAAATAAATAAAAGTATAAATTATTAGAAGAGCAAAAATGATGGATGTGTAAACAGCATCCTTCTTTCTTCTCCACCCAAGAATCATACTTCAATATGAAAGATAAGCATTGCCATACAGTAAAAGACTAAAATGCTATTTCAAGCAAATGGGCCTAAGAAACAAGTTTGAGTAGATATTTTAAGATCTAACAAAATTCATTTCATATAAAATTAGTCAATGAGATGGGAATGAACGTAACATATTCTTTAAAGGACAAATACACCAAAATGACATTTCAATTTTTTGCATATCTTGACAATTCTCGAACGCAAGGGCATCAAAGTTTTTTTTTCTAAGTATTTTTATTTACATTCCAAATCATTTCGCCTTTCCCGTTTCCTCCCTCCCCAAAAGTCCCGTAAGCCCTCTTCCCTCCCTCCTTTCCCCATTCAACTGGCAAAGTTTTTAAAAGAAACACTACTACAGCATAAATGATGTATTAAGTCTTAAACACTGAAAGTGGAAATTTTTAATACCCTACCCTTACCACCATACAGAGCATACAGAAAATCACCACCACCACCACCACCACCATCAACAACAGCAACCTAAACAGAAATCTTGGTACTAACAGATGGTATAAACCAAATGGACCAAACAGATATTAAAGAATATTTCACCCAAATAAACAAAAAAAATATACCTTCTTCTCGACATCTCATAAAACTTTCTCCAAAATTGATCACATACTCAGACAAAATCTAAATCTCAAAATGTACATGAAAATGTAAATAACTCCCTGCATCCTAAGAGAGCAGGAATGATTAAAGCTGGATAAAATCAACGATAGAAGCAACAGCAAGCTTACACACTCATGGAAACTGAACAACTCTCTACTGAATGAAAAATACATCAAGACAGAAATATGATGAGAAATAAAAGAATTTCTAGAAAAATTAATACACACCATATACAAAATTATGGGCCAAAATGAAAGTGGTTCTAAAAGTCAAATATATAGTGCTATGTATCTATATTTAAAAAGCTGGAGAGATCTCAGACTACCAATTTAATAGCTGTAGAACAGAACAACTTACCTGAAGACTCTAAAACAAAAAAAAGTTAAGAACATCAAAGAATGGTAAATGGCAAGAAATTATAAACCTGAGGGCTGACATAAATGAAATAGAAACAAAGAAGAATAGAAATAATCAAACAAATACTTGGTTCTTTGAAAATAAAATCAATCTTATTTAAACCTCATCTAATCTGACTAAGAGAGAAAATATGCAAATTGCCAAAGACGAAAATTAAAAGGACATAACAACAAATATTATTTAAATCTAGAAAATATTAAGAACGTACTTTAAAAACCTCTCTTCTAAATTCTGGAAAATATAATAAAAATGGATCAACTTATTGATAGACACCATTTACTAAAGTTAAATCAAGATCATATAAACAATTCCCATAGACTTATAATGCCCTTATGAAACAGAAGTGGTCATTTAAATCTTCTAACAAAAATAAATATAAGAGAGAGAGAGAGAGAGAGAGAGAGAGAGAGAGAGAGAGAGAGAGAGAGAATGAATACCTGTGGAGGGATGGTTTAAACACAGAATTTATCCAGACTTTCCAAATGAATTAACATAAATCTTCAACTTATACCACTAAATATAAACAAAGAACAATCCATCTTTCCACAAGCATAATTGCCCAACTCTGTTTATTGTGGCTTTGCTTATAATATCCAGGAACTGTAGACAATGTAGTTATCCCTCAACTGAAAAATGGATAAAGAAAATGCAGTGCATTTACATGGCAAAGTATTACCTAGCTGTTAAAAATGACATCATGAAATATGCATGCAAATAGATGAAATTTTTACAAAATCAAGCTTAGTGAGGTAACCCATACATAGACTGAGGCAGAATACAAAGGGCATACATGGTTCTGTAACAGACAGGGACTCAAGAGCTGAAATGAAAATTAGATACATGCCCCACAACACCTAACCCAACATGAAAGACAGCAAGAAAAACATCTTACTAGGAAATAGGAATATCAATATTTCAAATGAATTATTTGGCTTTATAAAATAAATAATTAACATCTGAATAACAACTTATTTTGTTATCAAATACAGAAATGTCTGTTGTTCTATGTATTAAAATGAATAATCAAATTTTGTTTTGTGGTGCTTAGAAACAGATTAACTCTATTAGGCATATATATTTGGATACTTAGTTCCCAGTTATGTAACAATATGAGATTGAGTAGAAGGTGTGGACTTTTGGGAAGAGAAATATCACCAGACCTTTGATTTTAAAACTGCATGACATTTCCAGTTAGCATCTTTTCTGACTTACATTAAAGAGTAAGATGAAATATCTCAGCCCTAGCAACTGACTTCTGCCTGGGGTGCCACTTCTCTCTATGATGGTCATGGACCTTAGGCCTCAGGTACCATGAGCTTCAAATTATATGCTTTCTTTTATAAATTACCTTAGTCATGGTATTCTGTCATAACAATTGAAAAGTAACTATGGCAGTGTCTTACTTTATGGTTTACTGGACTACATTATGAAATATATGTACTATAAATTTTCACCTAAATATGTGTTATACTGGATTTATTACATAGTAAAACTAGAGTAACCTACACTTCATCAGAATTGCTTATATTTAAATTAACTTATAATTAATTATATGATGAGAGGAAAAATAAATATTACTATATAGATTTTACTGCAACTTTTACTTAGTTAAAATTTTATATTATTTTACAAGCTATAAAGTTATTAACCAACAGAGTAAAAATTAAGCTTCTTATACTGAAACTATTTAAGTAGCAAATTGTAAAGTGACAAATTATATTCTTGCACTATGTAGCTATTAGTATTTTAATATATACTAGTAATAAAATTAACCAAACAATGGAACATTATATGAATGAAATAAGGGAGTGCTTTTTATTTATCTTTAGCTTGCCTCTAGTTAACACTTTAGTTATATGAGATACAATCATTTAAGTAATATGGTTATATTACTTCCTATTATTTACTTGTAATTTCATTTTACTGTACTGTAGTAGAAATCAAATTAAACCAGTGTTTACCCACTGGCTTAATAACTACCCAAGAAAATTTCTAGTACATGAGAGAACTGCAAATAGCCTACATTCTACATTCTACATAATTTGTACTCAAAAAATTATAAAATTCCTTATGTTATTCAATTCAAATAATTCAAATTAAAAATGAGCAAGCAAAGGTTGTAGTGACTACTAGTACTTTTTGTTATTTCATGATAGGAAATACACTACAGCACTTACTATCTGATTTTATGTCCTGGTTCAATATAGCATGTGTGACATAAAGTATTTTCCAAATGTGAAAACTATCAGAATGCTTCTCTTTCATTTTAATTAAGAATGGAATATAGCTGGCAGCCCCGGCAGCTTGACATAAGCATCACCATTTTGTCTCTTAAGGCCTGCATAGTACTAACAAGTTAAACTTCTATTCTGCTTGGGTTTCATTTCTTGGTAGAAGAAACTTTTCTCAGAATTTATGATGGACTTGCGGTTGGGACTTGGCCCAGAATAACCCTTGCCTAGCCACAGATCGCCTGGAAGAACATTTGCTACCACCTGATATTCTCCAAATAGTCCCTTTTTGCCTTTTTGCTACACCTTCATCAAGAATCTCCTTTGGGATAATATATGTTTCTCCCTTCTTCTCAGGCCTTGAAATAATTTATCCTCACTTAATTGAAGTATAACAATCTATTTTCCCACAATTGGACACAGTAAAGTTATCAGCAGATTGTGAGAGCCGTGCTCCACTGGATACATCTCCATCACCACACTTGCTTCTATGGCTCAGGAAATATCATGGAATAGGAGGCAGAAGGAGTACAAAATATAGAATAATATGGAGTGTCCTGTGAAATATTCTTCTAGAAAACACTACATAATCCAGACCAGAAAAATGACAATGGTAAGAGACAAACGAATATGGATGTTGAAAAATTGCATGGTTCCTATCTATAGGCAAAGAACTACAGGCAATTAATACTGTTACCAGGGTAACACTGGCCTTTATTCATTGGAGTATTAGTTAGTTTTATCAAAAGAGTGACAAGATACCTCACTATCTATTTTTTTTATTTTATTTTCTAAGGTTTTTTTTTTTTTATTTACATTCAAAATCATTTCCCATTTCCTGGTTCCACCCTCTCCGAAAGTCCCATAAGCCCCCTTCCCTCCCTCTTTTCCCCATTCAACCCCTTCTCGCTTCTCTGTCCTGGCATTCCACTACATCCAGTCTTTCAAGGACCAGGGGTCTCTCCTTCCATCTTCTTAGAAATCTATTGATATGCGAATTGTGTCTAGGGTATTCCGAGATTCTGGGTTAATATCCCCTTATCAATGACTGCATACCATGTGTGTTCTTTTGTGATTGGATTACCTCACTAAGGATGATATTTTCAAGTTCTGACCATTTGCCTAGGAATTTCGTGAATTCATTGTTTTTAATTGCAGAGTAGTATTCCATTGTGTAAATATACCACATATTCTGAATCCATTCCTCTGTTGAGGGACATCTGAGTTGTTTCCAGCTTCTAGCTATTATAAATAAGGCTGCTATGAACATAGTGTAGCATGTGTCCTTATTGCATGCAAGTAAAGCCTCTGGGTATATGCCCAGGAGTGGTATAGCCGGATCCTCCGGGAGTGTCATGCCCAGTTTTCTGAGGAACTGCCAGACTGCTTTCCAGAGTAGTTGTACCAGCTTGCAATCCCACCAGCAGTGGAGGAGTGTTCTTCTTTCTCCACATCCTCGACAACAACTGCTGTCTCTTGTGTTTTTGGTCTTAGCCATTCTGACTGGTGTGAGATGGAATCTCAGGGTTATTTTGATTTGCATTTCCCTAATGACTAAGGATAATGAACATCTCTTTAGGTGCTTCTCAGCCATTAGATATTCTTCAGGTGAGAACTCTTTGTTTAGCTCTGTACCCCATTTTTTAATAGGGTTACTTGCATTTCTGGAGTTTAACTTCTTGAGTTCTTTGTATATATTGGATATTAGCTCTCTGTCGGATGTAGGGTTGGTAAAGATCATTTCCCAGTTAGTTGGTTGCCACTTTGTCTTTTTGACAGTGTCTTTTGCCTTGCAAAAACTTTGTAATTTAATGAGGTCCCATTTGTCAATTCTTGATCTTAGAGGATAAGCTATTGGTGTTCTATTCAGGAAATTCTCCCCTGTGCCCATATGTTCAAGGCTCTTCCCTAGTTTCCTTTCTATTAGTTTCAGTGTGTCTGGTTTTATGTGGAGGTCCTTGATCCACTTGGAATTGAGCTTAGTGCAAGGAGATAAGAATGGGTCAATTTGCATTCTTCTGCATGTTGACCTCCAGTTGAGCCAGCACCATTTGTTGAAAATGCTATCTTTTTTTCAACTGGATGGTTTTAGCTCCTTTGTCAAAGATCAAGTGACCATAGGAGTGTGGATTCATTTCTGGGTCTTCAATTCTGTTCCATTGATCTACATGCCTGTCACTGTACCAATACCATGCGGTTTTTAACACTATTGCTCTGTAGTACAGCTTGAGGTCCGGGATACTGATTCCCCCAGAGGTTCTTTTACTCTTGAGAATAGTTTTAGCTATTCTGGGTTTTCTGTTATTCCAGATGAATTTTTGAATTGCTCTTTCTAACTCCATGAAGAGTTGAGGTGTGATTTTCATGGGGATTGCGTTGAATCTGTATATTGCTTTTAGCAAGATGGTCATTTTTACTATATTAATCCTGCCAATCCATGAGCATGGCAGATTTTTCCATCTTCTGAGGTCTTCTTCAATTTCTTTCTTCAGAGACTTGAAGTTCTTGTCATACAGATCTTTCACTTGTTTGGTTAGAGTCACACCAAGATACTTTATATGGTTTGTGGCTATTGTGAAGGGTATCATTTCTCTTACTTCTCTCTCAGCCTGCTTATCCATTGAGTATAGGAAGGCTACTGACTTGCTTGAGTTGATTTTATATCTGGCTGCTTTGCTGAAGTCGTTTATCAGCTGTAGGAGTTCTCTGGTGGAGTTCCGTGGGTCGCTTAAAAATACTATCATATCGTCTGCAAATAGTGATAGTTTGACTTCTTCCTTTCCAATTTGTATCCCTTTGACTTCTTTGTTGTCTAATTGCTCTAGCTAGAACTTCAAGCACTATATTGAAAAGATATGGAGAGAGAGGGCAGCCTTGTCTAGTCCCTGATTTTAGTGGGATTGCTTCAAGTTTCTCTCCATTTAGATTGACGCTGGCTACCAGTTTGCTGTAAATTGCTTTTACTATGTTTAGATATGGGCCTCGAATTCCTGATCTTCCCAAGACCTTTGGCATGAAAGGATGCTGAATTTTGTCAAATGCTTTCTCAGCATCTAATGAGATGACCATGTGGTTTTTTTCTTTGAGATTGTTTATATAGTGGATTACATTGATTGATTTCCTTATATTGAACCATCCCTGCATCCCTGGGATGAAGCCTACTTGATTGTGGTGAATGATCGTTTTGATGTGTTCTTGGATTCTGTTGGCAAGAATTTTATTGAGTATTTTTGCATCGATATTAATAAGAGAGATTGGCCTGCGATTCTCTTTCGTTGTCAGATCTTTGTTTGCTTTTGGTATTAGTGTAATTGTGGCTTCATAGAACGAGTTGGGTAGTGTTCCTTCTGTTTCTATTTTGTGGAACAGTTTGAAGAGTATTGGTGTTAGGTCTTCTTTGAAAGTCTGATAGAATTCTGCACTAAAACCATCTGGATCTGTGCATTTTTTGGTTGGAAGACTTCCAATGACCACTTCTATTTCTTCAGAGGTTATAGGACGGTTTAGATTGTCTATTTGATCCTGATTTAATTTTGGTGTTTGATATCTGTCAAGGAAATTGTCCATTTCCTCGAGATTTTCTAGATGTGTTGAATACAGGTTTTTGTAGTAGGATCTAATGATTTTTTGAATTTCCTCAGTTTCTGTTGTTATCTCTCCCTTTTCGTTTCTGATTTTATTAATTTGGATACTGTCTCTGTGCCCTCTGGTTAGTTTGGCTAAGGGCTTATCTATCTTGTTGATTTTCTCAAAGAACCAACTCCTCGTTTTGTTGTTTCTTTGTATGGTTTTGTTTCTACTTGATTGATTTCAGCCCTGAGTTTGAAGATTTCCTGCCTTCTACTCCTCTTGGTGTATTTGCTTCTTTTTGTTCCAGGGTTTTCAGGTGTGCCATTAAGCTGTTGGTGTATGCTGTCTCCCGTTTCTTTTGGCGGCACTCAGGGTTATGAATTTTC
Organism: Tokudaia muenninki; assembly: GCA_036184385.1. Classification (NCBI taxonomy): domain Eukaryota; kingdom Metazoa; phylum Chordata; class Mammalia; order Rodentia; family Muridae; genus Tokudaia; species Tokudaia muenninki. The sequence continues at coordinate 27,597,715 of BTHS01000019.1, forward strand.
CTCTTAGCACTGCTTTCATTGTGTCCCTTAAATTAGGGTATGTTGTGCCTTCATTTTCATTAAATTTCAAAAAGTCTTTGATTTCTTTCTTTATTTCCACCTTGACCAAGTTATCATTGAGTAGAGCATTGTTCAGCCTCCATGTATATGTGGGTTTTCTTTTGTTTTTGTTGCCATTGAAGACCACCCTTATTCCATAGTGATCTGATAGGAGGCATGGGATTAGTTCTATCTTCTTATATCTGTTAAAGTCTGATTTTTGACCAATTATATGGTCAATTTTGGAGAAGGTACCATGAGGTGCTGAGAAGAAGGTGTATTCCTTAGCTCTATGATGAAATGTTCTATATAAATCTGTTAGTTCCATTTGGTCCAAGGCTTCAATTAGTTTCACTGTGTCCCTGTTTATTTTCTGCTTTCCTGAACGATCCATTTCAGAGAGCGGAGTGTTGAAGTCACCCATTATTATTGTGTGAGGTGCGATATGTGCTTTGAGCTTCAGTAAAGTTTCTTTTACGAATAAGGGTGCCCTTGCATTTGGAGCATAGATATTCAGAATTGAGAGTTCTTCTTGGTGGATTTTTCCCTTGATCAGTATGTAGTGTCCTTCTGTGTCTTTTTTGATGACTATAGATTGAAAATCAATTTTATCTGATATTAGGATGGCTACTCCAGCTCATTTCTTGGCGCCATTTGCTTGTAAATTTATTTTCCAGCCTTTTACTCTGAAGTAGTGTTTGTCTTTGACACTGAGGTGCGTTTCCTGCATGCAGCAAATTGCTGGGTCCTGTTTACATATCCAGTCTGCTAGTCTATGTCTTTTTATTGGGGAATTGAGACCATTGATATTAAGAGAGATTAAGGCATAGTGATTATTGCCACCTGCCATTCTTGAAGCTATCTTTATGTTTGAGTGGTTATCTACTTTTGGGTTTGAAGCAAGAAGGTTACTATCTCATTTTTTCCAGGGTGTTGTTTCTCTCCCTGTATTGGCGGTTTCCACCTATTATCCTTTGCAGGGCTGGGTTTCTGGAAAGATACTGTGAAAATTTGGTTTTATCATGGAATATCTTGGTCTCTCCATCTATGGTGATTGAGAGTTTTGCTGGGTATAGTAGTCTAGGCTGGCATTTGTTCTCTCTTAGTGTCTGCATGAGATCTACCCAGGATCATCTGACTTTCATAGTCTCTGGTGAGAAGTCTGAAGTGATTCGTATAGGTCTTCTTTTGTATGTTATTTGGCCCTTTTCTCTTACTGCTTTTAATATTCTTTCTTTGTTTAGTACATTTGGTGTTTTGATTATTACGTGATGGGAGGTATTTCTGTTCTGGTCCAGTCTGTTTGGAGTTATGTAGGCTTCTTGTATGTTCATCGGCATCTCTCTCTTTAGGTTAGGGAAGTTTTCCTCCATAATTTTGTTGAAGGTGTTTACTGTCCCTTTAAGTTGCAAATCTTCACTCTCATCTATACCTATAATCCTTTGGTTTGGTCTTCTCATTGTGTCCTGGATTTCCTGGATGTTTTCGGTTACACGTTTTTTGCATTTTGCATTTTCTTTGACTGTTGAGTCGATGCTTTCTATGGTATCTTCAGCACCTGAGATTCTTTCTTCCATCTCTTGTATTCTATTTTTGATGTTTTCATCTATGACTCCTGATTTCTTCCCAAGGTTTTCTATCTCCAAAGTTGTCTCCCTTTGTGATTACTTAGTTGTTTCTACTTCCTTTTTTAGATCCTGAATAGATTTGCTGAGATCCTTCACTTGTTTGTTTGTATTTTTCTGTATTTCTTTAAGGTATTTTTGCATTACCTCTTTCAGGATTTCTGCCTGTTGACTCAAGTTCTCCTGCTTTCTCTAAGCGATTTTTGTGTTTCTCCCTCATGGGATTCCATCTGTTAATCCATCGTCTCCTGCAATTATTTAAGCAGTTCTCGTGTTTCCTTTGTAAGTGCATCTATCCGTTGATTCATTTTTTTAAGTAATTTTTGTGTTGCCTCCCTATGGGCATCCGTCTGTTGACCCATATTCTTCTGCATTTCATTATGCAATTCTTGTGATTCCTTTGAAAGTGCAACTACCCTTTGAATCATTTCTTTAAGCGATTTTTGTGTTGTCTCCTTGTGGGCCTCCATCTTTTGAACCATGTTCTCCTGCATTTCTCTAATCAATTTTTGTGTTTCCTTTGTAAGGGCTTCTAACTATTGATTCATGGTCTCCTGTAATTCTTTATTAGATTTATTTGTGTCCTTCATGTGATCCTCTAATAGCATCATGAGAAGTGATTTTAAATCCAGATCTTGTCTTTCGGGTGTGATGGGGTATCCAGGACTTGCTGCTGTTGGAGAGTTGGGTTCAGATGGTGCCATATTACTTTGATTTCTGTTGGTAACCTTCCTACGTTTGCCTTTTGCCATCTGGTTACCTCTGATGTTAGTTGGTCCTGCTGTCACTGGCTGTTGGTTGGACCTCCTGTGAGCCTGCAAAGCTACTTCTGGCCCCCCTGGATTACCAGGATTCCTCTGGCACCGATTTCTGGGGCCTGCCCTGCTCCTGAGTGACTTTGGAGCCCTGATGTGCCTTGCCCCAAGTGATGTTATAATGGGGAGTCCCTGCACATCCAAAGGCTCAGCTTAATGGATTCCCGGAGCAGAGGTCGCCAAAGGGAGGCTGGTAGGCTCCTGCCCTGTGCAGGGGTGTGTGATCTCTCCCAGAGTTGGGGGAAGGGGGCGTCCCTCTGCAAGGCAGAAGTCCCACAGCAGAGCTGGCACGCTGGTTACTGCAGATCTGCCCAGCTCTTTGGAGCAGCATATACACAAGCCGCCCGAGACCCAAGCGATATTATGCCTGTCTGTCTCCGAGCCTGGCCATCCCAACCACCTGGACACTGGAGCAAAGATGGCAGAGTGCACTCTGCACACTCTCGGTGGCGCTGGCCACCCTGCAGAGGAGATGGCCTATAGCAAATCTGGTGCCCAGACGACCGCAGTTCCACTATCTATTTTTTTATAGGCTTAGAATCAATCATGGGTTCTGTCTACACTCACCTGAGAAAGAAATTATACAGAACTCTGAATTTGATATAGTCACACTAGAGTATATCCAACACAAATTCTTTTTGAAGTATTTATTCAATCATATAAAAAAAATAAAGTGTGATTAAATGATTGCTCATAGAAGGTTAACTATCCTGTTTCAGGAATGTTTCCCTTATTAGTTATCCAATACAACGTGATCAGTCTTCAAAACATATATGAACAAATAATAACAACAGATTTAAAAGTGACATTTATATTTGTGCATGCATATATCATCTATCTATCTATCTATCTATCTATCTATCTATCTATCTATCTATCTATCTACATGACTATCACAGTCAAAGAAAAAATGCTATTGATAGCTGTTGCAGGGGACCAATTGAAAGAGGGACACTAAGGATGGCTGGATGGAGAAAAGGAAAGTGAAAATGTTACATAATGGTTTTAAAATGAAAGCACGGATGAAAATTAAAATAGCAATAAACAACAAAGAAACCCATTTCTTTTGTACTGTGTATCAGCTTTTATAGGTCTCCTAAAATGATTGGCATTTCACCCTACATGATCGAGCTAGAGAAACATCCTATGTTAAGAGAGACAACCCTTGACATTATTAATGACACTTTGTTATGCTTGCAGACAGGAGCCTAACATAACTATCTCCTGAGAGACTTTATATAGCAGCAGATAAAAACTGAGGCAGAGACCCACAACCAAACATCATGCAGAGTTCAAGACATCTTGGGGAAGAGTGAGAGATAGAATTGACTGACCTGGAAAGGTCAATGACACAAGAAGACTTACAGAATCAACTAACCTGGACCCCCTCACAGAAACTGAAGCACCAATGAGAGGGTAGGCTGGGACAGGACCTAGGTCCCCTATACATTTGTAGCAGATGTGCAACTTGGTCTTCATGTGGGTCTCTTAAGAACTGGAGCCAGGACTGTTTCTGACTCTGTTGCCATTGGATCCCCTTCCTCTAACTGGACTTTCTGGTTGGCCTCATTGGGAAAAGATGCCTTAAGTAATGGGGTAAGTTCATGTCCCAGAGTGAGGTGGTACCTAATATAGGATGGGTAGTGGGGAGAGGGATTTGTAACAGTGGCACTGGGAGGAGAGGAGGGGAACTGCATTGAAAAAATAAGAAAAGAAAATGTGATTAAAGACATAGAAGTATGCAGTCTGATGTCATGAAGATTCCTAATAAATTATATTTTTTCTTTCAAGTCAAAGTAGAAAAATAGATTTTTAATTATTAATTACACACAATAGTTTAGAATTTCTATGTGTTTGATATTATCCTATGTACTTGATATTATCCTGTTTTAATTTTGTAATAATATAATGATATTCTTATATCATACTTTCCTGTATTAAAAATGAAAACTACATTCAGTCAACTTCTTAAAAATGTTTTTGTTATTTTAGAGATTATAATATAATTATGTTTCTCTCTACCTTTTTTGTTATTCAAATCTTTGTATAACATTCCCAGCACTTTCAAATTCATGCTTTCCAACTTAATTAGCAGAAAATAGTTAAGTAAATAACAGAGGTTTGAGAAAACACATATTCTCAAAACTTCTAGCTAAAGACAACTGGCATTAGTTTATCTTAAGTGTATTATATCATCTTTTGAATATTACATAATGACAACATAGACAGTTCAGTGACTAAAGCACTTGATTAACTTTCAGAAAACCTGCAATTAATAAACAAAATCCACATCATGATTGACAATTTTCTGTTGATCCAGATCCAGTGGACTTGATACCCTCTTCTTTCTTTCACAAACATATGTATGCTCGTAGTTTACAAACGTATTTGCTAGTTAATAATCCATTCACATAAAAAATAAAAATTAAATTAATATTTCAAATAGTATTAAACATTACAAGTTTGTTTAATATAGCATTTCACACACTTGCTAATAAAATTTGTCAATGTATATATGTGTGTATATATATATGTATATATATACATATATATATATATATATATATATATATATATATATATTGAGTGACCTGAATATAAAGTACCATGTCAATGGAAATATTTTGGGGATAGTCAATAAGTCACTTTTCATCAGACCCTTTATTATAGTGAAATATCTGGGAAATATGAAATGATATTAAATACCATCTTGTATAATTTGCCACATCCTTACCTTTATTCTGCTGTTTATAGTCTGGATCACAGAATACCAGTTTCTTAGAATGTGTTTGAAACCAAATTACAACATACTTTGACCTTTTGACTTTATTGTCTTTGTGTACTACCTGACTATCCTGCTTTAGTGTATAGTACTTGTCAACCATTGAATCTATTATCAGGTGTTTTCTTGGTATTTTCTGACATAGATGACATTGACCCTTCTAGGAAACTGAATATTTGAGTTATTGTCGCTACTAGTGTGATGAGTAAAGACTTCAATGACTTTCCCTTCCTTCTCTCCCCACTCTCTCCAACTCCATATCTTCCCTTTACCCATCTCATTTCTTGATGCTCCTCTAGCCATTTCCCTATCAATCAGTCTTCTTCCTCTCTGGACTATTCTCTCCTCTGGCCCAGAATTCTCTCATTTTCCTAGTGAGATGACATGTTTTACAAAAGGGTTTTACTTTACTAACAGGTTTTAGGTGGTGTATTTAAATCTGTCTGTCTGTCTGTCTGTCTATCTCTGTCTGTGTCGGTCTGCCTATCTATCTATCTATCTATCTATCTATCTATCTATCTATCTATCTATCTATCTATCTATCTATCTATCATCTATCTATCTATCTATCTATCTATCTATCTATCTATCTATCTATCTATCTATCCATCCATCCATCTATCATCTGTCTATCTAGTAATTATATTACTAAACAAAGGGATTCTTTCTAAACCACTTAGAAATCAAAGAATTAGTTAAGGTAAATTTCTTTTGAAAAGTTCAAAAATTTTATTTCTGAGTTTTACTTACTAAACTAAAAAGAGAATAACAGACAATATTGGTGAACATGCTAAGTTTTAAGTTAATTTATTCTCAGATATTAGTTGTCTTTAGATAAATCAGTGCTAATTTAATGACCAATTAGAACGTTGGCTATTTTCTGTTACCAAAAATATAATATAAATTGGTTTCAAGTGAAAATTTTACTTGTAATCATAGTTTATGACAATTAATGCTAAGAATATACATCTGCTGATACCTACCTTGCCTCTGCTAGCACTTAGCTGTGTTGTCTGCTCAGATAGGAAGGGTCCGTCCAGAATAGATAGTTCTGTGTCCTTGATTATCAAAGGTCTGGGTATTAAAATGACAATGTCTGAAGCTTATCATTTTAAAATTTAAAGACAAACACAAGTTGGTCCTGGTTTTATAACCCAGAAATTTCAGGCTGTAAGAAATAGGGTGGGATACTTACACATTAATTGTCAATAGATGGACACTCCAATCAATGTTGCCTCCTGATTATAGTCCCTGACAAAGAAGGTCACACTTCCGTTGGGATGTTTATCCCTATAGTCAGTCCAAGTGTTACAGTGAACACTTTTTTACAATTGAACTTGAAGTATTGGAAACCTCAATCTTTGGCAAGCACCTTCCGTTCAAGCTCTCAGTCTGGTCCTATCATGGAATAATTCTTATTTTTTTATTAGATACATTCTTTATTTACATTTCAAATGTTGCTCCCTATCCTTGCTCCCCCCACCGAAAATCCCATAAGTCACCTCCCCTCCCCCTGTTCCCCCAATCAACCCTCTCCCACTTCCCAGTCCTGGTATTCCCCTACACCGCAGCATCGAGCCTACCCAGGACCAGGGGGCTCTCCTCCCTTAGATGTCCAACAAGGCCATCCTCTGCTGCCTATGCATCTGGAGCCAAGGGTAACTCCATGTGTACTCTTTGGTTGATGGTTTTTGTCCCTGGGAGCTCTAGGAGTACTAGGTGATTCATAATGTTGTTCCTCCTATGGTACTGTAAACCCCTTCAGCACCTTGGATCCTTTCTCTAGCTCCTCCATTGGGAACTCTGTGTTCAATTCAATGGCTGACTGAGAGCGTCCCCCTCTTTATTTGTCATTCATTAGCATAGCCTGCCAGGCGACAGCTATGTGACTAGTCATGTGACTAGGTTAGGGATAAGTTCTCTTCAGCTTGCTTGAGTCCATTCTTTCTTACCCATATGGTAACTACAAGCTACAATTTGTCCTGTGATTGTTATCATCACCTCCAGTAATGTAATCACTCTAATTTTTTCACCTTACATTTAAGCCTTCTACAAGTATAATTAAGGTCAAAAAAAAAAAAAAAAGTGGGCAAAAGTTCAGAAAATCATTTCGATAATCATAAAATTGCAAAATCAGTGACAGCTCAAAAGGGAACCAATTGGCCATCTCACAAAATGTGTCAGTTAGGCTTCTCCTAAGGTCAGAAAGGGTTGTGCAAGTGTATCACTGCCAATCCTATCACGGTCCCTCATACTATGAAGTTATTTCAATTCTCTTATACCAATGAAGTAATATACATGCACTAGACACACATAGTCTGTTAGGCCATTGAGAAAAACACAAGTCTCTGGGCTAGACTAAAGGACCACCTAGAGGTGGATCAAAGAGGCTTACAATGATTTTTTAAAAAGACAAAAAATATAGATATTACTCAAGCTATTTGTCACTAGGTCTGTGTCTCCAGGTACAGAAATATGTTTCAGAAATGGCAAAATTATTCATAGTGTCATTTTCTCAGATACCCACTGAAAATGAAGAATATCCAATATCATACTCAGAGAAATGATTTTAGCTACTTTCTAGAAATCCCTCATTCAAGCCAGCAGTGGCACCTTGAAAAAGTCTGAATGCTGTCAATATGGCGTTAACTTAGGCTTGCTATAAAATAGTCTACTTAAAGAAAATATAGGTATTATAAGTGTCTTTGGCGACAAATAATAGTGAACACTTAAATATTTTAGTAATGTTCCAGAGTATTCTAGTAATTCATTTCTCATTCCCCAATTCTTGATATCATGCTCCCTCTAATCTGTGATGTTAGCAGGATATGACAGAATAAGATATCACACACTGGCAATCAGGGTGCATATTTAATGTCTCTTCCTGTCTCTCTTCTGATAATGCTACCAGAAATAATCATTTGGATGTAATCTTAATGAACTTATCTAATAGTGTTTAAGTTCTATGAGGAACATGTTTTCACAATTAAATAATTAAAGTTTTACCTTCTCAACATCTCACACTCTGATATCAATGTGAAATGTTTTTCAAAATATTATGTGTTTGAACATTATGTCTTCAATTGGTAACAATTTTGAGTAACTCTTGATGTCAACAGAAGGCAGTTTCATTATCATCTATTGGATGATTACTATCTGAATAGACAAATGCACACTGTATTTATCTATTTGGATCTGGGTTATCTCACTTGGGATAATTTTTTTCTAGTTTCATTCATTAGCTTGTAAATTCAATTACTTCATTTTTTGACAGCTGAGTAATAATCCATTCTATAAATGTTCTACATTTTATTATTTGTCTATTCATCTGTTAAGAAATGTCTATGCTGTTTACAATTTCTGGTTACTACAAACAGAGCAGTGATGAACATGTTTGAGCAAGGGTTCCTCTGGTAGAATCATTTTTTTTGGTATATACCCAAGAGTGACATAGCTGGTCTTAAGGTAGATTGATTCCCAATTTTCTGAGGAATTTACATACTGAATTACATAGTGGCTGTATAACTTTTCACTCTTGGCTGTGGTGAACAAGTATTCCCATTGCAGCTCAACCTCACTAGTATGAGCTGTCACACGTTATTGATCTTAGCTATTCTAACAGAAGTTAGATTGAATCTCAAAGTACTTTTGATTTGTATTTCCCCAGTGGGTAAGGATGTTTTATATGTTTCTCAGTCATCTGAGAATCCTTAATTAAGCATTCTATTTATTCTGTTCCTCATTTTTAATAGATTATTTGTTTTTGGCGTTTCTTGAGTTATTTACATATTTTGGATATTAGCCCTGTGTCAGATATGGAGTTGATAAGAACATTTTTCTATTCTTTTTTATTTCTTTCTTTTAAATATTTAACTTTAATCTTTTTTTATAGTCCAGTCATTATCCCTTTCCTGTTCTACCCTCCGAGAGTGACTCAACATATTCTTCCTCATCTGTCTCCAATAGGATATCCCCACACCCCCACATACCTCTCCAGGCCTCCCTACTCTATGGGGCCTCAAGTCTTTCCAGGGCTAGGTGCTTCTTCTCTCACTGAGACCAGATCAGGCATTCCTCCGTGTTTGAGAGATCTCAGGGGTCCAGGTTAGTTGAGACTGCTGGTCTTTCTATAGGCTCACCCTCCTTCTCTGTTTTTTCCAGACTTTCCCTTATTCAACCACAGGAGTCCCTGACCCCAGTCCATTGGTTGAGTGTAAGTATCTGCTTCTATCTCAGTCAGCTGTTTGTGGGGTCTTCAAAGCACAGTCTGTAAGCAAACTGTAGCTTTAGTAATAGTGCCAGGCCTTGGAGCCTCCCCTTGAGATGGATCCCAAGTTGAGATGGTCACTGGGCCTTCTTTCCCTCAGTCTCTTCTCCATCTTTGTTCCTGTAGCTCTTTTAGACAGGAACAATTCTGGGTAGAGTTTTTGACTGTTGGATGGCAAACCCCTTCACTGTTTCTATTCTTTAGGTTACTTATTTGTCCAAATGATGGTGTCCATGACTTCCTATTTATGAATTATTGATCTAATGGCTAATGGTGATACTACAGCTTCCAGCTTAGTACTTTAATGGTAATTGTGAATGTGGAATGAACTGAACACTGATATTTGTGTCTTCTCTTGGGGACATTTTAGTTTTCTTTTGGTTTGTGTTATCATACTTTATTGTCATTTTTTCACACACACACATACACACACACACACACACACACACACACACGCACATTTACTTATTATCCTGTAAACAATTGTTCTTTTTAAATGAGAGTGAAAAAGTAAGTGGATCTGGATGGAAGAAGAGGTGAGGAGGAACTGGGAGAAGAAAAAGGAATGAAAATCATATTCAGATTATATTGTGTGAGAAAATAACATATGTTTAAGGAAAGATAATATTTTATTGCAAGAGATCTCATGTTCATGACTAAAATTGAAAATCATGAATGGGAAAAAGGAAATGCACATTTGTGAAATCAAATAAGTATTAGAGACAGACTTAAAAACACACAAACTAGAAATAATTTGGGTTAAACCTATTTTTTGTTATTATTTAAAATACAGGGATTATTAATTATCATGAGCAAAATTAAAGACAAATACTAAATTTTTAAGCAAAGTTCTTTTATAGTTATGGCACCAAAATCTCTAAGCATCCATTTGTGACAAAGACTTTTACTATTCCTTGAAGAGAATATTTATTATAAATTATTTTCTTTGGAAGTACTTTTCTTCACCAATAGCCTATCATCTCATTATTATTCTTTCATATGTTATAACAAGAATTACAATATTTCATGTTAAATTTGAGCTTTATTTTCCAAATTATCTTTACCCTGTTTTTCATTAAACCATATTTTTCAGTAAACCCAGAAAGCTATTATACCTAGAATCTTGTAGCACACATGTGTTATGTCAAAGGCACACTTGTTGAATTAATGAATACTTAGTCATTTTTAATAATGATTTGTTTCATCCAAAGAAGGTATTGAAAAAGTGTGACATCTATGATATTCCATTATATCCTCAAAGAAATAAACCCTTTAAGACTCCCCATAGAAGTCACTACTCATTGAAAGCTGAAAACATAACATGTTCAGAAGAGATCTTAATTGATAGAAGATGTAAGATGATTAAGATATATTATTCACCTGGAATTAAAATAGCATAAATGATAAACTATAAATTAAAGCTAAAAAATTATAAAGTATATACAGTGAATATTTCCCTCAAGATTCATTTAGTGAAATATGGGCTTTCTTTTTCTATGTGTATACATTCATAATGTCTGTAGAAGGATTTTACAAGGAATCTTTCATGAGTGAATTGTATGCTGATAACTATAGGCCACATATAAACCAGAATGTTTCTTCTCTTTGATTCCTGCTGAAATCATGAAAACTGGAGACTAGACACAAAAATAATTGTCATCTCATGGATTGTGTAAGTGGCTCATTGAGTATGAGAACTTCATCAAGAAACAGGAGGACCTAAGAATGAATCTCAAGTATTGACAAAAAAGCTGGGTATAAATATTCATGACTCTCACTCAAGCTCCAGAAGAAGGAGCAAGTAGGCTCTGATATCTAATAAAAAAGTAGCCTAGCATAAAGGTGAATTTTACTTTAGTTTCAGTGAGAGACTTGTCTCAGGTTGATAAATTAGATGCATAGCAGTAAGGTAAGAAAAATAGCAACTTCCACTGGCATCTATGTTCATGTGCATGGGCTAGCATTGCCACATACAAATGTGTACATTTACCATAAATATGTTCCCCACCCTTCCACACAAGAGTCAACAACTGTTTTTGAAGAGAAAACCTCATTAAATGATAAATCATTAAAAGATCAGACATAATCATCACAAAGTCTGAGCCATGGAATTAATAAGTACAATGTATATAGGAACCATAATTTACAACAAATTATTTTCCTGGAATTTGATCAGTAAGAAACAGGTTGACTGACAATTATCCAGAAAATGACTTCTTAATAATTTCCCCTCAATGGCTGTTTAACAGTGATTCCAATAAGACTCAGGTTTGTGGGCCATTCTAGACCTTAGATTATTAAAATCCAGTTCAACATTTATAATATCAGGAACTAAACAAACTAACTCATTTATGTTTAAACATATTCTTACTCATTCATCACTTGTCTCTCTTTTATACCAATTGAAATAAAAATTTCAAAAGGCAGTAATACTTTTATTTTTGTTATTGATTATTTTTATCAAATAATTCTTTATTACCTCTGCAACTTTCATAGGATAAATTTTGATCATATTTATCTTTAACTAATATTAAATGTATTCTGCCTATTTCTCAAACTTACTGTCCTGTTTGTATTTTATTAAATAAACTGCAAAAACATATACTTCAATTTGTACTGCCATACATCTACAAGTTGAGTACTATCCACTGGTAATTGGTCAATCTACCAGAGGCACACCTTAAAAGAAATCATACCCTCCCTTTACAGAAACCAGAAAATGTTCATCTCTATCATTTTGTGTGACTGTGTTTCTCTGTGTGTATATGTTCATGTGCAAGTGCAAAACTAGTTGTACTTAAATAAAACAAAGTATTGGAAGTCAGTTATCTCCTGTCGCTTCCTTGATTCAAAGTATGAGGCTTGTGTAGTCAGAATTGTGGCAATGACCATCTTTACTCTGAGTCTTATCATCCACCGATGAACATAGTTTATGTATTATAAGCTCAACTCCTAAATAAATTTTATTTCTCCTGATAAATTGATTTGCCTCAAGTTTGGAGTGAGTACAATTTGCAAGAATGACGAGAATATTTTGGACTATTCTATTTTTATAATTATATTTTTTATTATTTAATATGCATTGAATCAATTGTTCTATTATACATCTTATTTCAAAGAAGACTTTCATTTTCAACTAAAAAATTTTAAGATGGTTATGATGATTGATCCGAATTGTCAAACTGATAAGACCAAGAATCATTAGAGAGACAAGCCTCTGGGTTTGACTGTGGAAATTTATGGGGTGTTGATTAGTCCACTGTGTGTGGCACCACTCCTTGGGACAGGATTATATTGTATATGAAAAGACCAAAAAGGAAGTAAGTTGTACCATCCATTGTTGTCTTTTTCCTGTAGATATATGGATGCAAAATAGCTAGCAGTTTTATTTTCTTATGCTTTGAATTCTATTCCACAGTGGTAGGTGACTCCATTTATCAACCAGAATAAACCCTTCCTTCCTTAAGTTACATTGGTCATGGTATTTTATCAAAGTGACAGAAAAAAACTAGAAAGTACTCAGACTTCTTCAACTTCAGTATTTGTCATCAACAATTACTTTTTTTCTTAAAAATTCTACTGTTAATATTTACATTGAGGATATCATGTTCTGGATGACATATATAATGTCTGTATTTGTTCAATATTATTTCAAAAACTTGAATCACATATACCCAATGCATTTCTTTTTACTTTCAAAAATTTGACGTTCAAAATAGTATGTAAACACATAGCTATTTTAGAAATATAACTTTTTAATGGAAAAAATTCAGAATCCATTTAGTCCTCTTAGAATATTCCACAAATGAGTGGGGGATGTATAAATGTAAGCATATGGTTCAGTAATAGATATATTAAATATTACCAGGCAAAATTATTGATTATCCTGTGCAGGCATTAATTATTTCTGTACTTGTGTTAAAAATGATTATTAAAAAATATGCATTTCTTTTTAGCTTTTAAAATGTCCCCAACAAAGTTCTTTCTTGTTGACACACTCTATATTGAACAATGATACTACCATTTCTTAGGTGAGTAGTTTTCAAACTGCAGTTCTCATCCTGAAGTCTTTTTGTCGCTCAAAATATTTTGGAATACACATGCTTGGGGATGTTCCTGACCAAAACTAGTAAAGAACAGAGATGAATAAGGCCATGCTTATGTCCCCAACAAAGAATTATTACAGATTTAAAATCACTATCAAAACATTTGCTCACATTTTCTTTAGTCAGCAATGCTAAGGCCTATACCAAGGTAAGTGGAGGGACATTTGTCTATAAAGTTGGTAAACAGGAGTTAGAAAACACAGTCATCCTTTAGAAATCTTGTCATAGGAGAGCATATACCATCTATTGCCTTCCTGAAAAAGGCATATAATGTTAAGTTTTAATTTTGAGGTTAAGCAGCTTAAGAAATGGGTCAGTATTTAAGAATGCAGATCACAAAGGCGTCCAGAATCAAGTTCCCAGCATCCACATTGGCTTTCTCTGAATTGCTATGGCTCTAACTTCTAGAGGTCATCATTGTCTCTCTGCCATCTGTGGAAATCCACACTCAGACTCACACACATAAACACAATAGAAATAGAAAATAAATCTTAAAAAAATAAATTTTAGAACAACATACTTTATGATATTGTTATTGTGAAACATCTAATTGAAATAAACCTTTATGTTCTACATTTCAGATGAAGGATGATGTGTAATTTATAATAAAAGAAAATCCTTAGCTGTTTTGATTTTATAAAATAGAGAAATATAAGAATTTCTTGCTGCGCATAACTTCGCAGTATCTCCCTTTGCTCTGTGAAGTAGCTACACTACCAGCCACCTCACAAGCTTCCCTTGAATCTTCAGATAAAAGACACACACACACACACACACACAAACACAGGCAGTTGTTTCTTTACAACTTGCCTTAGGAAACTGGGCACTACTATCTTGCACCTAGAAAAGTGTGCGCTTAATAATATTTTATATCCACCCCTCCCACTTGCCCTAAACTTCAGTTGGACAGTGGATTCTAGTCCCTACTAAACATTTTGGACCAGCTACCTATAGGAATGGCTACAGCCCCTCTCCCTCCTCCTCTGCCTTTCCCTCCTCCTGAGACATCACATGGTTGCCTGGTTCTTGTTTCTCCAAAACATGGTGAATTCCCTCTCTCCTTCCTTGTCTCCCTCTCTCCTCCAGGGACACGAAGTCCCACCTGTTCCTTCTGCCTAACCATTTGCCCATGGGTTTCTTTACTGAGAGATCAAGAACCAATTGTGTGGCCAAGAAGAACTTGTTGAAAGGAACCTGGTGTGGATGTCCTTGGGAGGTTCTGCCAGCAACTGACCAAAGCAGATGAAGATACTTGAAGCCAACCATCAGACTGAGTTTGGGTACCCCTGTGGAGGAGCATCAGAAGAACTGGAGGAGCTGAGTGAGATTATAACCCCATAGAAAGAACAACATGAGCTGGAAAAACCATCCAGTGCTACCAGGGACAAGACCACCAACCAAGGAGTGTACAGGGAGGGATCCCTGGCAACAGACACATATGTAGCAGAAGATGGCTTTGTCTGACATCAATAGGAAGAAAGGCCATTGATCCTGTGAAGGTTTGATGCCCCAGTATAGGGGGATGCCATAAGTGGTGGGGTGGGCGAGGGTGGGGTAGCACCCTCATAGAGGCAAAAAGGAAGGGGGAGATGGAGGATATGGGATAAGGGATTTGTGGAGGGGTAACCTGGAAGGAGGATATCATTTGAGATGTAAATGAATGGAATGATTAATTATAAAAAAAAGTAAAAAAAAAAATCATTTGGGGAAAACGGCCTTAATGTCAGAACTGCACCGTACAGTTTCTGATTTCAATATTTTTTTTTCCTTCAGGCTGATATTATCTTAAACCATTGCAACAGTTAAGGGAATGAGATTTAGTTAAACTTCATCTGTTACTAAATTCAAGTATGCAGCCACTATTCCCACACTTCTCCTCTACTCCTATTATGTTTTCTATCTCAGGCTGCTGCTTGCTCAGAAAAGCTTCTTCTGAATTCTTAAAAGTACAAATACCTACATTGTGATAGTCATTAATTTTGTATAATTATGTTCTATCGCCGATCATCCAATTTGTCTACATGAATCAAGGCATATTTGTTTACTTGCAAACATAAGAACTTTTTCCAAAAATTCTTCCAGTTATTTGCAATTCATTGTTAATTTGAGTTAATTGTAATTAAGGAAAGAAATAAAAATAGCATTACAGGGAGAATTATTTGTTCTTACTAAGTGTATTTTTAGTTCTCTTGATGATAGCTCTATCCAATATTTTACTAATAGATGAAAAGTTCAAATTTAAGTAAAATTGTCTGAAATTCATAAAATAGTAAATATTTTGATACATATATAATATACATTTTTAATTCAAGAAACACTCTGACATGATTTTATCAAGGAAAATAACTAGGAAATATAAAATTAACTACTTTAAGTGAACTATTGTAGTGTTATTTCATAGTTTTTTCTGAAGCTTCAATGGAAGTATACATGAATATATGTTAATATTTAAATTTTAGAACATATTATAATATTAGATCATATTAAAATTATAATTCCAACTATAAGTAAAATAATAGAATATAGCATAATTCAGTTTCATTTAGCAGTAATATCATTTATTAAAGGATACATTCTAGGATGTTATTATTAGCAAGATCTTAAGCATAAAAATTAAATCTTATGACCCAGCCTTTTCCTTCAGAAAAGAAGATTGCCTCTCAATGTGGAAGAGTTTTCATGTTTTTAAAGTAGAATATGATATTGTTTGACTATCATGCAGGAGGAATACAGCTGTACTGCATCAGATGTTACAGTAAAATCATGTTTTGAAATTTACAATTATTGTTTCATGGTTGTTATTTTTAGTATTTGTTTTTATTTCTGCAGTTGACTTGCTAGTCATCTGATTTCTCTATTTTAGTGTCTCAGTCAGCTATCATCACAACCACTGTGAATAATAATACATGGACAGTAATGGCTGGAAGAGGATTGGTGCAATGAGAGAATGTTTTCTGAAGCATGGGTATGTGTCTTATCCTGGTCCATGAACAATCCATTCTGAAAAACTTTGGCTTCTGATCAAAGATAGATCAGAACAGGCCTTTTTCCTCTTTTCACAGAACTCTACACTAAATGATGAAAGAGCATTTGGCATTTTTGAGCTTCCAAATGTGCTGTCAGTATAGTCATTTGATTTGAGCTTATTTTGTCTCTAAAGCAAGGCTTTGAAAAAAACCTAAAATATATATTCTATTATAAATTAATTAAACTAATTACTATTTAGCATGATATTTTCTAACTGGCATTTCCTTGTTTACAGTAACATCCATTGAGTCCAGCATTGAGGTTAATACATATAAAGAAAGCAGGATGTCTGTCTTCAAGGACTTTATAATACAGATAAGGGGAGATACTAATATTTTCATAACTCATAAATTGGCAGATTAACTGGGTGAGCTACTAATGAATTAAATTATTTGGCCTAATTATGTGCTGACTCTGTGGGAGTTGTATTATACTATAAATGTTTTAAATTAATTATTAAAATTTCAATTAATACTGTTAACTGGAGATCAACCAACCAAATTCCTGTTTCTTCCTAGATTTTTTTTCCACAGGATAGGAAAACAAATTCTTTGTATTTATGAGGTTTCTGGCTCTAGGTGAGTGTACACTGTGCCAATGTTTACTTTTTCAAACTACCTTTCATAGTCTGCTATGAAACACATTTCATTGCTCCCTAACAAAAATCCCAAACTAAAACAACATAGGTTTTGAAAATAAACAGTTAAGAGGGAAAATGTCATTACTCAGATTCACCTTCAGAAGAGTTATAATAAACCTACAGAAAATTTTACAACAGGAAATTTTGCCATATTCTTATGACTAAGACGTCAATGAAATTGAGAAAATATACTTATTGGGGCTGGAGAGATAGCTCAGCAGTTCAGAACATTGACTGCTCTTTCAGAGGTCCTGAGTTCAATTCCAACAACCACATGGTGTCTCACAAGCATTTGTAGTAGGATCTGATGCCCTCTTCTGGTGTGTCTGAGTACAGTGACCATGTACTAACATAAATAAAGAAATCTTAAAAGAAAAAGAAAATATATCTTTACAGGAAAATCAAAGGAATTTTCTGGAGAAATGAGTCCATTTATAGACTTATTCTATGAGTTGAAGGAGATAGAATTGAGTACAAGAAAGACAAAATAGGGACTAGCAGTCAAGTACTTGTCTATATAAGAAACATTACATAGAACACACAATGTATCAAACAAGTGATCATGAGAGAGAAGGTCCCAAAAATAGTGACACGATCAGAAAATGCCTTGGTATGCTCTAGAAATTCCATTTCGCCTTTAAAACAGTATGGTGATTTGAATGATGGTATCACAAAGGCTCATATATTTGAATACCTGATTCCTATCTTGGGGAACTGTTTGGAAACAATTAGGAGGTGTGGCCTTGTTGAATGAAGTGACATTGAGGTTTCAAAACTTCTATGCCAATTCATCTCTCTCTCTCTCTCTCTCTCTCTCTCTCTCTCTCTCTCTCTCTCTCTCTCTCTCTCTTTCTCTCTGTCTGTCTCCTTTATTGGTGTTATTCAAGATGTAAGCTCTAAGCTATTTGCTCTGTCATTGTGGACTCTAACTCTGTGAAATGGTAAGCTCAGATTGAGTGCTTTTTCTTTTCTTATAGTTTGCCAGAATTGTGCTGGTTTATCCCAGCATTAGAAAAGTAACTAAGACAGTTATACAAAATATGAGTTGGTTGTTCACTGTGTTTGTATCTTTTCATTATAATCTCTTAGAAGTATCATCTAAATTGAAGCTCTTAAAGAACTTAAATTGAAGAACTTAAAGAACATGCTATAAATATTTCCTATGAATTTTAATGCAATTTCATTTAGATAGATAGTATTTTGTAGTTTAATAATATTTGAATCTCATGTTTATCTTATTTCTTCTGTTTAGAGTTTATTTTGCTTTCCTTCATTTCTGTTTGTAAGCCAGTTTTGTTTTTTAAGTCAAGTTAACTCATTGATACAATGTTAAGTTACATGCATTTTTCAGTGGTTTATTTCTTTTTTATATAAAAATATGTACTTTCTTTTATTTATTTTTAAATCTCAATGATACTTTGCTTTCCCTTCTCAAAACCAGTCATCTTTCCCTCCTCACCTCCCCTCTCCTCAATCTGTCAGTCCTCCTTAGTTTCTCTTCAGAAAAAGGCAGACATTCCATGAATGTTAACCAATTATGCCATACCATGTTGCAGTAAAACTACACATTTTCTCTCATATTAATGTTGGATGAGGCAAACCAGTAAAAAATAGGGCTACGAAAGGAAGGAAAAGCATCAGTGACAGTGAAAATTAACTCTGATGCATAAGACCTTCATATTGAAAAAGGAAATGTAAAGGATTATATGCTCATTGAGGGTGACAGAAAATGCTAAAGATACTAATTCCTAGATAATCCATTATGGAGTGTTTTCTGTTAAAGATAAATGAACATTTCACTGTTGTGTGTGATATTTGTTACTTTAATTGTATGTAGATTTGATCCATGAAAACTCCAAATTTATGTACATCTGTCATGATTGTTAGGTGGGGGGAATAAAAGTAAAAGAACTAGCAGAAGCTATTCATCCTCTATATGTCTGTAATTAGTGCTAATGCTTATATCTGTAGCTTTCTACTCTTAACTACATTTATTTTATTCACTACATCTTCAATCTTGACACATAATGAGGATAAAATAGCATTGAGAAAAAAACACCTTTAATAAATGGGCCTGGTTTACCTGGTGGTCTCTATGCCGAAAAATGAAAATAGATCTATATATAAAAGCTCAAGTCCAAGTGGATCAAGAAGGGATAAAGAAATTGTGGTTCATTTACACAATGGAATACTACTCAGCTATTAAAAATGAGGACATCATTAATTTTGCAGGCAAATGGATAGAACTAGAAAATATCATCCTGAGTGAGGTAATTCAGACTTAAAATGACATGCATGGCATGTACTCACTGAAAAGTGGATATTAGACAAAAAGTATAGAAAACCTAGGATACAACCCACAGACCTTGAGAAGTGCAACAAACAGAAAGGCCCAATTTAGGGTGCTTCAATCCCACAAAGAAGGGAGAAGAAAATAATCATAGGAGGCAGAGGGAGAAAGAGACCTGGGTGGGAGAGGGAAGGTGGGGAGATAGGAGAATGGGATCAGGTATGGGGGAGGAGCAGGAGAAAAGCCTAGAAGGCCAGGAGTTTGGAGTAAATATGCAGCCTTGAGGGGAAGGAGAGAGGTCCCTCTAGAAAGTAGTAGACACCAGGATGTAAAAGACTCTCAGGACTGAATGATGATGACCTTAGCCAAAATACCCAACATTGGGGAGAGGGAGC
The DNA here is from genome assembly GCA_036184385.1 of Tokudaia muenninki. Lineage (NCBI taxonomy): Eukaryota > Metazoa > Chordata > Mammalia > Rodentia > Muridae > Tokudaia > Tokudaia muenninki. The sequence goes on from BTHS01000019.1 coordinate 27,617,701, forward strand.
TCAAAGATCCCACCTCCAGGAGATAGACAGGGCCTCAAGCAGAGGAACAGGGTTACTAATCCACAGTCAAAATTTCTGACCCAGAGGTATTCCTGTCTAAAAGAACTGCAGAGAGAAAAATGAAGAGACTGAAGGAAAGGCAGTCTCTTTCAATGTCTGGCCAAACTTGGGATCCATCTAATGGGAACACTCCAAGGCCTGACACTATTATTGATAATATGATGAGCTTACTGATGGGAGTCTGGCATGGCTGTCCTCTAAGATGTCCTGCCAGTAGCTAACTGAGACAGATGCAGATATCTACACACAACCATTGGCCTAATGTTGGGGACACATACAGTTGAATTAGGGGAAGGATGGAAGAAGCTAAAGGGGAGGACAGCCCCATTAGAAGGCCAGAAGATGTGGTATATTTACACAATGGAATACTACTCTACAATTAAAAACAATGAACTTAAGAAATTCCTAGGTAAATGGTCAGAACTTGAAAATATCATCCTTAGTGAGGTTACCCAATCACAAAAGAACACACATGGTATGCAGTCACTGACAAGGGGACATTAACCCAGAATCTCAGAATACCCTAGACACAATTCACATATCAATAGATTTCCAAGAAGATGGAAGGAGAGACCCTGGTCCTGGAAAGACTGAATGTAAGGAAATGCCAGGACAGAGAAGCGAGAGGGGGTTGAATGGGGAAAAGAGGGAGGGAAGGGAGCTTATGGGACTTTCGGGGAGGGAGGAAACGGTAAAGGGGAAATGATTTGGAATGTAAATAAAAAAACTTAGAAAAAAATAAGAAGATCCTTGAGCAGCACACTTTGGCATCTGCAGAAGCCTTGGAACTAATTGTCCACAGATACTGAATGCATTTCCTTTTTGTTGTTAGAAAATAAAAAAAAAGAAAAGAAAAAGAAGGCCATCAGTCTCAACTAATCTGGACTCCAGAGAGTGCCCAGAGTCTGAACCACCAACCAGGCATCATACATGGGCTGGTCTGAGTCCCCTGGTACATGTATAGCAGAGGACTGACTTGTCTGGCTATAGAGGGAAAAGATGTGCTTAATCCTTGAAAGACTTGAGGCCTCAGGGAACGGGAAGAACACCTTCTTGGAGTCAAGGGGGGTGGGGAAGAATGAGATAAGGAACTATGGGAATGGGCACCAGGAAAGGAGGGGCAATGGCTGAAATATAAACAAACAAACAAACAAACAAACAAATAAATAAATAAATCTTAAGATTTATGGATACTTTGGTCTTTTTCAGAAGGGGAAACAAAACACCCATGGGAGAAGATACAGGGACAAAGTGTGGAGCAGAAACTGAAGGAAAACCATCCAGAGACTGCCCACCTGGGGATTTGTTGTTTTCTTAATAGTTCTGGCCCCTCTTTATATCATTTGGTTAACTCACTGAGAAGGTCAAACTTAATCAATGTTTTGTACTTTTCAAAGTTGAATGTTGCTTATGTAGTACAAAAATATAGTAGAAAATACCTAATAACTAGAGCTTAACAAGATGAGTGAAAAATAACCCATTTTTAGGTTTAATTCTTCTCTCTCTCTCTCTCTCTCTCTCTCTCTCTTCCCATGAGTATGTGTGTTTATGTGTGTTTGTATACATGAATGCATGTGAAGGTGTGTGTATAGAGGTCTGAGAATAACTTTTTACATTTGTTTTGGTAGTTTATTGATTCTGAATTTTCTCAAAAAAATCTATCTTCTCCTATTACTGGAATAGAAAGACAGAAAATTTTAGAGATATGGTGATTTCTTGCTTTCCAGCATAAATTAAAAAACACAAAAGATATTCAGTCTTATCCCAGTAGATTCACTATCTTGACATATGATTTACTAGAATATAGAATTTTTTGTGAGCTGTATGGAAGCATCACATGTCAATAAAAAGCTGATTGGCCAATAAATTGAGTCAGTGAATAGGAGATGGGGGTTCAGGTATGGAGAGAATAGATTTGCCCACTTACCGAGGAGACAGGTGTATTAGAATGGTAGAGGTAATCAGACATGGCAATTGTTAGAATAGAAAAATGGCTTAAGTTATAAACTAGTCAAGGAACAAGTCCAAGCTTATGACCTAGGCATTTATTCACATATAATTAAGTTTCAGAGTTGTTATTTTGGAAACTGGGAGATTGGTGAAAAATCTCTCAATTATACATGGTTGCCACATATTTGCTCTTAGAATCCAAGCTTAGAGCCTGAGAAAAAAATATGCCATGTGAAATGTGGGAAACAAACACTTCCCATAACCGTTTCTTAGCTGTCTGGGGCCTAAATCTCTTTTAAAAAGACCAAGAGGAGGTTCCTGTGCTAACCTAACTAGTGGATGCCTGAATTGCACTGCGTTCTTGGACCTGTGCCTGAGGGCACAGTAGCTGTGACTTCTAAGTATGGCACAGTTTTATAAAAAGGTTGAGAAGTACAGTAGAAAAAGCTAGTTAGTCCAATTCAGGTACATGCTGGAAAAGCCTACAACCTCCCTGAGAAATGGAATGACTCAAGCTAGCAGAGCTTTCAGAACTGGCAACAGCAGCCTGAAAGCCTGAGTTGAGGGGTGGAGTTAGCTACCACAGATATTGCCCTGAGGAACCTGCAGATGAAACTGGAACTATGCTGTAATTGGAAAGCCCCAAACTTTTGAACTGGTAAGGTATTAAGTTTGAAAACAATAAGCAGGAAATAAACTGAGTATTACAAAAAATTGTAGGAAGAAATTTTTAAAATTGCAAAAGTTATTAAAGAGAATTCTATACATTTAAAGAAATAAGGCACATAGCTATAATAGGCACGATGACACAGAGCTTTCAGTCTCTACATAATGCAATTTCACCTAGTTCATAAATAGAAATAACAGAGAAAGAGATGGATGATTGCCCTAATAGAAGTTGACACTATCAACTATGTTTATTAATATGCTACTTTTATCCTAATCTCAATAATCATAATTTTTATGTCTTATCAAAAAGAGGGCTTTAGGAATACAGGAAAAAGAGAAATATAAAAAATAGAAGCAGGCTTTAGAAGAACAAGCAAAACATATTGAATAAAACTAAAGAAAATACTAAGATAATAGATACAAGAAAAAAATATAATAAATGGATGTAGAACTTTGAAAATAATAGAAAAATATTAAGTTGAGGAAGATTCTAAGACAGACACAGTAAAACCAAACAGCAAGTATTCTGACAAACTGCTATAAAATATGAGATCAAAGTGAAAATTACAATTAGATGAGATCAAAATCAAAGAACTAAATGGATACAGGAACAAGTGTAATAGTTTCACAAGAATCCTGGAATCTAACATGGCCACTTCAAAAAATACCTACCTATATAGCACCTAGGAAATGGGACATTCTCACAAGTAAAACACAGTCTGAAATGGATTAAATGCATAGGAACAAAGGGACAAATAGAAAAATTAAAGCCTGAATATAGTCAGTGGTAAAAAGGAAAAAAACCATTAAGTTTAAATCAAAACAGATAACATGATTTGCTGATTCCCTTTACATAGGAATAGCTCAGAAACTGTCAAAGACATGGAAATGTCTCCAGCCAGGATGTCAACTAAGAATAGCTCATGAATTTTGTTGGCTACAGAATCCTCAGGACAAACCATGCCATCCTTTCAAATGGCATAGATTAAAAATTTATATTAAAGTTTCATTGGGAACAAGGTCACACAGTGACACTTGGGTCTATGTGTGGCCTCTCTCAACTCTGGGGCAACCAGACCTTGGGGTCCTACACTTAGAATTACACTACATAGCAACAGACCAAATTTCAAACCTGTGGGTAAGTAATCCAGTTGTAGAATTCTATCTTTCAATTTTATAATCTGTAGTCATTGTCCTCTAAAAATAATTATCCTATGAACCCAGGGTCCAGCCCTTTTCATCTGCACCTAGTGTATTAGCTATCATTTTGATCTGAGATTGCAGTAACTGAGTTTCTGAAAGGAGATTTTAGGATTGGAAAAGATAGCAACTATGTTTTGGAACACCTATAATATATTTCTAAATGATTTTATTCTTGTTCTTCCTATTGATTTAGATTCAACGTGTTTATCTGTTTTGGTATCTTGGGTATTTATTAGGCCACATAAAAACAAATGAATTAGGAGATTTCAAAACAGAAAAAAATTAATTAATATTGAGCTTAACATATTTTAGAAGTCACATATATTGAAGAATGGTATACTATGTTAATTACACTATCAAAGAAGAAAGTGTCCAAGAAGGGCCTCATTTTTCACTAGTTTCTGAGAGGTAGTCTCTTACTAAGTTATTTTCATGAATCAATTTTTTTTTGTCCTGAGTTACAAGATATTTAGGAAAATCTGTTTTGAATGGTTTTGTATTTTTTTCAAAAATTATGAAATTACAATTTCTGGAATGAGATCTGTGAAGAATGGAGTTAATTTCCCACAATGAGTTTTAGTGAATTGAGGACAGCTTACATATACAGAACACTACATCTACAAGGAAAGTAGATTCTGTCTGAGGACTCTGCTTCAATATTAAAGCTTTCCTGTTTACCCATTGCATTTTTAGGCTTTACTTTTCCTCCCTTTCTCTACTCCTTCTTTCCATTTCTCATCTCTAGACTACCCTCATCTCAGTTTGAAGAATGTGAGAAAAGCTATTCCCATTGAAGAATTTTATCTTTGTTATTTAGAGTGAACCTCACTTTTTAATTCTAACAATAACATTCCTTATCAAAATCCTGATATAAAACTTATATGATATAAATTTTATTTGATGTAGTGCTTCATACAGTTCAGTCCATGTTGCTTGATATCACACTTGTTATCATGCACTTTAGCAAAACAACGTGCTATATGGAGTCTGATGATGGAATTCTATTGAGTATTGCTGTACATTGGTGCTAGAAAATAAATGCTTTCTGAAAGATGTTAGAATCTTCTTGTCTAGTATATTGTATGGTTTTACTTCATGTAGTTATTATTTTGATCCTTTTAGTTTTTCTGCTATTATACAATATCTAGAATGATGACAGCCCTTGAGGTAAATTATAGACTCAAACAAAGTTCTTTTCTACTGGGTTGTAGTGAGTGTTTCCACTTAAGGTGTAGTTATTGTTTGAAGTTAGGTAGGTCAGGTGGATGGCTGTGCCATCAATTTAGATTGGGATAAACTTACTACATGAATAGATTTGTTTAACCTGCTATGGTGTCACAAGCCTTTAACTCCAGCACCCAGGAGGCAGAATAGGGATTTTTGTGAGTTTCTGGCTAGCCAGGGCTACATAATGTTATAACATTAAGGGTATGGTGTGTTGGAAAGGAGAAGAGAGGAGAGAGCAAAAGAGAAAAAATGTATTCTTGGGTTTTAAAATAGAAAATGTTCTTTTATGAATATGAGTTATAAGAATTATATTATATTTCAGAATGCAGGTGATCAGCCCATGGATATGTGCTGAATAAGAATCTTTGAAAGTGCTGATTGTTATGTTCAACAAAATGGTTTTCAATTTAACATAAAATCTGCCTCATTCAGTATTCCATTGCATACTGACCTTCATCTATCTTACTAAAACTGCATTTGATATCTGAAGGTATTGATAGCACTTGCTTAAATTTATGGTATTGTTAGATATATGCAAATGATTAAAGATTTATTTCATTATGTGTACAAAAATGCAAGTATCTACCAATAAATGATTAAACTTTGAACAGTTTCAGAGATAGCTCACTATCCTAAAATTCCATATATAGACAAGACTGACCTTAAATGCCTGATGCTCTTGCCCTACCATTACTGATGCTAGCATTGCAAGGCTGAAGTATAGCTAACATCAGCATCCTTTAAATGTACTTAACTGTGTAATTCTCATGTGCAAGTGAAAATTTGAAGTCTTGATATTATTTTCTACTCTTATACAAAAAATAACATCAAAGAAACTACGAAGAGTTTAACAACTTGAATTTAAAGAGATAATATGTGATTGGGTAATACATTTTCATAAAGATGCATAGTAGCTACTTTGTACTGAATGAACACTATGAAAATTGCCAAGCCTGATTACTCTTTTATGTATGTATACTTGTTTATCAATCTTGGTCTTTGAAATAACCTTATTTTTAAACTATTTTCAAGGAGAGTAAATCCTGTTTTTTCCTCCAAACATAGTCTAGCAAAATGTGTGGACAAGTTCTCACTGATAAGTCGTTATTAGCCGAAAAATTCATAATACCCACAATACATCCCCCACAAACCATATGAAGCTTAAGAAGAAAGAAGTCCAACGTATGGATGCTTCAAACCTACATAGAGGAGAGGACAAAATAATCACAGAAGGTAGAGGGAGTGAGGAAGATTTCTGGGAGGAAGAGGAGGGTATAGAAAAGGAGCAACAGGATCAGGTATAGGATGGGATAGGAAAGAAGTACAAAGAGTCAGGAAATTAAATACAAATATGTACCAGTGGGGGATGAGGAACTTGGAATAGCCACCAGAAAGTCCCAGATTGCAGGGAAGCAAGAGGCTCCCAGAACCCAACAGGGATGACTTTAGCTGAAATACCCAACAAAGGAGAAATAGAACCTGTAGAGATCACCTCTAGTGGATAGACTTGTCCCTCAGTTGAGGGATGGGGCCACTCACCCATCTCTAAAGTTTTAACCCAGAATTTTTCCTGTCCAAAGGAATGAATGACAGGAACAAGAAATGGAGCAGAGACTGAAGGAAAGGTGCCTTAGTTAGGGTTTTACTGTTGTGAACACACACCATGACCAAAGCAAGTCTTAGATAACATTTAATTGGGGTTGGCTTACAGGTTCAGAGGTTCAGTCCAGTATCATAAGGGCAGGGACATGGCAGCATCCAGGTAGGCCTGGTGCAGGAGAAGCTGAGAGTTCTATATCTTCATCTGAAGGCTATAAGAGGAAGACTGACTTCCAGGCAGCTAGGGTGAGGATCTTAATACCAAGCCCACAGTGACACACCTATTCCAACAAGGCCACACCTCCTAATAGGGCCACTCCCTGGGCCAAGCATATATTAACCATCACAAAAGACCATTTAGAGACTGCCCCACCTAGGGATCCATCCCATCTGTAGATACCAATCCCTGACACTATTGCTGATGTCAAGAAGCACTTGCCGAAAGAAAGGAGCCTGATAGAGTTGTCCCCTGAGAGGTTCTGCCAGCACCTGATTAATACAGATGCAGATATAGCCAATCATTAGACTGAGGGCTGGGACCCCAATGGACAAGCTAGAGGAAGGACTGAAGGAGATGGATAAGATTACAACCCTATAGGAAGAACAATATCAATTAACCAGACCAGCCACAACTCTTAGATACTAAAGAATCAACTAAAGAATATATACATGGAGGGATCCATGGCTACACATACATATGTAACAGAGGATGGGAGGGGAAGCCCTTGATCCTATGGGTACCCATGTGGCCCTATGGGACTTAATGCCCCAACATAGGGGGATGGAAGAGCAGTGAGGCAGGAGTGGGTAAGTGAGTGGAGGAGCACCCTCTAGAGGCAGGAGTGGGTAAGTGAGTGGAGGAGTACCCTCATAGAGGCTAAGGAGAGGGGAATGGGATGAGGGCTTTGTGGAGGGGAAACTGGGATGGAGGATATCATTTAAAATGTAAGCAAATAAAATGATTTTCAAAAACAGATATAAAACAGAGACAAAACAAAACAAAACAAAGGGGTGAAAACCCAAAGACATATTTCATTGTATATGGCTATTGTTTTGTGTTAATTTTTTTTCAGCTTGAGGATGCTACAGTTCCCATTTTCTTAAATCCTTGGGGGAGTTTTCTAAAGTCAAAGCTGATTCTCAAAATAGTGTAGAATCAGTTCTTGTTACCCTTTAATATCTTTTATTTCTCTTTATCATTTAAGATAACATGGAAATTTAAAGGAAGAAAATTCATTAACAATCTCTAATTAATTTCATTTTGCATATTTTTATAAAGAGACATTATTCTTTAAACGAACATAAAAAGCATTTTGAAGTAAGGGAAGAAAAAGTTCATATAATTAGATTATTTGTGTGCTATTTTCAAGTTTATTTTTAAAAAGTACGAGATTATCTTAATAATTTTATCAATTTCACAATTTCACAAAAGAAAAATAATCATGCTAAATCTTTTTTTTAGTAAATTGATATATATTATTTTACTGTACAAGCAGAAACATACCTGATACAAACTAAATGAGTCTACTTTTTTCATTTAGAAATTAGCAATTGGTATTCAAATATTTTGTTAGTATCTGATGTAGTCAATCATATGTAACTGAATCAAAAACAAATTATTTTTGTTGCTATTTGATAGTTCACGTGAAAGTGTAGAATTTGACCTCAACAAAAAAGAAAAATACATAAAATTCAAGTTAATAATTTCTTATTTGAAATGTAATTTCTCCAAACTTGAGTAGATACATTATAGAAATTTACTTCATGGTCTACTCACCTAAAGTTAATAGATGTCCACATATAGGCTGATTTTTCCTAAGTTTCCACTTAAATCAATATCTTATATATTATACAAACTGGCCATGAAAAGAAATATGAGTTATTTTAACACTTTCACATGAAAAATGTTATAGTTTTTCTGAAATCACTATAATTATTTTATTTACACATTTAAAATATTGAGAGTCTTATTAGCAATTAATTTTTTTCTCATGGATACACTTCAAGTTAAATTTATAAATGACTATTCAAAGTATAATACTTAAGAAACTATCATTGAATGGCCGAAGTAGAAATTTTTTTTGACACTTAGTTATATTATATGATTTTTTTTAGAAATTGTCTTACGAAGGATGTTTTTGTTAAAGTGAACATGTGGGAAGCTATTTTCTTAAGAATAGACATGTGGTGAGGTTTTACAGACAGTCTAGTAAAAGAGCATGTGGTATTTTGTCACAGTTGATTTTTGAGAAATTATATGAATTTTAAAAAGGCTATAAATATAGTCTAATGGCCAGTAGACGATATTAGCTTACATTGGTATGTCTTGTCATTTATTTGGTGGACTTTGTTAATGTTGATCTTTGTTGATGACATTTATTATTATTATTATTATTATTATTATTATTATTATTATTATTGTATTCCTGCAGCTTCTTGCTGCGTCATCAGACTCAGACCGATTGGCAGAGCTCTGAGATCTCTTCTAGATTGACCTATCGTTACTGATTAGTAAATGGTGTTTACAAATGGATTGAGCTGCCCAAGCTGATTCTTTTAAACTAAACTGCTGATATCCTGACAAAGCAGATTAGATTTACTCAAAAAAAAAAAAAAAAACATGTTTCTAAACAGGTCTACATCCTCCTTTGCTCTATTAAACATTCCTTCCGACTACCTCTAGAGTATGATAGCATAGAAGAGAAATTAAAATATTTAAAAATCCTTATTAAAAGTAGATTTTTAAAAACAACTAAGCCTACAAATTGCTCAATGGGTAATGGTGCTTACTTCAAGCCTCATTATTTTAGGACATTCTCCAAGAACAATATAGTAGAAGGAGACAGATGATTTTTAACAAAGTATTCTCTGACTTCCACATGTGGACTCTAGCATGCAATGCCCTTCACAGACACACTTAAAATATATATGTATCATGTAAAAATATAGTAATCAATAAGAATAATGTTTTGTTTTAAGTCGGGTTGAATCCTCTAGTTGATTAATATTTCAATAATTTAAGCAAATATATGTATATACACTTGTTTAAACATATGTTCATGCAAATTATATATGTTTGTTTTCTATAGGATGTATCTGTAGTCAATAAAGAAGTCTCAATCAATTTTCAAGAAAAGAAGATTTATGAATAAAATAATTTAAAGCTAGTGTTTCAGAGAACTGATAAATATAGTTTTCTCTGAAATATTTTAATTGAAACTAGACATATCCCTTCCTACCTGCCTATTCCTGAGGGTAGGATCTTTTTCCCTTTCCCTGTTCCCCCTACTTCTCCTCCAATTACCAAGACCATGGGCCTAAGTGTTTAAAATGTAACCCCGCCCCCAAGTTTTTCTCTGTAAACTTGAATTTTCTGCCATTACAACCAGCTGTTCTCTCAAAATCTGCATTCATGAAATCTCTAAAATAATTACCCACAGGTGCTCTGGCCCAGCGTCATAGACTACTTCAACTGGGCCTACAACTTCTACCTACAGATGGCCACACAACCTGGATAGTAGTGAATGGGTCAGCTCTTTCCAGACTTGCCAACATTACAGCTTTCTGCCCATACTCCAAAACTATGCCCCAAAGTCAGAAGGAAGCTGTCATGGACAATCGTGATGTCCCTTACTTATTTATAATCAACAAAAGGCTGGAATGTTTGGTTTTGAAACCTAGGACAAGGGACTAAGGTGTATATTTTACATATAAAAATGGACCTGGCCTTTAGGTCCTCCTAGTATCCCTCAGTTCCTACCTGACATACTCTTTTCCGAACCCTGAACTTTTCAGCCCAGGGACTGGGCTGCCCTTTCTCCAGAGGCTTTTTGTTATATAATCCAGACATTTTGATCTCTCACCTTCTCTTTTTCTCTCTTTGTGCATTCATGTTCTTTTTTTCTCTTTTTCCTTCCTCAACACTATTTTTTCTATGACAACTGCCCTGACCTCAATCGTTGGGGCTAGTGAACGTGCCTAAGAGCAACTTCCCAATAAATCTGCCTTTAATATAATTTATTGTGGTTTTAATTGGCTCACTTCACCTGCAGAGAAATAACCTTCCTATAAATCCTTCACTATATAATCCAGGCATCTGGTTACCTGTTCTCTCTTTTGGACCTACTGGTTGCTGGACATGGCTTTCTTCTGTCCTCCCCCAAGCCCCCTCACACGGCTCAGAATTATATCCACTCTGGATTTTCCCAGATGACCCTGCCTCTGACTGTTTTCTCTTACATATCTATAATAAACGTTCTCCTCCACCATACCTAGCAGCAGTCATGTCCTTTTACTTCTTATTTCTTTTTTCATTCATTTGGTGCTGAAACTCTGGACCAGCCACATTGTTTCTTTTTCTTAAAATTTCTTTTTTTTTCCTCCTCTTTCTCCTTATTCATTCAATGGTAAAATCTGTGGCAAGTCATTCCTTTGCTTTTTATTTCTACTTTTTACTCTGCTCTCTCTTTCCTTGTTCTATCTTTGTCATCTCTCTTTTGCCTTTGTTTTGATTTTGGTACAGTGTCTAACTATTCTGCACAAGCTGGCCTCTGCTTCAGGCTTCAGGGTATTGTTAATGCAGGTGCATACCATCTTGTCAGGCTTAATATCACATGGAGAAAAGAAGTCATTGATAAAACCAGGAAAAATATACATCCTCACTGCAGTAAAAATGTCTGATGCACTACCATCAATACCTATAATCACAATGAAATTTATTTAACTAAAATATTAATTTTATTTGACTATTTTGCTATTAATTTCAAGATATAAATATATTAAACTTTGATCATATATTATAAACTACACAAATTATATTGTAAGTATATTGTACTGATACACCAGCAAATATTTGTAGAATTTTTATGATAATTCAAAGTATCTTTTGAGCCAAATATTTATAATCAAACATTTTAAATATTCTGATTCACACAAAGGACCTAATTTAACAATTGTTTGCACTTATTTCAGTCAAGTAATAACAAAAGGTAATAATAACAAGAAACATAGACAACTGTGTAATTATTCTGTGAACTCCAACAGTATTGTGAAAAAAGATGAATAGACATATTAAACAAAGGGAAGTCTACATAATTTTGCTTCATAACTAGGCAGCACATTATGTCAGGTTGGAAATGGACTTACATGGTGGATTGACTAAACATAAATGTTTTCTAGAATGATATAACTTTTTATTTTATTTGAAGGTTTTCTTTATAAAGGCCACTTTCTGTATTTTGAAGTATGCAAAAGAAATTATGAACTGAAAGTAATCGACAGGCACAACATAATACTGCCATCCAGTGGCTATTGTGGCTAAATGCTGAGAGGTATGCTTTCCAGATTATTCATCAATGTAAATAGGTGTTTGGTAACAGATATTTAATTTGACTTTTATATGTGAGAAGAAATTTATTAATTGAGCATATGAGATATGTATGTATGAAAGTCTTGTGATACTTGCATTATCTATAATAACTTGATTAATAAAATATGCAGGAGTACTAATTAGAACTGAAGTAATGTATAATGTTTTAACCTTTCCAGAAATTACTTCCATCTATATAATTACTAACATTGACTTTCTTTATATTTTAGTTTGTTGATTTTCAATTTTCTTTTATACTTGAGTCTGAAAATAACTTTCAAATGCATGCTTCTATCTCTAACTAAGCTACATCATGTTTCATGGTCTTGCATGATATCATTGAAAATATCAATGCAAGTTTCATTGTTATGAAGACTACATGTCTATTGTTGTATGCAGAGATCTTGTGCTCACTGAAGTTACTCATTAGCATCAGAAGTTAGAGAAGTCTGTGACACAAATTGCTCTTTTACATAGGGAAGAAAACATAGAGAACCTTAAAGCATACCTTTTCATTAATTAAGTTCCACCATTCTCACATGGCCACAGGTGAGAACCACCTCAAATATTCCTAGGAACAACAATACCCCAAAGGTAGATCCTCCTGCCCGTCAAGTGGCTAAAATCTGTTAGATGATTGCACATTGAGAGTCAACACTCTTCTATCATTGCCTTCTTAAGCTAACATTTATTCAGTATTCTTCCAGTGCTGATGCTAGATTCTAACATTGCGATTACAAATTCAAATATTGTTCTATTTTAGCCTATATGTTTTACAACATGCTACATCATTAGGGGTTAGCATTTTGCTCAATATAAGCATTTAGCTCTACACGATTTCTCAAGGTAAAATTGGCCATAATAGAAATTATGTATGCTTGAAAATTCATTTATTTTTAAAGGGTATGTTTTACTAACTTCTCTTTACCACAAATTTCAAAATCATCCTTAAGTATGATGTATGATAATTGACCTGGAAGGCATTTTTTTCTGCAGCTCCTTTTCCACTCTAATGATATTTCCTCATCTGCAATTAGCTTGTGGAATTCTATAATTAAGTGAAACAATTCAATAAATTCTATATTAAAGTTCACAGTACCAGAAACACCATTCTCAAGTATCAAACCACCTCAAAGTTGTGAAGTAAATATATTGAGTAAATTAATAGTGAAAGTGTTTAGGTAAAGACAGACAAATCAACAGATGGAATGGATTCAAATACTGTGCTCTTGTTAGCCCTGAGAGTACTAATTTGATGAATATATTAGTAGGGATGAGGGTTCAAAAGTCTCCCACTTGTGAGTCTCTTCGTGTGTAGCAGAAAATATGTATTTGGATTTACCCTAGGTACATTTCAACATTGTAACTTGTAGGCATATTACTCTTACATATAGCAGGGTTTCTGGCTGTCTTGGTGTTTACCTTTCTCCTTTGGTAACATAGGAGGGCTTTAATTATAATTGACTTTGTGTTTGTGGTTTACAATTTTAGAAATCAGATTTACAATAAAATGATCATTATCTTTATTTATTCATACTTGAAATGCCTTTAATATCAGTTTCCTATGTGGATTTGCTTCCATTATTCCAGCCATGCTTCTGACACTTGTCATCCATGTGTGATGTAAGGGTGTCTTCCAAAAGCTGACAGAATTGACATTGAGTTCTTATCACTTACATTAGCAAGAATTACATACACACTTTAGATTTCTGACCTGAAGGCCACAGACATCCTATATATCCATTTTTACAAATATTTATTTCTCAATAACAGTTATTTTATGTTTTCAGTGAAGGAGAGTTGAGAATCTTTTAAAAAGATATGCTAGGAATAGTTTAATTAGGATCTATACAGTTTTCTCTCACAAAGTTAGTCATTTAACAGACTAGCTGAGTTATACAGCTTCTCACTGATATGATTTTGTCTTTGGGGGAAACAAAAAATATAGTTAGTAAAAGGAGATCAATTTCTGTCTACATTTTAAAAAGGCAATTAGGTGCCAAAACTTTCTGGTAGCTACTATTTGTTGTGGAAGATCATTTTATAAGGAAAAATTTAGGAATTAAGTGATCTGAGGTCAACAACTGTATTTTAGTAAATTTTCCCACAGATATTTCTATGTCTTAAAATTAGAAGAATTCACTGGAGACTTAATCCAGTTTTATCATTGTATTTAATAATCTACCATATCATTTTTAGAAATACTGGAATAATGAAAATTCTTCTTTAGTATTTATCTTCCTTTACCATTAGCCTACATCACAAGTGCAATTTCCATTAAATGATAGCTGTTACCAGCAACATTGAAGAAACAGAAATATAAATAAAAGAGTTACAGTCACATCTTTTACCTTATACATTTGGGAAAACAGTAAAGAAATGGATTCTAGGATGACTAATGAGATCATTTTTGTGATACTGGTAGAGTTATCAAAGAACCTTCATTAACAATGGAATACTATTAACAAAACTATTATTGGGAAAATCTTACCTATAGAATATTCTAGTGTTATTTTGTTCAGGTGCTTAGTAAGACAAAAAATTGTCTAATTACCCAGTGTATATGAACTATTGGCTTAATATGATCTAACCACTTATTCAAGATTACTATTATAAAATTGATTACCTGTAGGAGGTAAGCTAGTGGCTTGGTATCAATTAGTAATTATAATTAAAATGTAATTCAATTAATTATTTAATTTGTGGATGTTAATCTTAAGTCCCATTCTCATTATAGTATGAAACTGAATCATTATGACAAATTCATTTAGGTAAGAATAAAGCCTCCTTAAAAATGTTTGACAGTTTTATTAACAACAACAATAAAATTGCTTTCACCTGTAGAATAAATGTTAGCCTGAAGGCAATTTCTAATTATAATTAGTGAAATCTCTCTTTTCTCATATTATTCGTAATTATTTATTTCCAAACTTTTTGGAAATGTTATTCTTGGATTAAGTAAATTCAGTTTCTTTCTGTCCCTACATTTCTTTAGCTAATATGTAATGGTTTTGAATTTTTATTTTATTTAAATGTTTAAAAAATGCATGCATAGACTAAAGAAGCTAGGTTTAGCAAATACTATCCACAAGAAATACTTGATAACATATGCCCTGTAAATGACAAGTCTAAAAGACTTGTATTATGCTTATATTTAAGTGATGTTTTATAAGGGACTCCAGGAGCCACTGTTAACACCTCATACTAAGCACATAAACAATTGCCAATTAATTGTTAGTTTAGAAAATGTACAAAAGTATTCCCCAATGGTTTTGTTTTATTGGTGGGCTCACGTTGGGTTCTACTCTAATTAAATGAGAGAATCAAGAAATGCATTTCCACCTCAGGACCATCATTCTTCTATTTACTCACACCTATCAACATAAAAGAAAACATAGACAAAAAAGGGGGAATATATCATATAGATGCAATTATTCTTGGTTTAACCTTCACTTTCTCATTAATCATACTGGACGATCATTGACAAAATAGCTCAGTGGTTGGTATTTGCAACTTTTACAAAAACCATGTTTTGGTTCCTAGTACTCATATCAGATGCCACACCATCATCTGAAACTTTTGTTCTGAGAGACCTAACACCCTATTCTGCTGTCAAGAAGAACTATGTGTGTGTAGTGCACATGCAGATAACTGAACTCATGGACATATAAAAATAAAAATAAACAGAAATTGAAACACAGCATTTTTTTTCTGTTTTTAGGTCTATAGTTGGTATCTAAAATTTCATATTTTTGATCTAGAGTAGAAGCAGTCCTGGTGCAAGATGAAGTGTTGTAGAAAGTATTTAGCCCTGACCTGTGATTTCTACCCAACCTTTGTTATTATAGTTCTCTGTGAAACACACACACACACACACACACACACACATTTATATTTACAATAAGCCTTAAACAGCACAAAAGACCTACTCTCTATGCTGCTAGAAGGCACTTTCCTATAGAGAACCCCAAGTTATTACTTACTATGGTTCATTGGGACTGCTCTTAACTTCAATTGGCCAACCCACAGCGCCTCATTTTCGTTACTCCTAACCCATGGCAGCTTTGTTCTCTTTCTCCTCCTGCCCTTTCTTCTCCCTCCTTGCTTCCTCTATGACTGCAAGCCCAGGAAAACTAACCCTCACCTATACCTCTTCGGTCCAGTCACTGGATGTTGGGATCTTTATTTACTAACCAGAAACAACTTGGGGGCAGAATCACAAGGAGTATGTGTAGACTCCAGGTCTTGAGGCCATACTGCTTTTAGGATTATAATAGCTAGCAAAAGACCAAATCTCAACAATGAGCATTCTAGATATGACAACAAAACTGCATATAAAATATCAAAAATACTATTTCTTGAATAGATCTGAATAGTTAGAATAAGAATTGTGATGGTAATGTGTATGAAAGAAATTTCACAAGATCCCTTCCCCAGAAATGAATAGCTACAACCAAACAATAGTAACAACCAAAGAGTAAACATGGACGGACCCATGGCTCCTGCTGCACATGTAGCAAAGGATGGCCTTGTTGGACATCAAAAGGAGGAGAGGCCCTTGGTTCTGAGAAGGCTTGATGCCCCAGTATAAGGGGAATGCTAGGACAGGGAAGTGGGAGTGGGTGGGCTGGTGGGCGAGGTAGGGGTAGGATGGGTTAGGGGGTTTTAGGAGGGGAAACCAGGAAAAGGGATAACGTTTGAAATGTAAATAAAGAAAATATCTAATAAATAAAATGATTAAAGGGACAATGGACATGAAAAAGAAAAAAGAAAAAAGAAAAAACGAAAAGGGAAATAAGATGCCCAGATAGCTTATTCAATCAAAGAGGTCAGCCTTAAATACACAAACATACAAGCAACACTAAATGTAAAATTATATATATATAGTGAATATATAATACAAAACAATATTGAAAAAAATGTGCCAGGAATCAACAAGAAGCTAAAAACAAGTAGGTGATCTTCGTGAGATGTTTCTGTCATGGACTGTGCAGTTAATGACAGATTTGCTTCGGTATGCAAGGCCCAGAAAAATTTCATTTTAGAAAAATATTTTGCTACTAATATTCTTTTCATATATATATATATGAATACCTAGTGATATATATATATATATATATATATATATATATATATATATCACTAGGTATTAACCCACATTTTCAAGCAGATTTTTGCAGAACAATGAACATGTACTCTCTTATAGTGAGTCTATATAGACACATAGATGATTCTTAATTATTAATGAGGATCCCATAATAATTCCTAAACTATGTTAGTAAATATTAGTCTCTTTTATAATAAGACTACTATTAAATCCTCTCTAATAATCAAAACCGCAATGAGAACTCTGCCAGTCTTCAAATGTCATGAGTAAATTGCTTTTGAGATACCAAAATAGATTCTGCATCTTAGAACACATTCCAAGAGGTTTGAAAACCATTAAACAAATGTTTAAAACGGATATATAAAAGGGAGCTAACGATTTACTATAGGACAGAATTTGAACTATTGACTTGGTTTACCTATACAAAACTTCACTAACTTAGTCATAAACCTGTAGAGCTGGTGACAAATGATGAATATATAGTCAGATAATTACTCTCAGTGGATATGCATGTAAATATTCTGTGTTGTAAACTTTCTAATTTATGATTTGAATTTATGTGTAAATTTGTGATGAACTTCTTTCCCATGTGATCATGTATTCTGAAAGGCGTATAATTAGTGAGGACAAAGAGTAGAGACAAGACCCTTTCCCCTTTTTCTTAGAGAATTGTCATAGGAAACCTTTTAGAACATAGAAATAAAGGCTAAAATCACTTTTCAACACGTCCCTTTTTCTTCCCGTGACTTCAGCTCGTAAACTGGGGATTAAAGCTGCGCAGTTGCTGCAGAGATTGAACAAAGGCCACTTTCTTAATCCCATGCTGTTTTATGATGAGGTGCTAAACATTTTCTCACCTTGGAGGAACTCAGAAAGCAGGCCAGCTACTGAAGTAACATGACTTAGTTAACATAGATAAACATATTTTATTATACAGCAACTCTAATTTTCTCCTAAGAACAAGTCTTACCCCTGCTGATGCTCTTCCCCTTCTGCTACCTCAAGTAGAACCAACAAGAAAGAAGAATGACTGGGGCTGGCCCCCTGGCAGAAAAGGTGTGTGGAAAGGAGACAAATGTTTGCTCTGGGTAGAGTAAGGAGTAGAGTTGATATAATACAGTAAAAATATCTGAAATCATCAAAAGTATTTAAAATAAGTACAAATAAAGCCATTTGCACTTAATATTTGTCATTGTTCTGTATTATGGGATATGAAAATAAGTAAGCACTAGAAGATGTGCAGCCTCCTATTCATACACACACACACACACACACACACACATTTTATATATATATGACATACAATGGTCTAAGTGGATCTGTCTTATCTGAAAATGATTCCCACAAGCAAAGCAGTTGAAGGTCACAAAATCCAATTGTCAGTGGCATCTTTTTGTTTCTGGACCTACATAAAAGCAATTAATTAGTTAATAACATATTTATGTCTATTTCTTGCATTTCCAACGTGACATTTTATTAGGCACAGCAATGACTTAAGAACATCTGTGGTTTTCTCCTGAGATATCAACTGTTGTATTTCATATGATAAGATGGAATTAAGTTAATATTTTATATAAAGTGAATAACCATAAAGTTTAAAATGAAAAATTGCTTTGGAATATTAGGATGAATTTAACAAAACCACAAAGGAGTTGTAAGTCAAAGAATGGCCAGATTCACCAGGCACATTGAAATGAAGATAAAAATGTTCAACAGCTACTGTCTGGCTAAAATCAAAAGCGATTCCCTGAGCTAAAATTGTGAGCCACCTCTGAAAATTGAAAATAAGAGAAAAATAGTATGTCCTGTTTGAATTCAATGATAGTATAAATGCTAAACGTAACTTTTTTGCTGCTTCATTGTACTTTAATCACAATAACTGTAAATTATGATCTATGTTGTTTTAAGACATTAAATTTTTAGCATATGACATAATTAGACGATTGGAAATACATAATTTTATATAATTTTGAAACTCGAAGCTATCATAGATACTTCATCAAATTAGAGGCTGTTGCTATGCCAGAGTTAATTGTGGTCAAAACACATGGAGTTACAATGACCTTGAGACAACACAGAATCTTTTTTGAAAGAAGAATATTTAAACTAATTTCCAGAAATATAAGAAAAACAAAAAGAAAAATATTCCAAAAATGATCAGAGTGTATGAGCAGATGTAAAATGTGAAATTCATCATTAAGCAGAAATTTAGAAATTAGGCATCATCAGTATACAAGTCTACTCTGTGAAAAACTTAACCAACTGTGTAGAAAACAATCTATGAAAAAGGATAAATATATACAAATCATATATATTACTTACTTGGTAAATATATAATAACAGTCAAAAGTAAATGAAATGAAAATCATAGACTGAGATAAAATGGCCCAATTAAGATACAAGTAAAATGAAATTCATAATTTATCCTCTCTAAACAATTTCTAAATAAGAGTCTTCATGCAAATTATAATTCTACTCATATAACATGTTTCTTATGAGGAAAAAATAATAAAAATCTTATTTTCACGTGATTATGAGTTTGAAAAATTTGATGGTTCTTTTGACTTCAATTATTATTTGAGCTGCTATTTCTGGTCTCTTATATCACTGATCACGGCAAAGCTTATTCATCTGTGTAAGTAGAGATCTGAAGTTTTCCATTCTGTTTTCTGGTAATGAAAATATTATCAATATTTAATCTGCTTCATCTATAAGATGTTAACATCTGTAGACTTCAATTGACATTAGTCTTACCATTTTTCTAAAATTGTATTTTTGTCATTTTTTTGTTTAAAATGTATTTTGATGAATGAGATTCTAATTAAAAGTTGACCTGACAGTTCCTTCTTACATGACTAGCTTTCTTGGTATCAGAAGAAGCCATTTAAGCTTGCAAGGGACAGAAAAAAAAATGAATATGAATAGTCCAAACTACTTATAACACATATATGTCCCGCGCTACGATCTCGCCAGCAAGAACGACGCGGCACACAAACAGGATCCTTCTGCAGCAAAGCTTTAATGCATCTTGAGAGGGAGAGCATAAGCTTACAGTCTTGATGCGGAGGCCCCGAACAGGAGAACCGTTACCCTTATATAGGGAAATAGTCCCGTCTCGGACGCGGCACCCCTCTATTGGCTCTTTCCAATCAGGCCAGATTACGTGCCAGGTGGCACTGTGCCGGGAGTTTCCCAGGGCATGCGCAGTCAGATGTTTACTGTCCTCGCAGGCCGGATCTAGGCGCCATCTTGTAATGGTGACCAGAAGGGCGGCTCCCCACATCTCCCCCTTATTATTTTATTAAACATAAGGCCTAGGGTTGCCGATCAACCGTCAGGCTCTTGTTGGACCTTCGGGGTTCAAGGCAATCCAAACTCTAACTCAGGATCCACACCCTCTCACGTGCAATGAGATAGTCTCCGTGAGGTGCAAGGGCTGTGGGGAAACAGCATGTCACCCATCCCGGTGCAATGTTCTTCAAGAACTCGGGGTGCAAGGGCTGACTTTCGCCTGAGTTATACATAGCTATATAATAAGAGCAACAGAAGGTCTCAATACAGGCCACCCAAGTTATAACATAACACAAGTTATAACTTTCTTGGGCTGCTGAAGCTTACTCACTCTACCCAGTGCAATGAGGCTAACCTCGAGGGGTGCAAGAGCTGAGCAGCCAGCGACCTTTCACCTATGGGGGAGGAGATCACCTGAGGATACATCCACGTCCGCCTGGGAAATCATGAGCGGTAGGCTCAATTGGAGTGGTTCAGTAGCCACGTTTTGTTTTTTGTCTTTTAGATGCCAAATTTGGGGCGCCGCGTGCGAGCAGGGGAAAACCATCCCCCCATCCCCAGGGGAAGATTCGTCTTCTTAAGCGATATTTCCTTGAAGCGGCAAAATCTTGATCATAAGCAAAGGCACCATTCTTCTTTCCAATTTCCCTTCTATTAACAAAACAATTCACAACATTACGGACAAAGCAACAAAGTCTGAGAAGGGCTCTTGGGGTCCTTGAAGGATCTTAGTGAGCTGGTTATTTGCTCCACCTTTATTAGAGAGCGCCTTCCATGCTCGGATAACGTTCCCAGCAATTTGGGTGTATGCCCCCCAAGGATAGTTAACCTGATCTCCTGTATATCTACCTTGCCCAGTCAGCATGTCAAAAGTCCATTCTTGTTGTTCCGGGGTTAGGGATGCGGCATTACCTCGGGCCTGCGTTTGCGCTGCCTCATGCCATAAAGCCTTCCATTCCATGTATTGGCCTGTAGAGGGCAGGCTGGCTTTAACGACCATCTGCCAATCAGTGGGAGTTAACGTTTTCTGGTGAGGAGAATGCCAAAGCTTTACTGAGGGACCAGCAATATATACTAGAGGCCGGGTGAAAAACAACAGGGAAAAACAATCATAGTCATAGGTCAGGCACCTGGCAAGTCCCTACCACACCTGGTGGGAAGACAGAAATCAAGCTAAGCCACAGGATGTTCTGCTCTCAGGAAACCTGTGCAAAT
The DNA here is from genome assembly GCA_036184385.1 of Tokudaia muenninki. Classification (NCBI taxonomy): domain Eukaryota; kingdom Metazoa; phylum Chordata; class Mammalia; order Rodentia; family Muridae; genus Tokudaia; species Tokudaia muenninki. Next base: position 27,639,390 of record BTHS01000019.1, read on the forward strand.
AGCTCAGCTGTGGGTGTTGAGCTAAGCTCACTGATGCCCAACAGGTTCTCCCAATTCCTTTATTTGTGAATATTCTACGGGGGCATAAGCTCTCCCTCCTTCCCCATTATCCCAAACAGGGAAAGCCTGCTGCATTTTGCGGCGCACCTTTTCCGGGAGGAGGGAGGATCTTGGGCGCGCATCATATGGCGGCGGCGCTGAAGGGGTAGGAGGTGTTACACCATTTGCCCTTTTAGGCTTTAGATTAAGGCCATATTCATCAGGGTGGTATCTTTCTTCCTCATACCTGGCTGCCTCTTCCTCAAGCTCTGCCTCCTCCATTGAATCTAGGCTCTCATCTTCATCGCCCGATGAGGCCGAATCTCGGATATTGAGGGCCTCCAACTCTCTCACAGGATAAACGCTTGAAGATTTCCTTCCCTTAGTGGAAGGAGGTTGACCGGGCCTTCTTAGAGGGCCCTGCTTCTCTCCCTTATCTCTATTTTCCGTGGGAGGTCCTTTTTTACTTATGTGGACGTCCAGGGTTCTGCGTGCTCGAGCACCCATCCTCTCACTCCGCTCGGTTTCTGACATGCTGTCCTGGACTGACTCAAGGGTAGCTTGTCCTTCCCGCCTTACCAGCTCGCAATTCTCATCCTCTAGACAGTTCTTAACCAATTTCCATATGGCCTTGGTACCTAGGCGTAGGTCATTTCCCTCTAACTTTCTATCTAGATCTTTCCCCAATTTATTCCAGGAGGCAAGTGAGAGTGAACCGGAACATGCATAGCGTTTGTGAACACAACAATAGAGACAAAATAAGAGGAGTATAGCAGATCCGGTCACAATCACTGCAGCCTCAGGGAGACCCTCCCAAGGCGGGGACAAAGTCAGTCCAAAGTCAAACATACCTCTCCAAGCGGATAGTCCTGCAGTTCTGAATCCTCCCCGGTGATCGAGGGGCCTCCGGGGGTGCCCGTGGTGATGAAAGAGTTCCCGGGTTTCGGCACCAGATGTCCCGCGCTACGATCTCGCCAGCAAGAACGACGCGGCACACAAACAGGATCCTTCTGCAGCAAAGCTTTAATGCATCTTGAGAGGGAGAGCATAAGCTTACAGTCTTGATGCGGAGGCCCCGAACAGGAGAACCGTTACCCTTATATAGGGAAATAGTCCCGTCTCGGACGCGGCACCCCTCTATTGGCTCTTTCCAATCAGGCCAGATTACGTGCCAGGTGGCACTGTGCCGGGAGTTTCCCAGGGCATGCGCAGTCAGATGTTTACTGTCCTCGCAGGCCGGATCTAGGCGCCATCTTGTAATGGTGACCAGAAGGGCGGCTCCCCACACATATAAACTCTAACAATGACAAACAAGATGTGATAACCCTAAGGATAGAATAGTGGCACTAAACTTTACTGTAACTAAATGCTCTCTCATTGTTTTAAATGTCTATTCACCAACAAGGAAATTAAACCTGGTACTAGAAATCTAGCCAAAATTTTGCAATAGTGGGGACATGGATCTTGTAGAACTTCTGTGACCACTTCCTTAAATCAACTTATTTTTAAACTACATTCTAAATATGTATGCATGTGCCTACAGATAAATATAGCTCTCATTCTTAATAAAAATAAACTTCTCTCTGCAACAGATGAATATAGTTACAAAAAAACACATAAGATGAAAATGTTACTGTGGTGACCAGTCCCAAATGAAACACCTACAACATATCCCTGCACTCATAATTCCAAGATCATTGCAGAGGAAGGGACAGAAAGATGCTAAAATTCTAGGACCAAGAATCCTCCATGGGACTGTTTCTTCTAGAAATGTCAGAGAAGCTACAACTGTGAAGACTCAAAAGCATGGCTTCCTAAACAAAACTTGCACAGGGACTACATAAATACACATTAAAATTCAAAAGGCAGATCTTGCAAGGATTCCACTTTCGAGGATAAAGAACTAGAAGCTATATCAAAATGCTTAGCATAGGAGAAATAGCCTTCCTGAGGAAAAGCCTCCAAAATGATTTCCCAATATCATTCTGGCAGTCTTAAAATTATATATCTATAAGTCACATTATATGGCCAGAATTGGTTTGCAAGTTTAGAAATACTTAGAAAAATTTAGAAATACATAAATATTCATATATGATATATATTTCAGATATTTATTATATATAAACTTTTGTAGAGTCTGCTTAAATCCAATATAATTCAAAAATAAGGTCAATTCAGATGACAAAATTAATTATAATCAAGGTACTACTGATCAATCAATGCCATAGAACAGACTCAGAAGCTTAGTTCTGACCCTGAAGAAATGCTGCACACATATTTGAAGGAATAAATCATGAAACAAGACAAAATGGGGTGGGCTGTATTATTATTCAATTATATTTTGGCATAAGGAGTTGAACAAGGGAGCTTCCATCAAAGATATGTGTATGTTTCTGAGCATTATCACATGAGCATTGTTTGACCTGATCAACAAAACATAGACGTTATCCTTGAAATGTCCAGACTCAAACAGGTATTCTCTCACAAGTTGTCCTGAGATGTCTGAATTTAGATGACTAACTGTTTCATTATAATAGAGATTGGTCAGCTATTGGAAGGTCCCCAGCTCCCTTAGAACCTGGGACCTAGTGTTTAGATTCTCTCTATGATTAAAGTGGAGTCCAAAGACAAATAGTAGTACTTAGAATAAGTTTCTTTTGCTTGTTTCTAACAATACAACTGAAAAATAAGAATCTATCAATTAGAGAGAAAGTGACAGAGACTCGGAGACAGAGACAGATCAGAGAAAGAGAGAGAAAGAAAGGTAGATGACAAGAGTGGGTGGGAGGAAGGAGAAAGAGAAAAATGGCACAATAATATTTTAACTTTCAGAATGATACAATTTATTTCACTTGAAAAGGAAAATTTATTTTATTAATAACAGTATTCTTAAACACATTTCAGTGAGCCAAAAGAAAATTATTTCTCAAAGTGTGATGGAGAAATGAAGGAAGAAAGTTGTAATCACAAATACTAGTCTCTGAGCAAGTTGTACCTTCTATTTTTGTTAATAAACCACATAAAACTCAGTCTTAATAGAAGTACTCAAATATTAGAAAGACTCAAAACCAAAAGAGCCAGATGGATTTCATATGAAATTTTATGTCTGATCTTTATAGGGGATATATGATTTTGTTTTCCCTTTAATTAAAAACAGATTCTTTTCTCATACAATGTATTCTGTTTACATTTTCTCTCTCTCTCTTCCTTCCAGGTCTTGAACACCACCCCTCTCATCTGAATTCACTCCTTTTCTGTCTCTCATTAGAATACAACACATGTTAAAAAAAAGAAACAAAACATTTTAAAATAAAATATAATAAGCTAAAATAAAGACCATCTCATTGAAGTTAGATAAGGCAAATAAACATACGGAGCCCAAGAGAAGGCATATGAATGAGTAAATAAAGTTGACCAAGGAAGGGAACAGTGATGAAAAACAAAACAAAATGAAAAACCCACCATCATCAACACACCACCAATAACAAAAAAAAAAAAAGAAAAAAGAAAAAAAGAAAAGAAAATGAAAATGAAAACAGAAATGCTCTCCCAGATTAGAAGATTTAATTAAGAGCTACCACAATTAGGATAATGTAACAATTAAATTGTAAATAGGTGTAAACAGAAACTGCTCTTTGTAGATGAAGAAAGTGAACACATTTGTAGATCAAGACATATAGATGACTTCTTGATTCTGGATAAGCAAGGAACTAAGTTGCCAATTCTGAGAATGCAGAGTGAACCATTCCTTCTCGAATGTGACCCTTTACTCACCAAGGCTGATTTTTTATCCTTCTATCTAATTATAATTAAAATGTTATTTTAGTGCAAGGAGATAAGAGTGGATTGATTTGCATTCTTCTGCATGTTGACCTCCAGTTGAGCCAGCACCATTTTTTGAAAAGGCTATCTTTTTTCCACTGGATGGTTTTAGCTCCTTTGTCAAAGGTCAAGTGACCACAGGAGTGTGGATTCATTTCTGGGTCTTCAATTCTGTTCCATTGATCTACATGCCTGTCACTGTACCAATACCATGCGGTTTTTAACACTATTGCTCTGTAGTACAGCTTGAGGTCTGGGATACTGATTCCCCCAGAAGTTCTTTTACTGTTGAGAATAGTTTGAGCTATTCTGGATTTTCTGTTATTCCAGATGAACTTTTGAATTGCTCTTTCTAACTCTATGAAGAATTGAGTTGGGATTTTGATGGGGATTGCATTGAATCTGTATATTGCTTTTGGCAAGATGTTCATTTTTACTATATTAATCCTGCCAATCCATGAGCATGGAAGATTTTTCCATCTTCTGGAGGAGGTCAACCTGCAGAAGAATGCAAATCGATCCATTCTTATCTCCTTGCACTAAGCTCAATTCCAAGTGGATAAAGGACTTCCACATAAAACCAGATACACTGAAACTAATAGAAAGGAAACTAGGAAAGAACCTTGAACATATGGGCATAGGGGAAAATTTGCTGAACAGAACACCAATAGTTTATACTCTAAGATCAAGAATTGACAAATGGAACCTCATAAAATTGCAAAGTTTCTATAAGGCAAAGGACACTGTCAAAAGGACAAAGTGTCAGCCAACAAACAGGGAAAAGATCTCAATAAGTTAGACTCCAGAGAGCCAAATAACCCTACTAAAAAGTGGGGTACAGAGCTAAACAAAGAGTTCTCACCTGAAGAATATCTAATGGCTGAGAAGCACCTAAAGAGATGTTCATTATCCTTAGTCACTAGGGAAATGCAAATCAAAATAACCCTGAGATTCCATCTCACACCAGTCAGAATGGCTAAGATCAAAAACACAAGAGACAGCAGTTGTTGTCAAGGATGTGGAGAAAGAAGAACACTCCTCCACTGCTTGTGGGATTGCAAGCTGTTACAACCACTCTGGAAAGCAGTCTCGCAGTTCCTCAGAAAACTGGGCATGACACTCCCAGAGGATCCTGTTATACCACTCCTGGGCATATACCCAGAGGCTTCCCCTGCATGCAATAAGGACACATGATCCACTATGTTCATAGCAGCCTTATTTATAATAGCCAGAAGCTGGAAAGAACCCAGATGTCCCTCAATGGAGGAATGGATTCAGAAGATGTGGTATATTTACACAATGGAATACTACTCTGCAATTAAAAACAATGAACTCACGAAAGTCCTAGGCAAATGATCAAAACTGGAAAATATCATTCTTAGTGAGATAACACAATCACAAAAGAACACACATGGTACGCAGTCACTGATAAGGGGATATTATCCCAGAATCTCGGAATATCCAAGACACAGTTCGCATATCAATAGATTTCCAAGAAGATGGAAGGAGTGACCCCTGGTCCTTGAGAAACTAGATGTAGGGGAATATCAGGACAGAGAAGAGAGAGGGGGTTGAATGGGGAACAGGGGGAGGGAAGGGGCTTATGGGACTTTCGGGGAGGGAGGAAACGCGAAAGGGGAAATGATTTGGAATGTAAATAAAAAATATAAAATATAAAAAAAGGAAAAATGTTATTTTAGTAACAATTATCGCTTGATTTCTTTTTTGAAAAAAAATTAATTTGATATTTGCTTTATTTACATTTGAAATGTTATCCTCTTTCCTTGTTACAGCTCTGAAAATCCCCTATCCCCTCCCCCTCCCCCTGCTTATCAAATCCCCCCTCCCAATTTTTTGAACTGGCATTACCCTATACTGGGGTATCAAGCCTCCACAGGACCAATGCTATTTCCTCTCATTAATGTCTGAAAAGGCCATCCTCTGCTACATATGAAGCTGGAGACATGGGTCCCTCCATATGTACTCTTTGGTTAGTTGTTTAGTCCCTGTGAGATCTGGGGGTATTGATTAGTACATGTTATTGTTTCTTCCTATTGGGCTGCAAACCTCTTTAGATCCTTCCGTCCTTTCTCTAGCTCCTCCACTGGGGACCTTATGATCAGTCCATTAGTTGGCAGTGAGCTATGGGTATTTTGAACCCCCTTCTAAGAAGGACCAAAATATCCTCATTTTGGTCTTCCTTCTTCTTGAGCTTCATGTGGTCTGTGAATTATATCTTGGGTATTCTGAGCTTTTGGGCTAATATCCACTTAATAGCAAGTGTATACCTCGTGTGTTCTTTTGTGTTTGAGTTACCTAACTGAGGATATTTTCTAGTTCCATCCATTTGTCTAAGAATTTAATGAAGTCATCATTTTTAATAGCTAAGTAGTACTCCATTATGCAAATGTACCACATTTTCTGTATCCTTTCCTCTGTTGAGGGACATCTGGCTTCTTTCCAGCTTCTGGATATTATAAATAGAGCTGCTATGATCATAGTGGAGCATGTGTCCTTATTACATGTTGGAGCATTTCTTGGTAAATGCCCAGGAGTGGTATAGCTGAGTCTTCAGGTAGTACTATGTCCAGTTTTCTGAGGAACCACCAAACTAATTTCCAGAGTGGTTTTATCAGCTTGCAATCCCATCAGCAATAGAAGAGTATTACTCTTTTTCCACATCCTCGTCAGCATCTGCAGTCCCCATTCTGCCTGGTGTAAGGTGGAATTACAGGATTGTTTTGATTTGCATTTCCCTGATAACTAAGGATGTTAAACATTTCTTTTGGTATTTCTTAGCCATCTTGTATTCCTCAGTTGAGAAATCTTTGTTTAGGTCCGTACCACATCTTTTAATAGGGCTATTTCTTTCTCTTGAGTCTCACTTCTTGAGTTCTTTGTATATATTGGATATTAGCCCTCTATCAGATGTAGGATTGTTTAAGGTCTTTTCCCAATCTGTTTGCTGCCATTTTGTCCTATTGGAAGTTTCCTTTGCCTTACAGAAGCTTTGCAGTTTTATGTTTTCCCGTTTGTCAATACTTGTTCTTAGAGCATAAGCCATTGTTGTTCTGTTCAGGTAATTTTCCCTTGTACCCATGTGTTCGAGACTCTTCCCCACTTTCTCCTCTATAACCTTCAGTGTACTGGTTTTATGTGGAAGTCCTTGATCCACTTGAACTTGAGATTTCTACAGATAGATAAGAATGGATCAATTTGCATTCTTCTACATATTGACTGGCAGTTGAACCAGCACTATTTGTTGAAAATGCTGTCTTTTTTCCACTGGATGGTTTTAGCTACTTTATCAAAGATCAAGTGACAATAGGTGTGTGGGTTTGTTTCTGGATCTTCATTTCTATTCCATTGATCTACCTGCCTGTCATTTTACCAATACCATTTAGTTTTATCACTATTGCTCTGTAGTAAAGCTTGAGTTCAGGTATGTTGATTCCACCAGTTTCTTTTATCGTTGAGAATAGTTTTCACTATCCTGGGTTAGTTGTTATCCCAGATAAATTTGGAAATTGCTCTTTCTAACTCTATGAAGAATTGAGTTGGAATTTTGATGGGGATTGTATTGAATTTCTAGATTGCTTTAGACCAGATGGCCACTTTTACTATATTAACCCTGCAATCCATGACTATGAGAGATCTTTCCAACTTCTGAGATCTTCTTCAATTTCTTTCTTCAGAGACTTGAAGTTCTTGTCATACAGATCTTTCACTTTCTTGGTTAGAGTCACACCAAGGTATGTAATATTATTTATGACTTTTGTAAAGAATATCATTTCCCTAATTTCTTTCTCAGCTTCTTTATTCTTTGAGTATAGGAAGGCTACTTATTTGTTTGAGTTAATATTATACCCATATACTTTGTTAAAGCTGTTTGTCAGGTTTAGGAGTTCTCTGGTGGAACCTTTGGAGTCACTTAAGTATATTGTCATATCATCTGCAAATAATGATACTTTGACTTCTTCCTTTCCAATGTATATCCATTGGAACACCTTTTGCTTTCTAATTGCTCTGGCTAGGAATTCAAGTAATATATTGGACAGGTAATGAGAGAGTGTACTGCATTTTCCAGTCACTGATTTCAGTGGAATTGCTTTAAGTTTCTCTCTATTTAGTTTGATGTTGGCTATTGGCTTGCTGTATATTGCTTTTATTATGTTTAGGTATGGGCCTTGAGTTCCTTACATTTCCAAGACTTTTATCATGAAGACTTGTTGGATTTTGTCAAATGCTTTCTCAGCATCTAATGACATGATCATGTGTTTTCTTTCTTTGAGCTTGTTTATGTAGTGGATTACATTGATGGATTTCTGTGTATTGAACCATCCTGGTATCCCTGGGGTGAAGCCTACTTGATAGTTGTAGATGATTATTTTGATGTGTTCTTGGATTCAGTTGGCAAATATTTTATTGAGTATGTTTGCATCAATAATCATAAGGAAAATCTACCTAAACTTATCTTTCTTTGTTGGGTCTTTTTGTGGTTTAGGTATCAGTGTAATTGTGACTTCATAGAATGCATTGGGTAGTATTCATTGTGTTTCTATTTTGTGGAATAGTTTGAAGAGTATTGGTACTAGGTGTTCTTTGCAGGTCTGATAGAACTCTGCATTAAACCCATCTGGCCCTGGGCTATTTTTTTTTGGTTGGGAGAATATTAATGGCTACTTCTATTTCTTTAGGGGTTATGGGACAGTATAGATCATTTTTCTGATCCTGATTTAACTTTGGTACCTGGTATCTGTCTAGACAATTGTCCATTTCATCTAGATTTTCTAGTGTTATTGAGTATAGGCTTTTGTAGTAGGATCTGATGATTTTTTAAATTCCCTCAGTATCTGTTTTTATGTCTCTCTTTTCATTTCTGATTTTGTTGATTTGGATACCTTCTCTGTGCCCTCTGGTTAGTACGGCTATGGGATTGTCTATCTTGTTGGTTTTTTGTTTTTTTGTTTTTTTTCAAAGAACCAGCTCCTGGTTTGGTTGATTCTTTCTATAGTTCTTTTTGTTTCTACTTGGTTGATTTCAGCCCTGATTTTGATTATTTCCTGCTTTCTATTCCTCTTGTGTGTATTTGCTTCTTTTTGTTCTAGAACCTTCAGATGTGCTGTCAAGCGGCTAGTTTCTTTTTGGAGGCACTCAGAGCTATGAGTTTTCCTCTTAGACCTGCTTTGTGTCCCATAAGTTTGGGTATGCCATGACTTTGTTCATTATATTACAAAAAGTCTTTCATGTCTTTCATTTCTCCCTTGACTAAGTTATCTTTGAGTAGAATGTTGTTCAGTTTCTATGAGTATGTGGGCTATCTGTTGATGTGTTTTTCTGTATTTCTTTACGGGAGTTATTTATGCCCTTCTTGAAGTCTTTTATCAGCATCATGAGCTGTGATTTTAAATCCAAATCTTGCTTTTCTAGTCTGTTGGGGTATTCAGGACTCGCTGTTGTGGGAGAACTGGGTTCAAATGATGCCATGTCACCTTGGTTTTCTGTTGGTAATGCTCTTGCGTTTACCTTTAGCCATGTGGTTATCTCTGGATTAGTTGGTCCTGCTATCTCTGGCTGGATCTTGCCCCTTCTGTGGGCCTGCAAGCCTCTCTCAGCATCCCTGGGAGACCATCTCTCCCCTGGAACAGTGTGCTGTGACTTATCCCAGCTCCTTGGTTCAGCTGGAGCTCAGAAAGACCCTGTCCCAGCTACTCTGCCACTCCTGTGCTCCCTGAGCTTCCGGCTTTACCTGCCTTGGATAGTCACCAGAGAGAAAAATGTTGTATTTCAAAATTATTTTGGTGAAGCTCATTTTCAATTCTATTACTTACATTGTGATTTATGATGCTTCAAAGAGCAAACTTTGGATATCATGCATTTCTAAAAGTATTCTTCATAGTCATATTTATCACACAATTCAAATAATCCAAATGACAGATTTTTAAATGGTTTAATTTGGTGTGACTTTTGAAATCGCATGATCAATTTGGATGTTAGATTTGCCATACATAATTTTGTTTTTAATACTCACTTTCCAAATATAAAGATAATTATGTTTTGATCATTTTGCTACTCAAACTGAGATTAAATTCATGCAGTTAATTTTGTTTATTCTTATATTTATGTAACTGACATGATTGCAACTTACCAGTGTTGTACTAAAGCACAAAGCTAAATGAAATCACAATATAAATAATAGTATCAAATACTGCTTCACAGCTGATAGCTTAAAGCACTATTTTACTTCTTTTACAAAGTGGATAGACAAACAGCCTATTTAATAGAATCTTTCTATCATATGATTAATTTCATACATAAAATAGTGTCTTTTAATATAGACAAATTTTATATGACAAATGTTGAAAAAGGTATTTACAATATTTTAAATGTTCAAATAATCTGAAATATGTTAGAAAATACATATTATACATTTTACATCTTAAATAAATAGATTTTCTTGTTTCTTATAAAACTACACTATGACACTAAAATTTTATAAAACTTCTTTTCAAAATTAATGTGTAATAGCTATTAAAAACACCATGACTGTACTTAGCTATACTTAACTATAATACTACATCTTAACCTTAGATTTGAGAATAGTCAACTCATCTATGAATCTCTTTAAATATTAATTTCTAAAATATCATCTAAGGGTACTAAAGTGGTGCAGGAGATGGAAGAACTTGTACCAAAAGAGCGCTGACTTGAATTTGATTCCTGGAACCCATGATATATATAAATCCTAAAAGTTGCCATCTGTCCTCCACACATGTGCTATGGTATGTACACTCCTGAAAACATGCCCTTTAATAATAAATAGCATTTTAAAAAGTTGATCTGAATTTGAAGTACCTCATTTGAGATCTTTTCTTAACAAAGGGATTATTTTGTAACTTCAAGATATGGAGCCTCCAAAACTCAAGTGATATGGAGTTATGTATACAACTGCACCATTTCAAGATCATCACATTTACTGTGAGGTTGGCAGACTATTTTATTGCTTGTGGAAGTAGCAGATTTTATTGATACATTTACTTGATTATATTTGTCATTGATATTTTTTAATTCTCTTTTAGAGTTGTTGCAATTAATACAGCTTTAAGTACTTTTAGAAAAAAGAAACGTTACCTATATTGGCAAGTCATTTACCAAATGTAGAATAGATTAGTTACATTAGATTACACTTTTGATCAGTTTTGCTTGACAGTGACAGTTTTCTAAATAGGTCATTCCAACTTAACTTTAGCTACATTATATGCGATTTAGAGGTTTTGTTATATATATATATATATATATATATGTATATATGTATATAACATATATATGTATGTATGTATATAACATATATATATATACATATATATGTGTGTATGTATATATATATGTATATACATATACATGTGTGTATATATATATCATGTATATGATTTCAATTAATTATTTTATTATTTAAATCCCAAATATTACCCCCTCCAGGTCTTACCTCATAGAGTTCTTCCCATACACCTTCCCTTTCGGGGCCTCTCAGAGGTTAGGGATGGTAGGTTCCTGTTGGAAAGCACAACATAACAATAGTAATAGTGTCAGGGATTTGTGTCCAACAACGGAATGGATACCATGTTGGGATGGTTACTGGTTGACCATTCCTAATTCTCTCCTCTATGTTTATCCTGCTTTTCTTTAAACGGGAGCAATTTTGGGTCAAAAGTTGTATAATTGGGTTGATGTCCACATCCCTCCATTGGGCATCCTGACTACTGGAAGTGGTCACGTCAGGTTCCATATCCCCATTGTTGGGCATTTCACCTAAGGTCAGCCACAATTAGTCTTGGGAGCCTACCTAATCCCAGGTTTCTGGGACTTTCTAGAGATTCCCCTTCTTCCCCCACCTCTGGCAGCTGCATATTTCCATTCATTCTCCTGGCTCTCTGGTCTTCTCTCATTTCTCCCCTGTAGGGTTAGTGGGTTCAGCATCTGCTCCATCACAGGGCTCAACCACATGGGGAGGCAGGACTCAGGAAGTCTACAGAGACTGTGCTTACCCCATGCCTACCCCCACCCTCCTGCAGGGCAGGTGTTAAGCCATAAAGAAGCCCCAGGATACCGCTACGGGGGTGAGGAACCATGGTCTGAGGTATAGGACAACTGGAGCTGAATCAGGGCTCCCTGGACCTGTCACAAGTCCAGGTTCTCAGGCACTCAGACACTCAGGTGCTACTGGATGCTGCGGAAGAGCTGAGAATGGAGTTGGTGCCATGGCCTCCAGGCCTTTAGGATCCTTATTAAAATGGAGATCTGTCTTGAGCCTACATGACCTGTGGTCAAGTACTCTACCTGTGGAGGGGCTTGGGGCGTTGTCCTTATGTGACTGATGGTAACAAATCTATGGAAGGCTGTAGTTAGTGACAGGGGTCTGGTGTGCTTGAACAGGCGAAATGCCTACCGACCCTTCAAAGTCTCTGGGGTTTCAACCTTACCTCAACTAGGAACAAGGCTACCTTTTACAGTCCCACACTTCCCCTATTCCTGATCCAGTTTCTCTTTTCCTCTCCCCCTCCCGTCTTGAATCCCCTCCCTCTAGATCCCATGTTTAGTTTGTTCCCTATTCTAATTAGGATTGAAGCATTCTCACATGGACCTTCCTTCTTGCTTAACTTCTTAGGGTCTATGAGATTTTCTAAACTATTTGGCTAAAATCCACTTATCAGTCTGTACACATCATGCATGTCCTTTTAGGTCTAGGTTGCCTCACTTAGGATGATATTTGCTTGTTCTTTCACATTTGTCTGCAAAAAATCATGATGTCCTTTTTTTTTGAGAGCTGTATCATATACTATAGTAAATATAACACACATTTTCTGTATTCATTTTTCAGTTGAGGGGCATTTGGATTGCTTCCAGTTTGTGGCTGCTATGAATAAGACTGATAGAAATATAGTCGAGCAAGTGATTTTGTGGTGGTACATGTCAGTATGATTTGGTGAAAGAGGAGGATCATGAGTTTGAGGTTCTGTTCTTAATCCCATTTTTGATATTTTGACATTACTCTTTGTATTTAGCTTTTCCATTCAATAGGTATTATTCAGTAATTTTACAAATGATTTTATGTGTATCTTTTATAGGGGTTACACAGTCATGTAAAAAATTGCTTCAAATGCTTCATAGTTGTCTCATTTGAAATCTTCTTGAAAAATATCATATAAGTGGTCTTAGTAACAGTGATAGAATCTTTCTGACATAATTTGTTTACTTTCCCAGGAAAGTAATGACATAATCTCCTCCCAGAGATAAACAGAGATATATTTCCTAAAAGAAAGTGGCTTATATTTCATGGTAATAAACATAGAGATGCCTTCCGTGATCCTTTAATTATATATATTTACAATCAGTGTATAAACAGATGTTTAATTACATGCAGTATACAGCTAGAATAGTCTATATTCTCTAAAGAAGATGATAGAAAGACCCAGAAATTCTCCTACTCCTTTCCACTCACCTGTCACCTACAAGGCTCCTGCAAAGAGAGGTATTCAAAACTTCTAAATACATTGCACATGGTAACAAATACTCTAGAAATTAGCAAGTATATCATTATACTAAAGCTTCTGCATTTTTTGTTGTTTTTTTTTCTTTTTTTCCCCGCCCTTTAATTTATAAACACTTTTTGACTCTAATTTGACAATGGATAAATGGATACTCTCTCTCTCTCTCTCTCTCTCTCTCTCTCTCTCTCTCTCTCTCTCTCTCTCTCTCTCTCTCTGTGTGTGTGTGTGTGTGTATGTGTGTGTGGTGTGTCTTTGTGTGTATGTACATTTCTTTCTTCCTTCCTTCCTTCCTTTCTTTCTTTCTTTCTTTCTTTCTTTCTTTCTTTCTTTCTTTCTTTCTTTCTTTCTTTCTTTCTTTCTTCCTTCCTTCCTTCCTTTCTTTCTGTTTGCCTCTTCTCACACTGTACTCTGTGAATTAATTTTTGTTCTTATAAATAGTGCATTATATTGCAATTAGAGTAAACTCATAATATATTTTTGTCCCAGATAAATGCATGGGACAGTATTAATGGCTGTTTCTCTCACAGTAATATGAATAAGGATCTTATCATCTGGTTTTCAGGAATTTGGGCAACCTATTCTGTGACGTACAAACTTATAATACTTTTCCAATTTTAACAACACATTTTCTATTTTGTCCACAGCAATGCTTCATTTAAGTCCCTTGTGTTATTTTTAAAATTGTCTTATTTATTTAAATTCCAAATGTTATCCCTGTTCCCTGCCTCCCCTTGAAGGGTCCTTAACTTCATCCCCTCAACCCTTTGCCTCTGAGAGGGTGCTCTTCTGTTCACCCCACCCACTCCCCTACTCCTACCTCACCCCCTCCCACATCCTCCTTCTGTGTGGCACAAGTTTCTACATGGTTTGGTGCATCTTTTTCTACTGAATCCTTGCAAGGTAGTCCTCTTCTATATATGTGCTGGGGGGCACAGAGCAGCCTGTATATGCTCTTTGGTTAGTGACTTAATTTCTGTGAGCTCCAGGAGGTTGTGTTTAGTTGATAATTTTGGTCTTCTTATGCTAGGCTGTTGTCTGCAAGCACATCATGGCATCAGTAATAGTGTCAGTGTTTGTTGCCTGTCCATGGGATGAATCACAATTTGAACCAATCACTGGATAGCCTTTAATTTAATCCCTGCTCCACTTTTTTCCCTGCATTCATTTTAGAAAGAAAGGAAGAAAGAAAGAAAGAAAGAAAGAAAGAAAGAAAGAAAGAAAGAAAGAAAGAAAGAAAGGTACATACATACAAAGACACACACAGAAAGAATTCTGTGTCAAAAATTTGAAAGTAGATTGGTGACCCCATCCCTCCACATGGGTCCCTGTCTCTCTATTGGAGGTGGTCACTTCAGGTTCTATCTTCTGATTATTGTGTGAAATCCCTTGTGTTATTTTTGTTAGAAATAATGATTTTATTCTTCAGTGTGACTTTAATATATTAAAAAGAATTTATTTGGATAACAAATAATTTTTTTAGCTTTATAAAGTTCACTTGTCCAACATTTTATTTGTACTCACTTTGTATTTTATCTAACTGAAGATATTAGCTTACATGGTTGTTATAAAGACATTGTCTTTGCAATTTTTCTGTAGCTTGGATCCTTAGTGGTTGATCTTTGTTATCTTTGTTATTATGCCCTTAGATCTCAATTTTATTGAAATTATATGAACTATACACATTTATTAATTTCTGTCAATTCTCATTTATCTCAACAGTGTTATTTCATAGCACAGCACTCCTGCAATACAAAGATTTCAGAGAATCTTTACTATACACATGTTGACCCACCTAGCTAAATCTATCCCAATTTCAGGTCTGGCCTCAATCTGTTTTTTTTTTTTTTTTTCCTATTTTTAAGTAGTAAAATGGCACACAAAAAGATAAAACAAAAACAAGATCAGATTTGGACAAAATAAATAAACATAAGGAAAAGAGCTCACAAGAAGAAAAAGAAAGAGGACCCAACTCATTTGTACACTCAGAAATCTCATGAAAATTCTAAACAGGAAGTCATGTGCAGAGAAATTGGAGGATAAAAAAGGAGATGAAAAGCCCAGAGCTCATCATTGTGAGACAATGGACTCTCAGATAAACCAAATATTAGAACTAAAAATGAGTAATTCTATGTGTAAATTTATATATGTCAAAAAGTTACATGTATT
Source organism: Tokudaia muenninki (assembly GCA_036184385.1). NCBI lineage: Eukaryota > Metazoa > Chordata > Mammalia > Rodentia > Muridae > Tokudaia > Tokudaia muenninki. The sequence goes on from BTHS01000019.1 coordinate 27,654,965, forward strand.
TCTTTCATATCTTTATACTTTGTCTCCCCACTGGTGCCACACCTAAGAATTTCGGTATTAAATAATTTTGGGCTGTGGCAATATTTTCTTTTTTTTACATTGATATAAAAATTATCCAATAGGGTTTTACATTTTTGCTGTTCTTTCTTTTTACAAAAGTTTATCTTATTTTGTTATGGCATTTTATTTGTACATATATTTTCTTGGTCTTTCACTTGTACTTCTTTAAAATAAATACTAATTAGGTTTTATGTTAAAGGTCATTCTGGTAATTTATATGACTGATTTTTTTCTTCAGGATTTTAAATATTGAAAAAAGTGACCACTTCCTGGAGGTTACATTTATTAAACAGTGGTCCATATCTCTAGAATATTCCAAATTAAATTGTGAGTAATTTAATTTTTTTAGTAACTGTTTAGAGACATGTTTTATTCTTCAAAATATAGATTATATGTAAATATAAGTTACAATGCGACAAAATCCACTATATAAACAAACTCAAAAAAAATCACATCATCATCTCCTTAGATGCAGAAGAAGCTTTTGACAAAATACAATACCCCTTCATGTTAAAAGTATTGGAGAGATCTGGAACCCAAGGCCTATACCTAAGCATAATGAAAGCAATTTACTGCAAAACAACAGCCAATATAAAATTAAATGGAGCCATTCTTGAAACAATTCCACTGAAATTCAGGACAAAACAAGGATGCCCACTCTCCTCATATCTATTCAATATAGTACTCGAAGTGCTGGCTAGAACAATAAGAAAACAAAAAGAGATCAAGGGGACAAGGGGATACAAATTGGTAAAGAGGAAATAAAGGTATCACTATTTGCAGATGATATGATAGTATATGTAAGCAACCCCAAAATTCTACCAGAGAACTTCTCCAGCTGATAAACAACTTCTGTAAAGTGGCCAGATATAAAAAATTAATTCAAATAAATAAGTAGCCTTTCTCTACTCAAAGGAAAAACAAACTGAAAAAGAAATTAGGGAAACAATTCCCTTCACAATAGCCACAAATAATATAAAATATCTTGGGGTAATTCTAATCAAACAAGTGAAACACCAGTATGACCATAACTTCAAAGTCTCTCAAAAAAGAAATCGAAGATCTCAGAAAATGGAGAGATCTTCTATGCTCATGGATTGGCAAAATTAACATAGGAAAAATGGCCATCCTACCAAAGGCAATCTATAGATTCAATTCAATCCCCATCAAAATCCCACCACAATTCTCCAAAGACATGGAAAGAGCAATTCTCAAATTCATCTGGAAAGACAAAAAACCTAGAATAGTGAAAATAATTCTTAACAATAAAAGAACTTCAGGGGGAAATCACCATCCCTGATCTTGAGCTTTACTACAGAACAGTAGTGATAAAATCTGTATGGTATTGGTACAGAGACAGACATGGTGATCAATGGAATAGAATTGAAGATCTGAAAATAAAACCACACACTTGTGGACACTTGATCAAAAGAAGCCAAAAATATACAATGGACAAAAGAAAGCATCTTCAATAAGTGGTGCTGGTCTAACTGGCTGTTTGTAGAAAACTGAAAATAGACCATATTAGCAACCTTGCACAAAGCTCAAGTCCAAGTGAATCAAGAACCTCAACATAAAACCAGATTCACTGACTCTAATAGAAGAGAAAGTGGGAAAGAGCCTTGAACTCATTGACACAGGGGGAAATTTCCTAAACAGAACTCCAATGGCTCAGGCTCTAAGATCAAGAATTTATAAATGGGACCTCATGAAACTGGAAAGCTTCTGTAAGGCAAAGGACATAGTCAATAAGACAAATCGGCAACCTACAGATTGGGAAAAAAATCTTCACTCACCTCACATCCATTAGATGGCTAATCCAAAATATATATAGAACTCAAGAAACTAATCACCAAAAAAACAAACAACCCAATCAAAACCAGGGTATAGAACTAAACCAAGATTTCACAACTCAGGAACCTCGAATGGCTGAAAAGCACCTAAAGAAATGTGCGAAGTCCTTAGTGATCAGAGAAATGAAAATCAAAATGACCCTGAGAGTCCACCTTACACCAATCAGAATGGCTAAGATCAAAACCACAGGTAACAACACATATTGGAGAGGATGTGGAGAAAGAGGAACACACTTCCATCGCTGGTGGGATTGCAAACTGGTACAACCACTTTTGAAATCAATCTGGAGTTTCCTCAGAAAATTATAAATAGATCTACCTGAAGACCCAGCTATACCACTTTTGGGAATATACCCAAAAAGATGCCCCACAATGCCACAGGGACACATTTATAGGGAACATAGGTTCATAGCAGCCTTGTTTATGATAGCCAGAAGCTGGAAACAACCCAGATGGCCCATGACAAAAGAATGGATACAGGAAATGTGGTTCATTTACCCAATGGAATACTACTCAACTATTAAGAAAGAGAACATCCTGAGTTTTGCAGGCAAATGCATGGAACTAGAAAATATCCTGAGTGAGGTACTTCAGACCTAAAAAGACAAACACGGTATTTTCTCACAAATAAGTGAATTTTATAAAGTACAATGTTCCCAAGATACAGTCTACAGAACTCAAAAAGGTCAACAAGCTGAAGTGTCAAAGTGAGGATGCCTCAGTTCCACTTGGGAAGGAGAACAAGAGGGTCCTGGGAGGGAAAGTAGACAGAGCAGGAGGGAGAGGGGAACATGATCCGGTATTGGGTGAGGGAAAAACTGAAACCCTGAGGGCCAGCAGAAAGAATGGAAACAGGCAACTGCAGGAGATAGGAGGTTGGGGTGAGCCTCCTGAATACACCAGGGACCTGGGGGGGGGGGAGGTAAGAGACTCTAAGGTCTCAAATGAAGGGACCTTAGATGAAAAGACTGACAGTAGGGCGAGGGAGTATAAAGAGGCCACCTTCAGCAGGAAGACAGGGCATCAAATGAGGGAGAGGGGGACCATCCCACAGTTACAACTCTGACCCATAATTGTGCCTCTCTGAAAGAATTACAGCGATGGAAATGGAGAGGAGTCTGAGAAAAAGAAGGTTCAGTGACGGCCCAAATTGGGATTCAGCTCAAGGGGAGATCCAAAGTCCTGACACTATTACTGAGGCTATGGAGCACTGACAAAAAGGGACCGAGCATGACCGTACTCCAGAAAACCCAACAAGCAACTGAGAGAGTCAAATGCAGGTATTTTCACCCAAACAAGGGACAGAAGCAGCTGACACCTGTTGCTGGATTAGGGAAGGCTGAAAGAAGCTTAGGATAAGGGCAATCCTGTAGAAGGACGAGCAGTCTCATTTAGTCAGGATTCCTGAGATCTCTCAAACACTGGACAACCAAACAGGCAACATACAGCTGGTGTTGATATGAAGCCCCCAACACATATACATTAGAGGACTGCTGGGTCTGTGTTCATTCAGAGATGATGCTCCTAACCTTCAAGAGACTGGAGGCCCAAGGGAGTTTAGATGTCAGATGGGGTCAGGGGTGGGGACATCCATGTGGAGACAGGGGTGTGGGGAGGAGTTATGGAATGTGGAACAGTTGGAGGGTGGACAGGGGTGGGGGAACAAAATATGAAGTGTGAAATTAATTAATACTTTAAAAAATTCAACTATATTTTCTTCTAATTTTTAGTTTTTAAAATTTATTTTATTCTTATGACTACATATTTGCATATATGTATGAATTTATGATGTTTCAGAATACATTACAAATGAAAAGAAGTTTTGCTTGTTTTCATATGAAAATTATATTTACTTTCTGTAGGAAAAAAATGTATCAAGATGCTATCTCAATTCTGAACATCTATGCTCCAAACACAAGAGCACCTACACTGTGAAAGCAAATATTGCTTAAATTGCACATCAAACCACATACATTAATAGTTGGAGACTTCAACAATCTACTCTTACTAATTGACAGAGCACCAAGACAAAAACTAAACAGAGATACAATAAAACTAATAGACATTATGAATCACATGGACCTAACAGACATCTACAGAATAATTCATCCAAACATAAAAGGATATACATTCTTCTTAGCACCCTATGCATCCTTTTCCAAAATTGACTATATTGTTAGCCTCAATGGAATACCACAATGGAAGCCTCAACAGATACAAGAAAATTGGAATAAAGTCATGAATCTTATCAGATCACCATGGATTACTGGAGTTCAACAACAACACAAATACCAGAAAACATGCATACTCATGGAAATTGAACAACTCTCTAATCAATGATCTCCATGTCAGGGAAGAAATAAAGAAAAATTAAAGTCTTTCTAGGATTCAATGAAAATAAAGGAACAACATACACAAATTTATGGAACACAACGAAAACAGTGCTAAGAATTTATAACACTAAATGCCTCTATAAAGAAATTACAAAGTTCTCATATTAGCAATTTAAAAGTACACTTGAAAACTCTAAATAAATAAATAAATAAATAAATAAATAAATAAATAAATAGTAAGTACACCAAAGAGGAGTAGAAGGCAAGAAATAATAAAACTCACAGTTGAAATAAATCAATTAGACACAAAGAAAACAATACAAAGAGTCAACCAAACCAAGACATGACTCTTCGAGAATATCAAGAAGATAGACAAACTCTTAACCAAACTAATCAAGAGACAGGGTGATAGTATCCCAATAAACAAAATCAATAATGAAAAGGGAGATATAACAACTGACACTGAGAGAAATGAAAGAATCATCAGTTCTTACTTCAAAAATTTGTACTTCACAAAATTGAAAAATCTTAACAAATGGGTGATTTTCTAGACAGATGCTAGTTACCAAAATTAAATCAAAATAGGATAAACTATATAAACATCTCCATAACCCCTAAAGAAATTGAAGTACAGAATTCTACCAGATGTTCAAAGAAGAGTTAATTGTAGTACTCCTCAAACAATTCTACAAAATAGAAACAGAACAACACTGCCAAACTCATTCTATAAGGCTACATTCACCCTGATACCTACACCACAGAAAGACTCAAGAAAATAAGAGGACCTCAGACCAATTTCTCTTATGAACACTGCCGTAAAAATACTAAATAAAATACTCCCATACTGAATCCAGGAACACATCAAAGACATCATCCACCAATATCAAGTATGCTTCATCCCAGTAATGCAGGAATGGTTCAATATATGAAAATCTATCAATGTAACCCACCAGATAAATAAAATGAAAGAAAAAAAAGCTTGATTATCTGATTATACACTGGAAAATCATTTCATCAAATCCAAAACCCTTTAATGTAAAGGAAGTAACGAAATCAGGTTTACAGGGCACAAACCTAAACATAGTCAAAGCAATATACAGCAAACCAGTAGTCCATATCAAACTAAATGGCGAGAAAATTGAAGCATTACCACTATGATCAAGGACAAGAGAAGACTGTCACCTCTTTTCCTATTTATTCCATATAGTATTTGAAGTTCTAGCCATATCAATAGAACAACTAAAGGAGATCAAGGTGATACAAATTGGAAAGGAAGAAATAAAAGTATCTCTATTTTCAGATGATATGATAGTACGCATAATAACCCCAAAAATTCAACTGTAGAATTCCTACAGCTGATAAACACCTTCAGCAAAGTTGCTGGATACAAAATTAATTCAAAGAAATCAGTAGTCATTCTTTATACAATGATAAAAGGGTCAAGAAAGAAATTTGGGAAATAAGACTCTTTACAATTGCCAGGAAAAATATAAAATATTTTGATATAACTCTAGACAAGCATGTGAAAGGTTTATATGACAAGAACTTTAAGTACCTGAAGAAAGAAATTTTAGAAGATATCAGAATATGGAAAGTTCCCCCATGCTCCCATGCTCATGGGTTAGGTAAGACTAACATAGTGAAAATGGCTATCTTACCAAAAGTAATCTGCAGATTCAATGCAACCCCCATCAAAACTCTGACACAATATTTTTAGACCTTGAAAGGGCAATTCTCAACTTCATATGGAAAAACAAAAATCCCAGGATAGCCAAAACAATCCTGGACAATCAAAATCTGAGAGGAATCACCATCTGTGACTTCAAGCTATACTACAGAGCAATAGTGATAAAAACTGTATGGTATTGGTACAGAAACAGAAACATTGATCAATGGAATTAAAGACTCATAAATTAACACACAACCCTATGGATAGTTGATTTTTAGTATACAAGCAAAAACCATAAAATGGCTAAATGCAAGCATCTTTAACAAGTAGTGTTGGCCTTACTGGATGTCTATATGTAGAAGAAAGAAAATAAATCCATACTTACAACCTCACAAAAACTCAAGTCCAAGTGGAATAAGGACCTATAAATGCTAAACCACTAAATTTTATCAAAGAGAAAGTGGGAAATACCATTGAACACAATGGTACAGGAAACAAGTTCCTAAACAGAACACCAATGGCTGAGTCTCTAAGACCAATAGTTCCAGATAAATGGAACCTCATGAAACTGAAAAGTTTCTGTAAGGCAATGGACACTGTCAATAGGACAATTCAGCAGCCCAGAGATTGGGAAAGAATCTTCACCAACACTACATCTCACAGAGGGCCAATATCCAAAATTTACAAATAACTAAAGAAGTTATACATCAACAGCCCAAACAACTCAAAAAATGGGGTACAGAACTTAGCAGATAATTCTCAACCAGACGAATCATAAATGGTAGAGAAACACTTGAAGAAATACTTAAAATCATTAGTTCTCAGGGAAATGCAAATCTAAACAACTATGAGGTTCCATCTTACTCCCATGAGAATGACTAAGGTAAAAAAACCTCAAGAAATAGCACATGATGGTGACAATGTGGAGCAAGTGGAACACTCCTCCATTTCTGGTGGTAGTGTAAACTTGTACAACCACTTTCAAAATCAATTTGGAAATTTCTCAGAAAACTGGTTCTACCTCAAGACTCAGCTATACCACTCCTGGGCATATACCTAAAAGGTGTTTGAACATCTCACAAAGACACTTGCTCAACTATGTTCATAGGAGTTTTATTCATAAGAGCCAGAAACTGGAAACAACCTAGATGTCCATCAACCAAAGAATACATAAATAAAATGTAGTGCATCTGCCTAATAGAATACTATTCAGTTATTAAAACACAAGACATCATGAATTTTGGGGACAAATGGATGAATCCTAAGAATATCATACTGAGTAAGGTAAACCAGTCCCCCAAAGGACATGTATCATATGTACTCATTATAAATGGACACTATCCATAAAATACAGGTGCCATGGTAAACTCCACAAACCCAAAGAAGCTAAGAAAAGCCCAAGCATGAAAGCTTGAATTTTACTTAAAAGGGAGAATAAAATAATCATAAGAGGCAGATGGATGCAGAGAACTGGGAAGAAGAGGTTATGGGAAGGGGAATGGGCGTTTCAGGACCAGATGTTGGGAAGGCCAGGAGAGATGGCTAGAAGACCATGAAAATGAGTGGAAATCTGCATCTGACAGGGGTTTGGAGGTGAGGGTTATCTTCAGGATGAGACAGAGTTCTGAGATGAGAGAAGTGTGTACGAGTCGATGTTGGTAATCTTTGCAGTGACTCACTACATTGGGGATATGGAACCTGAAGAGGCCACCTACTGTAGCCTGACAGGAACCCCTTTGGAGCAATACAGATATTCCCACCCCCACACCACACTTTCAACCCAAAATTTATCCTGTCTACATGCAATGTTGGGATGGGGGAGGGAGCAGATGCTGATAGAGAGCCCAGCCAGTAACAGGTCCAACTTGACACCCCTCCCACAGGCAAGCACCAATCCCTAATGCTATTAATGATGCTTGCAGGCAGGAGCATGTTGTCCTATGAAAGGGTTCACTGAGCAGCTGACTTAGGCTGGTATAGATATCCACAGTCAGTGAATTAATCTCGGGGATTCTTATGGAAGGATAAGAGGAAAGATTATAGATCTAAAGGGTATAGGAACTACACTGGAATACTATCAGAGACAACTAATCTGTACCTTTGGGATTCTCAGTCTCTACCAAGCCAAGAACATACAAAGGGTGGACCTGAGCCTCCCTGTTCATATGTAGCAGATGTGCAGCTTGACCACTATGTGGATTCTGAACAACTAGATCAGGGCCTATTCCAAAAGTTGTTTCCTGTATGGGTGATATGTTCCTCAAGCTAGGCTGCCTTGTCTAGCCTCATTGGGAGAGAAATGAAGAGACTTGAAGTGCCAGATTGGGGGAGATATTGAGGGGGCCCCCACCTGCTCAAAGGAGAATGGGATGGGGTACAGGGAAAGGATTGTGGGAGTGGGTGACTGGGATGGGGGTAGAGAGCAGGATGTAAGGTGAACAAGTAAAAAAAATAAAATTAAATAATAAAAATAAATATATAACCTGTCTAGTCTAAAAGAGAGTTTCAGAACTGCTAGGGCTACTCAGAGAAATCCTACCTCAAAAAAATATAAAAACAAAATTCAAACAAAACAAAAACCCCCAATAAATGAATATGTGTGCAAAATACTTCATTTCATGTCTGCACTACATAAACAATGAGTCCCACTACAATACAATTGGCTTCATGCTGGGAAACCTTAAACTATTGGATTCCTTTTTGGAATCCATCTATGAAGTAGTATTTGGCATAATTTTCCATTCTGTGCTGGCTATTTATGCTCACACAATGCCTTCCAGTGACATCCAACCTGGCAAAATGTCAAGACATCATTATGTTTTGTTAATAAATTTCTACTATGAAAATAGGTCAGATTTTTCCCTATGTACTCATCTTCTGAAGGGTACTTTTCTGTATCCTATGTTTTGTATTTTGGAAAGAAGAAAATTATTATTGTCATTATTAATCTTTATTTTTGCTTGGTATATACTTAGAAGTTGAAATTTGTTTTTTTCATTTTATATGGTACTATTAGCTAAGCAATTCCAACCATGACCATGAAAAATTTATTAAAGCCACAAAGGCATTCCATGAAGAAGGTATTGACTATCAAACCTGGCCTTTTAATCGACTAAAAAGAAAATAAGACTGAAATAACAGTGCTTGTAGCTAATCAATGATTAAATGTATTTTGTTAGTTGATAGTTTCATGAATTGTATTTTGAGCATCTCTATCTCCATTGTCCATCTTTTTCCAGATGCATTCCCTGTTAGATTGATGGTTTTGTGTACTATGTAAAGGTGGTCTTTGCATTATTCAAATGCTTGTTTCTATGGAGTACAGAACTTCAGTATTTTCATTTTATGAAGCATCACATGTCTCAGTCTTTTTAAAACATTCTTCTCTATCACCTTTTGATTGGTCAATAAAGAGCTGATCAGTCATTAAGTTTGGCCGAAGAGAATAATCTGAACCTTTCAGTCTTAGGCAAGGGTCCCAGTCAGAGAATCCCAAAAAGAAAGGAATCTAGGGGGTCTAAGAGGTGGCCATGGAAGAGGAAGAGTTGAGGAGGATCACAAGAAAGGAAGAGAAAAGGTGGTCATGAGTTGTGATGTAGAGATTCATGATGAGGACACAGATGGAACAGAGTAAGCTAGGGCAAGGCTCTAAACTCCAAGTCACAAGGGAGTAGATACTTAAAGGATTAGAATAACTAAAAACCTGCCCAGTTTAGGTTTGTACCTCGTTAATAAAAATACCAGATCTCTATGTCAGTTATTCAGGAGTTAGAATGGACTGGAGTAGAGCATAGAAACTCCCCTGTAGTTTATTGGAAGCAAAAGATGCATAGAAAAACCTCAGAGATAATTCTACAATGCTCCATTTCATTTCCTCCAAATTTTGCAAGCTCATTTGCTTAGGGCACTGAATTTTGTATATTCTTAGTTGTATTGTCAACTTTTGGAGATATCTACGATCTCTAACTTTTTCAGTCTTTCTGTGGATCACTGACCTTTGGACAGAAATATAAGGTATAGATGTCCCATTAGGGCTGTATACTGCACAGTCTCATATTATCTGTATCATAATAAGTTATAAAGCACTGTGTTAACTGCTGTCTATGACAAATAGAAGCTTTTCTGAGAAAGGCTGAGAAATGAATTCATTTATAGAATCAATGATAAGTCATTGGGCTTTAGTTTAGTCAATTGTCATTTCAGTAGAATAATACTCATAGGGAGATCTGATAAGGCATGAACTCATAGTGTCAATATTAGTGCCATATATAGCATGCATCTTGTGGTGATGCCTTAAATCCAATCAGAAATTGGTCAGATAATTCCACTTAATTTTTGCCACTGTCTCAGAAGTGGCTATACTGTGACAGGCAGAATGTCATTGTATCCTTTTTCTATTTAAATTTTTTATTTTTTTTACTCCAATATTATTTACTAGTCTTGGTCACTAATAAAAAAGGTTATAAAAGGGTATCAGGTCCCAATGATTTTTATAATGAAGAACTATGAACTAGCTGCTTGGAAAATAGGTCTACTTTGACAGAATCTGGAACACAGAATTCTAGACTCAAGAGACTACCAATGTCATGTTCTATCCATATATTTTTCAGTGAATCAATTTTTCATTTCTTCTAGTTTCTGGAAGACCAGAAAGATCCTTGCATCAGTTTCATTATGATACATAAAATATAAGTTTGAGAGGATCCATTCATTCTGCTGATGTTAAAGAAAGCAATCCCTGCTTGTCTTTCCTGTTTTTCTTTTCCTTCTTTTTTTTTTTTTAACTTTTTGAGCATCTTTTTATTGAAAATACTTCTGGCCCCTCTGAAGTATAAAAATACACCTTTGAAAATTTTATAGGCCCTATTTCAATTTTAGGACACAAGATTTTCAAAATGTAAGTTAAAACATTGTATAGTGGATACATTATCAGCCTTTGACTGCTGAGTCAGGCTTGAAATTCATGTCAGGAATTTGACAAATGATTTTAAAACACCTCAGAATCTTCTTCCTATTTTAATAAATTACAGACTCGTGAAGTCTTAAAATTAATTAGCAAAAGCACATGTTAAAAATAGAAATAACTTATGTATAAATATATTCCATCAAAATGGCACTATTTAACATATTTGGGCATTTTTGAGAGACATAAATAAGGGAATAACAGAAATTCAGCACATTTTTATGAAATGTCACTGTTAAGGAGGAGTGTCTCCTAGTTCACTCAGGAATTGGGAACTTTTCTTTAGCAAGAACCATGCTCGTTGCAAAACTATTTTCTGTCATAAGGTCAAGAACAACTTTGCTTTTCCATTGTGTAAATTCAATTCAGTAACAGCAACACAGAAAGAAAATCACTTAAATTGCCAAGCTAGTGTTAGGAGGGGTTGGAAATGAAAAGAGTCCTGTCAAATTGTATGTGAGCACTAGTTGTTTGCCTTGCCATACTCTATCTTACGTGTTGTAGCTGCTTGTTTATGTAAAAGAAAATTGCTTCTGCCGTTGTACCCACAGTACATATCCTTGCTTCACATCACAACCAGGCTTAATAGTTGCTTAGCTAATGTGCTATCTTCTATAGCCTTTGTAGAGATGGATTGTTAATTTTATATAAGATTTAATTTTTAGTCATGTCTTTTGCAGCTTTTTTATGGTTTTCTTCCCTTGATTCCTTTATATCTATGTTTGACTGTCCATATTTCCCTTTCCTTACAAAGATGTGACTCATGTTCTATACAGAAAATAAATGACCTCATCTCAACTGGATTGTAGCTCCACAAAAACCTAATTCCAAATGAGGTCATCTTTTGAAGCCTGAAGAAATAAGAATTTGGTATACTTGTTTTGAAGAAAGGGCATAGCTCAAGCCACTGGGAACATTCATTAACACAGAGCAAGTACAAAAGAACAGCATTTGACTGCCCTCTTCAGTTTTGGAATCTGGAGAAAGCTTCCTCTGAACACATAGAAGAGTGGAAGTGGTAAGCAAAACAGATAATGCTGAATTTCCTTTTGTTTTCCAAGTCAGTGATCTGAATGACACACTGTCTTTGATGGTTCATTTCTACATAGAAAGTTAAAACATGATATTTGCTTTATAGTTAGTTAAAATATCCACAGGTGTTAGAAGTGTAATGATGGGAAATCAAATTATTTCTGATTTTCTTATTTTTTTATATGCCAGTGATGCCGGATATTTCTTCCCCAAATTTGACAATAACTACAAAATAGTTGTCTTCTACAGGTATGATTTCTTTGTAATTTTAACAGGTCGCCAGTATCCTTCTCCAGTTCAGTGAATGATTATGGTTTCACATTGCAACTTGATGCAGGGTTCTGATTATCTCCTTTCAGTTTTCCTTCAGCTTAACCCTATGTGTCAATTGCCTCCCTCTTTATACTAGCTCATGGTTATTTTAAGTACATTGTTTTTATGTGGCTGTTATTATATCTCTGTATTAGTATATAATATAGCATTAAATATTTTATGATATAATACGGTATTATATAAATAGAGTAACCTCTACCTAGTTTAGCAATGCTTATCAGTAAATTATTTCATTTATTTGTGTACAAGTTTGAAGATTTAGCCTCTGTTCATGGAAAGACTGTAGAAGTTCAGAATGTGTTGTAGCACAAGGCTGGAAAGATAGCTCTGTGGTTAAGTGTGCATAGTGCTTTTCAGTTCTAAGGATATATGTGTTTCTCACAATTACCTATAACTATAACTACAAGGACTTTGACACTTTCTTTATACGCCAAAGGTTCCTGCTCTCATATATACATACCTATCCCACAGACAGCTACAAATGTAACTAAAAATAAAACAAAGCTTTAAGTGTTTTCAACTAGTAATCTTTTCAAAACAATTTTAATGAAGTGTTCAATTGGTAAATTATTAAATGGTTTGGTAGAGTTGCCTTTGCAGGATATAGCAGTGTTCATCAGCTTCAGAATGTCCCTGTGGGCAATGAGGCAAATAATTTCTGTCAATTCTAATTGTATTTTCTTGATACTTCACCTTGTAATTCCAAATAGAAATTTGTTTAAGTTATTTAGTCTTGTTTAACTTTTTAGGGATAACCATGAGTATTCAAATATCTTTGCATGAATACATGAATATCATAACAAGCTTGTCAAATTCGACAAAATTTGTTAGAGATGATGGCATTGGCCTAAGGATGCAGAAACAGTCATATCCTGATTTTGAGGCCATCCTGACTTACAAGCAGGTGTAAGCCAGCCATGGATACATATAAAAGCATACCTCAAAAACAAAATAAGTCTGTACTCTAATACAAAGAAATATGTTTTATTCTTGTCTTGTTTGTGTTTTACTTATTTACTCTGAAGTAAAAATAGTCATATGAATTTCCATAAAAACATAATTCCCAGATCTGTACTTTCATACATATGAATGGTTGATCAATTTACTGAAGTAATAGATCCTACCTTATATATCAACAACATTTTAACTAATAGAAAATGACTATTTTGTATTGAGCATACCTTCATGCTAATGGTATTCTGATTTGATAACATGTGTTATCTGCAGATTTTAGATTTCTAAATGAGAGTGCCTTAGTATAATAAAAGATAGTCAAGACTCCTGCAAAAGATGTGAGTATCCTAAGATCAAGTTTGGACCTCTTCTTCCATTTTCTCCAGGTAAGTTCTCCTAGTGGCCAACCCACAACTCTTCAGAACACATGGCATAGCCGAAGCCTTCCTTCTACTTCTTTGTCTATCTTCAGAGGCTCACACAGATCTTTTTTTTTTTTTTTCTTTTCTTTTCTTTTTTTTTTTTTTTTTTTGTTTTTTCGAGACAGGGTTTCTCTGTGTAGCCCTGGCTGTCCTGGAACTCACTTTGTAGACCAGGCTGGCCTCAAACTCAGAAATCCTCCTGCCTCTGCCTCCCAAGTGCTGGGATTAAAGGCGTGCGCCACCACCGCCCTTTTCTTTCTTTTTTTTTTAATTGGTTATTTTATTTATTTACATTTCAATGGTTATCCTCCTTCTGAGATTCTTCTCCTTAATCCCCCATCTATTCCCTTTCTCTCGGACTCTATGGTGGTGCTACCTGACCCACCCACACTCCAACTCCTGTCTCAGTGCCCTAGCATTCCAGGGTCATCGAGCCTCCACAGGACCAAGGGACTCCCCTTCCAGTGATGCCTGATAAGGCTATCCTCTGCAACATATCCAGCTGGAGCCAAGCCCGCCCCCCCCCCCCATGTGTACATGTGTACACTTTTGTTCGTGATTTAGTCCCTGGGAGCTTTGGGTATCTGGTTGGTTAATATTTTGCAAACCTATGGGGTTGCAAATTACTTCAGCTACTTCAGTCCTTGCCCTAATTTCACATCCAGTCTGATGCTTAGCTGTGTACATATGCATCTGTATTGGTCAGGCTCCAGCAGAGTCTCTCAATGGAGTCTGTTAGCGAGTGCATCTTGGCATCATCAATAGAATCACACATATAAAGGAACTACCAAAGTTCCTTTAGCCCATAGAATGCTTTGTCCTTCTCTCCAACTTTAGCAGCTACTCCCTGCAAACCCACAGGCCACAATGACCAGGGAAGCAAGCAGGCTAAGAGCAGATCTTCACTTCTCCCTCCATTCCTCCAAGTCAAATTTCTTAGTCTCATGCACATTACTGTTGCACATTTTTTGTTGTTGGTTCTTGACACTCTCTGTCGGCCTTCCCATGGGACAAAATTAGCAAATCCAGTGGGAATACATTGCTTATCCTGCACTTGTGAAGCTTCCCCACTGCTATCAATCCATTTCATTCTATGACTGCCTACTCCATAACACATTTTACTTGGAATCACCAGTCCCTACAACTATCAGGAACCCAGAAGATTTCTTTTTTTTTTTTAAATTTTATTTTCTAAGTTTTTTTTTTATATACATTCAGAATCTATTCCCATTTCCCATTTCCTCCCTCCGCGAAAGTCCCATAAGCCCCCTTCCCTCCCTCTTTTCCCCATTCAACCCCCTATCCCTTCTCTGTCCTGGCATTCCTCTACATCCAGTCTTTCCAGGACCAGGGGTCTCTCCTTCCATCTTCTTAGAAATCAATTGATATGCAAATTGTGTCTAGGGTATTCCGAGATTCTGGGTTAATACCCCCTTATCAGAGACTGCATACCAAGTGTGTTCTTTTGTGATTGGGCTACCTCACTAAGGATGATATTTTCCAGTTCTGACCATTTGCCTAGGAATTTCGTGAATTCATTGTTTTTAATTGCAGAGTAGTATTCCATTGTGTAAATATACCACATCTTCTGAATCCATTCCTCCATTGAGGGACATCGGGGTTCTTTCCAGCTTCTGGCGATTATAAATAAGGCTTCTATGAACATAGTGGAGCATGTGTCCTTATTGCATGCAGGGAAAGCCTATGGGTATATGCCCAGGAGTGGTATAGCTGGATCCTCCGGGAGTGTCACGTCCAGTTTTCTGAGGAACCGCCAGACTGCTTTCCAGAGTGGTTGTATCAGTTTGCAATTCCACCAGCAGTGGAGAAGTGTTCCTATTTCTCCACATCCTACCCAACAACTGCTGTCTCCTGTGTTTTTGATCTTAGCCATTCTGACAGGTGTGAGATGGAATCTCAGGGTTGTTTTGATTTGCATTTCCCTAATGACTAAGGATGATGAACATCTCTTTAGGTGCTTCTCAGCCATTAGATATTCTTCAGGTGAGAACTCTTTGTTTAGCTCTGTACCCCATTTTTTAATAGGGTTACTTGCCTCTCCGGAATTTAACTTCTTGAGTTTTTTGTATATATTGGATATTAGCCCTCTGTAGGATGTAGGGTTGGTAAAGATCATTTCCCAGTTAGTTGGTTGCCGCTTTGTCTTTTTGACAGTGTCTTTTGCCTTGCACAAACTTTGTAATTTAATGAGGTCCCATTTGTCTATTCTTGATCTTAGAGCATAAGCTATTGGAGTTCTGTTCAGGAAATTCTCCCCTGTGCCCATATGTTCAAGATTCTTCCCTAGTCTCCTTTCTATTAGTTTCAGTGTTTCTGGTTTTATGTGGAGGTCCTTGATCCACTTGGAATTGAGCTTAGTGCAAGGAGATAAGAATGGGTCAATTTGCATTCTTCTGTATGTTGACCTCCAGTTGAGCCAGCACCATTTGTTGAAAAGGCTATCTTTTTTCGACTGGATGGTTTTAGCTCCTTTGTCAAAGATCAAGTGACCATAGGAGTGTGGATTCATTTCTGGGTCTTCAATTCTGTTCCATTGATCTACATGCCTGTCACTGCACCAATACCATGTGGTTTTTAACACTATTGCTCTGTAGTACTGCTTGAGGCCTGGGATACTGATTCCCCCAGAGGTTCTTTTACTCTTGAGAATAGTTTTAGCTATTCTGGGTTTTCTGTTATTCCAGATGAATTTTTGAATTGCTCTTTCTAACTCTATGAAGAATTGAGTTGGGATTTTGATGGGGATTGCATTGAATCTGTATATTACTTTTTGCAAGATGGTCATTTTTACTATATTAATTCTGCCAATCCATGAGCATGGCAGATTTTTCCATCTTCTGAGGTCTTCAATTTCTTTCTTCAGAGACTTGAAGTTCTTGTCATACAGATCTTTCACTTGTTTGGTTACAGTCACGCCAAGATACTTTATATGGTTTGTGGCTATAGTGAAGGGTATCATTTCTCTTACTTCTCTCTCAGCCTGCTTGTCCTTTGAGTATAGGAAGGCTACTGACTTGCTTGAGTTGATTTTATATCCGGCCACTTTGCTGAACTCGTTTATCAGCTGTAGGAGTTCTCTGGTGGAGTTCTTTGGGTCGCTTAAGTATACTATCATATCGTCTGCGAATAGTGATAGTTTGATTTCTTCCTTTCCAATTTGTATCCCTTTGACCTCTTTTTGTTGTCTAATTGCTCTAGCTAGAACTTCAAGTACTATATTGAAAAGATATGGAGAGAGGGGGCATCCTTGCCTACTCCCTGATTTTAGTGGGATTGCTTCAAGTTTCTCTCCATTTAGATTGATGCTGGCTACCGGTTTGCTGTAAATTGCTTTTACTATGTTTAGATATGGGCCTCGAATTCCTGATCTTTCCAAGACCTGTGGCATGAAAGGATGCTGAATTTTGTCAAGTGCTTTCTCAGCATCTAATGAGATGACCATGTGGTTTTTTTCTTTGAGATTGTTTATATAGTGGATTACATTGATGGATTTCCTTATATTGAACCATCCCTGCATCCCTGGGATGAAGCCTACTTGATCATAGTGAATGATCGTTTTGATGTGTTCTTGGATTCGGTTGGCAAGAATTTTATTGAGTATTTTTGCATTGATATTCATAAGAGAGATTGGCCTGAGATTCTCTTTCTTTGTCGGATCTTTGTGTGCTTTTGGTATTAGTGTAATTGTGGCTTCATAGAACCAATTGGGTAGTGTTCCTTCTGTTTCTATTTTGTGGAACAGTTTGAAGAGTATTGGTGTTAGGTCTTCTTTGAAGGTCTGATAGAATTCTGCACTAAAACCATCTGGACCTGTGCTTTTTTTGGTTGGAAGACTTCCAATGACAACTTCTATTTCTTCAGGGGTTATAGGGCGGTTTAGATGATCTATTTGATCCTGATTTAATTTTGGTATTTGATATCTGTCAGGGAAATTGTCCATTTCCTCGAGATTTTCTAGTTGTGTTGAATACAGGGTTTTGTAGTAGGATCTGATGCTTTTTTGAATTTCCTCAGTTTCTGCTGTTATCTCTCTCTTTTCGTTTCTGATTTTATTAATTTGGGTACTGTCTCTGTTTCCTCTGGTTAGTCTGGCTAAGGGCTTATCTATCTTGTTGATTTTCTCAAAGAACCAACTCCTCGTTTTGTTGATTCTTTGTACGGTTTTAATTGTTTCTACTTGATTGATTTCAGCCCTGAGTTTGATGATTTCCTGCCTTCTACTCCTCTTTGGTGTATTTGCTTCTTTTTGTTCCAGGGCTTTCAGGTGTGACATTAAGCAGTTAGTGTATGCTGTCTCCCGTTTCTTTTTGGCAGCACTAATGGCTATGAATTTTCCTCTTAGCACTGCTTTCATTGTGTCCCATAAATTAGGGTATGTTGTGCCTTCATTTTCATTAAATTTCAAAAAGTCTTTGATTTCTTTCTTTATTTCCACCTTGACCAAGTTATCATTGAGTAGAGCATTGTTCAGTCTCCATGTGTATGTGGGTTTTCTTTTGTTTTTGTTGCCATTGAAGACCACCCTTATTCCATAGTGATCTGATAGGAGGCATGGGATTAGTTCTATCTTCTTATATCTGTTGAGGTCTGATTTGTGACCAATTATATGGTTGATTTTGGAGAAGGTACCATGAGGTGCTGAGAAGAAGGTGTATTCTTTAGCTCTAGGATGATATGTTCTATATATATATCTGTTAGTATCCTTTGATCCAAGGCTTCAATTAGATTCACTGTGTCCCTGTTTAGTTTCTGCTTTCCTGAACGATCCATTTCAGAGAGCGGGGTGTTGAAGTCACCCACTATTATTGTGTGAGTTTCGATGTGTGCTTTGAGCTTTAGTAAAGTTTCTTTTACAAATGAGGGTGCCCTTGCATTTGGAGCATAGATATTCAGAATTGAGAGTTCTTCTTGGTGGATTTTTCCTTTAATCAGTATGTAGTGTCCTTCTGTGTCTCTTTTGGTGACTTTAGGTTGAAAATCAATTTTATCTGATATTAGGATGGCAACTCCGGCTCATTTCCTGGGGCCATTTGATTGTAAAATTGTTTTCCAGCCTTTTACTCTGAGATAGTGTTTGTCTTTGACACTGAGGTGCGTTTTCTGCATGCAGCAAAATGCAGGGTCATGTTTACGTATCCAGTCTGCTAGTCTATGTCTTTTTATTGGGGAATTGAGACCATTGATATTAAGAGAGATTAAGGCATAGTGATTATTGCCACCTGCCATTCTTGATGTTATCTTTATGTTTGAGTGGTTATCTACTTTTGAGTTTGAAGCATGAAGGTTACTATCTCACTTTTTCCAGGGTGTTGTTTCTCTCCCTGTACTGGCGGTTTCCACCTATTATCCTTTGCAGGGCTGGATTTGTGGAAAGATATTGTGAAAATTTGGTTTTATCATGGAATATCTTGGTCTCTCCATCTATGGTGATTGAGAGTCTTGCTGGGTATAGTAGTCTAGGCTGGCATTTGGACTCTCTTAGTGTCTGCATGAGATCTGCCCAGGATCTTCTGGCTTTCATAGTCTCTGGTGAGAAGTCTGAAGTGATTTGGATAGGTCTTCCTTTGTATGTTACTTGGACCTTTTCACTTACTACTTTTAATATTCTTTCTTTGTTTACCTTTGATGTTACATTTGATGTTTTGATTATTATGTGACGGGAGGTATTTCTATTCTGGTCCAGGCTATTTGGAGTTCTGTAGGCTTCTTGTACGTTCATTGGCATCTCTCTCTTTAGGTTAGGGAAGTTTTCCTCTATCATTTTGTTGAAGATGTTTATTGGCCCTTTAAGTTGCAAGTCTTCACTCTCATCTATACCTATAATCCTTAGGTTTGGTCTTCTCATTGTGTCCTGGATTTCCTGGATGTTTTGGGTTACACGTTTTTTGCATTTTGCATTTTCTTTGACTGTTGAGTCGATGCTTTCTATGGTATCTTCAGCACCTGAGATTTTTTCTTCCATCTCTTGTATTCTATTGTTGATGTTTGCATCTATGACTTCGGATTTCTTCCCAAGGTTTTCTATCTCCAAAGTTGTCTCCCTTTGTGATTTATTAGTTATTTCTACTTCCTTTCTTAGATCTTGGATGGATTTGCTGAGATCCTTCACTTGTTTGTTTGTATTTTCCTGTATTTCTTTAAGGTATTTTTGCATTACCTCTTTCAGGATTTCTGCCTGTTGACTCAAGTTCTCCTGCATTTCTCTGAGCAATTTTTGTGTTTCTGCCTCATGGGATTCCATCTGTTTGACCATTGTCTCCTGCCTTTCTTTAAGCAGATCTCGTGTTTCCTTTGTAAGGGCATCTATCCGTTGATTCATTTCTTTAAGCACTTTTTGTGTTGCCTCCCTATGGGCATCCGTCTGTTGACCCATATTCTTCTGCATTTCTTTATGCAGTTTTTGTGATTCCTTTGAAAGTGCATCTACCCGTTGATTCATTTCTTTAAGCGATTTTTGTGTTGTTTCCTTGTGGGCCTCCATCTTTTGATCCATGTTCTCCTGCATTTCTCTAAGAGATTTTTGTGTTTCCTTTGTAAGGGCTTCTAACCGTTGATTCATGGTCTCCTGTAATTCTTTATTTGATTTATTTGTGTCCTTCTTGTGATCCTCTAATAGCATCATGAGAAGTGATTTTAAATCCAGATCTTGTCTTTCGGGTGTGGTGGGGTATCCAGGACTTGCTACTGTTGGAGAGTTGGGTTCAGATGGTGCCATATTACTTTGATTTCTGTTGGTAACGTTCCTACGTTTGCCTTTTGCCACCTGGTTACCTCTGATGTTAGTTGGTCCTGCTGTCACTGGCTGTTGATTGGACCTCCTGTGAGCCTGCAAAGCTACTTCTGGCCCCCCTGGATTACCAGGATTCCCCTGGCACCAATTTCTGGGTCCTGCCCTGCTCCTGAGTGACTTTGGAGCCCTGATGTGCCTTGCCCCAAGTGATGTTATAATGGGGAGTCCCTGCACATCCAAAGGCTCAGCTTAATGGATTCCAGGAGCAGAGGTCGCCAAAGGGAGGCTGGTAGGCTCCTGCCCTATGCAGGGGTGTGTGATCTCTCCCAGAGTTGGGGGAAGGGGGCGTCCCTCTGCAAGGCAGAAGTCCCACAGCAGAGCTGGCACTCTGGTTACTGCAGATCTGCCCAGCTCTTGGGAGCAGCATACACACAAGCCGCCCGAGACCCAAGCGATATTATGCCTGTCTGTCTCCGAGCCTGGCAGTCCCAACCACCTGGACACTGGAGCAAAGATGGCAGAGTGCATTCTGCACACTCTCGGTGGCGCTGGCCACCCTGCAGAGGAGATGGCCTATAGCAAATCTGGTGCCCAGACGACCGCAGCGCTGTCCCATTCTTGGGAGCAGATGGAAGCCCCAACAGGCTGTGTCCTGAATGATGTTATATTGGCGGGAACCTGGGTACCTGTCTCTTCAGTGCAGTACGGGAACAGAGGTCACGGAAGGGAAGCTGGTATGCTCCTGCCCAGTGCGGGGGTCCCTCTGCCAGGCAGAAGTCCCACAGCAGAGCTGGCGCGGTGGTCACTGCAGCCCTGCCCAGCTCCTGGGAGCAGCGCACACACAAGCCGCCCGAGACCCAAGCGATATTATGCCCGTCCGTCTCCGAGCCTGGCAGTCCCAACCACCAGGACACTGGAACAAAGATGGCGGAGTGCAGAAGATTTTTTTATAGTCAACACACAGAAACAATTTTCTACAAAGAACCAGTGAAGAGACAGAAATCAAGGAGCAAAATACTTACACTACAAAGAGAAGAATAGATATAAGCATCTGGAATTATAATCTTCTCAGTACCAGGTACCTAGACACCAGTCCAAAAATACAATCTATAACTGTCAAGACAATCTGTATGCACTAGAATTTAGCAATCCTACCATAGAGGGCCCTGTATATACCAACATAATTGAAGAATAAACAAAAGATCACAAAACAGTATTTATGAATACAATAGAGTTCCATAAGTACAAAACAAATAATACATTTAAAGAAATCTAAGAAAACACAATCAAATATAAAAGGAAAGGAGCACAGCCACTAAAGTACCAAGCATAGAAATATAATCAATAACTAAAAGCTAAAGTGAAGACAATTTGGAAATGAAAAATTTAGAAGCTTCTCCAACAGAATAAAATATATGTAAGAAAGTATCACAGGCATGATGAAAGGAACAGATTTTTCAATCAAAGGAAATATAAAATATAAAAAATCCTGAAAAAAACAAGTCTAGGAAATCTGGGACACTATTAAAAGACTAAATCTAAGATTGATATACATAGAGGAAGAAGAAGAAACATAGTTCAAAGAACAAGAAATGTTTTTCATTAATTTATTTATGAATTCACTTTACCTCCTGATTACCTTACTCTCCTCCCAGTTCTCCTCTTACACTGTCTCTTCTATATTACCCCTCCTCTTCAACTATGAGAAGGGGGTGGACCCTCTAAGTACCAACCAACCCTGGCACCTCAAGTCACTGCAGGACTAGGCACATCCTGTTCCATTGAGATCAGGGTAAGCAGCCAGGTTAGGGAAAAAGGACCTATAGATAGGCAACAGAATCAGGGTAAAAAGTGTTGGGATAAAGATGGAGAGAGACTGAGGGAGAGACCAATCAATGACTGGCTCAACTTAAGATCCATCCAATCAATGGCATTATTAATAATACTTTTATTGTGGTTGGTGACAGGAGTCTAGCATCTCTCTCTTGTGAGAGGCTCCTCCCAACAGCTGACTGAAACAAAATCTGAAATACATAGCCAATCATTAGACAGAGCTTGAGAAATCTTGTAGAAGTTAAGGGAAAGACTGATGAACCCAGAGCAAAGAGGGACTGACAAAGTCAACTATCCTAGACCCTTGGGGACCTATCCTCCTGCTGCATCCTAGAAACACACGTTAATGTGAAAGTTAGATAGCACATCAGGGGAATGATTGACAAAAGATATTCTATCAATCAAAAGCATACAAGAACTTTGCTAGAACCTCTGTACATATATAGCTAACAGAAGTTTTTAGAACAAAGTTATAGAAGAAAATTTACCTAACCTTAAAGAAGGATATAAAAAAGCATACAGAACACCAAATAGAATGACCAGGAAATAAAGCCATAACAGCACACAATAATGAAAACACTAAATGTTCACAATGAAGAAAGAATGTTTAAAATTCCCTGGAAAAAGACGAATTAACATATAAAGGCAATTGTCTTACAGCTATACCTAACTTCTTAATTGGCACAACAAAATCCAGAAAGGTTTGGGCAGAAATTCTATAGATTGATGGATCTCAAACACAATCCCAAAGAAATATACCCAACAAAGTAAACTGTTAAAATAAATGGAAAATTATGACATTACATGCTAAAACTAAATTTAAGCAATACTTCTATCTAAATATAGACTTACAAAAGAAGACAAAAGGTAAGACACAATCTAAAAAGATTAAATATATCCATGAAAATATAGGAATGAATAATTCCAGAGACTCATAAATATTCATCACTAAATGGGATATTTCCATCAAATCACTGCCCTTAGATATCAGGGAATCATGTGGAAGAGAAGAAATATTGTTAGAGCCAAGGTGTGATCAAGTACACCCAGAAAATAAGGTCATGTAAATCAATATGAACAAAGGTCACATGAATTGACAGAGACTGAAGCAGCAAGCAAGGGTTCTAGAGCGATCTGTAACAGATCTTTTGTGTGTATATGATGGCTTCTACTTTAGAGTTTTTATGAGATTACTAAATGAGAAGACACTGGAGTCTCTCATTCCTGTGCCTTCTCTTGAAAGCCACGCTACCCATCCTTGTTGTCTTATCCAACTTCAAAGTGATAGTTGTTTTAAGTTGCTATATTTTGTTATATATTTTTTAAATAAATGAATGAATGAATTCATTTTAATATAGCCACTAGAATAAAAGTTAACAAGTGAACTATCACTTATACTTTCTGAGAGACGAAAATCAATTTTCTGCTATGACTAACATTGGATATACCAACTACCGCAGGACAGCCTAATGCTCTTGAGTAGTAGACTAACACATAATGGATTCCACAGCAGAGGTTATTAGACTGTAGGTTGCAAACCTTTGGAGTCACATATGAGATATACTACAAATAAAATACTTATATTACAGTTCATAACATAACTAAATTTACTATCATAAATCAGCAATAAAATAAATTTATGGTTGGGGGCCACCACGACCCAAGAAACTGTCTTAAAGTGAGCAGCTAGGAAAGGTCTAGAACTACTGCTCCATAGCGTTTTGGTGAGTTATTTAGATATAGTGTAGTCATTGTTTAAGGGAATGTTTTTATTTTATTTTCTTTGTTTGGGAGGATTCTTTTTATTAATTGATTTTTATATTTTTATTTTTTTGGGGAGTGAATTCTTTTATTTTATTTGGGTTTCTTTTTGTTTTGTTTTTTGATAAGTTATAAAATTAGATAAGGGGAATGAATCTGGAAGAACATGGAAAAGGAGAAAAATATATTTGGAATAAAATTGAATATAACAACTTTTTAAACTAAATAATAAAATTAGACAGTTCAATCATAAAATGATAAAAGTTAAGATAAAATTAAAAATGAAGAAAACATCAAACTAATGTTATTAAAAATTAATTACCTCAGTTTGCCCTTACTGATATAGCAATTCTTTTTTTTCCAATTTTTTTGTTCATTTTATTTTCTATATTCTTTATTTACATTCCAAATGATTTCCCCTTTCCTGGTACTCCCTCCCAGGAAGTCCCATAAACCCTCTTCCTTTCCCCTGTTCCCCAGTCAAAACCCTCCTACTTCTCTGTCCTGGTATTCCCCCACACTGCTACAAGGAGTCTTTCAAGGACCAGGGGCCTCTCCTTCCTTCTTCTTGGGAATCAATTAATATGTGAATTGTATCTTGGGTATTCCAAGCTTCTGGGATAATATCCATTTATAAGTGACTGCATACCATGTGTGTTCTTTTGTGACTGAGTTACCTCACTTAAGATAATATTTTCCAGTTCCAACCATTTGCCTAAGAATTTCACGAATTCATTATTTTTAATTGCTAAGTAGAATTCCATTGTGTAAATATACCACATTTTCTGTATTCTTTCTTCCGTTGAGGGACATCTGGGTTCTTTCCAGCTTCTGACTATCATAAATAAGGCTACTATGAACATAGTGGAGCATGTGTCCTTATTAGATGCTGGGGAGTCCTTTGGGTATATGCCCAGGAGTGGTATAACAGGGTCCTCCGGAAGTGATATACTCAGTTTTCTGAGGAACTGCCAGACTGATTACCAGAGTAGTTGTACGAGCTTGTAATCCCACCAGCAGTGGAGGAGTGTTCTTTTTTCTCCACATCCTCAGCAACACCTGCTGTCTCCTGAGTTTTTGATCATAGCTATTCTGACCTGTGTAAGGTAAAATCTCAGAGTTGTTTTGATTTGCATTTCCCTAATGACTAATGATGTTGAACATTTATTTGGGTGGTAATCAGCCATTCGATATTCTTCAGGTGAAAATTCTTTATCTCTGTACTCCAATTTTTAATAGGATTATTTGGCTCTCTGGAGTCTAACTTCTTGAATTCTTTGTATATATTGGATATTAGCCCTCTGTTGGATGTAGGGTTGGTAAAGATCTTTTCCCAATTTGTTGTTTGCCATTTTGTCATATTTACAGTGTCCTTGACCTTATAGAAATTTGTAATTTTATTAGGTCCCATTTGTCAATTCTTGATCTTAAAGAATAAGCTCTTGTTATTCTGTTCAGGAAATTTTCCCCTGTGCCCATGTGGTCAAGGCTATTACCCAGTTTCTTTTCTATTCGTATCAGTGTGGTTTGTTTTATGTTGAGGTCCTTGATCCACTTGGACTTGAGTTTAGTACAAGGAGATAAGAGTGAATTGATCTGCATTCTTCTGCATGTGACCTCTAGTTGAACCAGCACCATTTTGAAAAGGCTATCTTTTTTCCACTGGATGGTTTTAGCTCCTTTGTCAAAGATCAAGTGACCATAGGTGTGTGGGTTTGTTTCTGGATCTGCAATTCAATTCCATTGATCTACATGCCTGTAACTGTGCCAACACCACAAAGTTTTTGACACTCTGTAGTACTGCTTGAGATGCAGGATATTGATTCCTCCAGAAGTTCTTTTACTGTTGAGAATATTTTTAGCTATATTGGGTTTTATGTTATTCCATATGAATTTGAGAATTGCTCTTTCTAACTCTATGAAGAATTGAGTTGGGATTTTGATGGGGATTGCATTGAGTCTGTATATTGATTTTGGCATGATGGCCATTTCTACTATATTAATCCTGCCAATCCATGAGCATGGCAGATTTTTCTATCTTCTGAGGTCTTCTTCAATTTCTTTCTTCAGTTACTTGAAGTTCTTGTTATATATATCTTTCACTTGTTTGGTTAAAGTCACACCAGGATAGTTGATATTGTTTGTGGCTATTGTGAAGGGTGTCATTTCCCTAATTTCTATCTCTGGTGCTTATCCTTTGAGTATAGGAAGGCTACTGATTTGCTTGAGTTGATGTTATATCGGGCCACTTTGCTAACGTTTATTAGCTGTAGGAGTTCTCTGGTGGAGATTTTGGGTCACTTAAGTTTACTATCATATCATCTGCAACTAGTGATGTTTTGACTTCTTCCTTTCCAATTCATACCCCTTTGACCTCCTTATGTTGTCTAATTGTTCTAGCTAGAACTTCAAGTACTATATTGAAAAGATATGGAGACAGAGGGCAGCCCTGTCAAGTCCCTGATTTTATTGGGATTGCTTCAAGTTTCTCTCCATTTAGATTGATGTTAGCTACCGGTTTGATGTAAATTGCTTTTACTAGGTTTGGATATGAGCTTTGAATTCCTGATCTTTCCAAGATTTTTAGCGTGAAAGGATGCTGAATTTTACCAAATGCTTTTTCATTATCTAATGAAATGACCATGTGGTTTTTATCTTTGAGATGGTTTATGTAGTGGATTACATTGATGGATTGCTGTATATTGAACCATCCATGCATCCCTGGGATGAAGCCTACTTGATAATAGTGAATGATCGTTTTGATATGTTCTTGGAATCAGTTGGCAAGAATTTTATTGAGTATTTTCACACCAATATTCATAAGAAAAATTGGTCTGAAGTTCTCTTTCTTTGTTGGATCTTTGTGTGATTTTGGTATCAGTGAAATTGTGACTTCATAGAACAAGTTGGGTAGTGTTCCTTCTGTTTCTATTTTTTGAAATAGTTTGAAGAATACTGGTGTTATATCTTCTTTGAAGGTCTGATAGAATTTTGCACCAAACCCTCTAGTCCTGTGCTTTTTTTTTTTTGTTGGAAGTCTTTCAATGTTCATTTCTATTTCTTTAGGGGTTATGAGACTGTTTAGGTGATCTAATTGATCCTGATTTATTTTTGGAATTTGGTATTTGTCTAGGAAATTGTCCATTTCCTCCATATTTTCTAGTTGTGTTGAATACAGGCTTTTGTATTTTTAGATTGATGTTGGCTACCGGTTTGCTGTAAATTGCTTTTACTAGGTTTGGATATGAGCTTTGAATTCCTGATCTTTCCAAGATTTTTAGCGTGAAAGGATGATTTTTTGAATCTCCTCAGTTCTGTTGTTATTTCTCTCTTTTTATTTTTGATTTTGTTAATTTTGATACTGTCTCTGTGCCCTCTGTTTAGTCTGGCTAAGGGTTTATCTTTTTCTTGATTTTCTCAAAAACAAGCTCCTAGTTTTGTTGATTATTTGTATGGTTCTATTTGTTTCTACTTGATTGATTTCATCCCTGAGTTTGATGATTTCTTGTCTTCTACTCCTCTTGGCTGTATTTGCTTCTTTTTTGTTCCAGGGCTTTCAGGTGTGCCATTAATCTGCTAGTGTATGCTCTCTCCTGTTTCTTTTTGGAGGCGCTCAGGGCCATGAATTTTCCTCTTAGCACCGCTTTCACGTGTCCCATAAATTAGGGTATGTTGTGCCTTTGATTTTCTTTCTTTATTTCTTTCTTGACCAAGGTATCATTGACTAGAGCATTGTTCAGCTTCCATGTATATGTTGTTTTTGTTGCTATTGTAGACCACCCTTACTCCATAGTGATCTGTTAGGAGGCATGGGATTAGTTTGATCTTCTTGATCTTCTTATATCTGTTAAGGTCTGTTTTGTGACGAATTATATGGTCGATTTTGTAGAAGGTACCATGAGGTGCTGAGAAGAAGGTGTATTCTTTTGCTCTAGGATGAAATGTTATATATTTATATTTATATATATATATATATATATATATATATATATATATATATATATATATATATCTTTTAAACACATTTGGTCTAAAGCTTTAATTAGTTTCCCTGTGTCCCTTTTTTGTATCTGTTTTCCTGATTGGTCCATTGCAGAGAGTGGAGTGTTGAAGTCACCCACTATTATTTTGTGAGGTGCAATGTGTGCTTTGAGCTTGAGTAAAGTTTCTTTTATGAATGAGGGTGACCTCACATTTGGAGCATAGATGTTCAGAATTGAGAGTTCTTCTTGGTGGACTTTTCCTTTGACTTGTAGAAAGAGTCCTTCCGTGTCGTTTTTGATGACTTTAGGTTGAAAGTCAATTTTATCCAATATTAGAATGGATACTCCAGCTTGTTTCCTGGGCCCATTTGATTGAAATATTGTTTTCTAGCATTTTACTCTGAGATAGTGTTTTGTCTTTGACACTGAGGTGCCTTTTCTGTACGCAGCAAAATGCTAGGTCCTGTTTACGTATCCAGTCCTTTAGTCTATGTCCTTTTATTGGGGAATTGGGTCTATTGATGTTAAGAGATATCAAGAAATAGTTATTATTGCTTCCTGTTATTTTTGATGTTATTTTTATGTTTGAATTGTTATATTCTTTTGGGTTTGATGAAAGAAGGTCACTCTCTTGCTTTTTCCAGGATGTAGTTTCCTTCCTTGTATTAGCAATTTCCACCTATTATCCTTTGTTTGACTGGGTTTGTAGAACGATATTGTGTAAGTTTGGTTTTATCATGGAATATCTTGGTTTCTCCATCTATGGAGCTTGAGAGTTTTGCTCGGTATAGTAGTCGAGGCTGGCATTTGTGTTCTCTTACAGTCTATATGAGATCTGCCCAGGATCTTCTAGATTTCATAGTCTCTGATGAGAAATCTGCTGTAATTCTGATAGGTCTTCTTTTATATGTTTTTTTTTAATTTTTTTATTTTCTTTTTATTATTTTCTAAGTTTTTTTATTTACATCCCAAGTGATTTCCCCTTTCCCGTTTCCTCCCTCCCCGAAAGTCCCATAAGCCCCCTTCCCTCCCTCTGTTCCCCATTCAACCCCCTCTCGGTTCTCTGTCCTGGTATCCCCCTACATCCAGTCTTTCCAGGACCAGGGGTCTCTCCTTCCATCTTGGAAATCTATTGATATGTGAATTGTGTCTTGGGTATTTCGAGATTCTGGGTTAATATCCCCTTTTATATGTTACTTGGCCTTTTTCTCTTACTGCTTTTAATATTCTTTCTTTGTTTAGTACATTTGGTGTTTTGATTATTATGTGGCGGGAGGTATTTCTGTTCTGGTCCAGTCTGTTTAGAGTTCTATAGGCTTCTTATATGATCATGAGCATCTCTCTCTTTAGGTTAGGGAAGTTTTCTTCCATAATTTTGTTGATGATATTTACTGGCCTTTTAAGTTGAAACCTTCACTCTCATCTATACCTATAATCCTTAGGTTTGGTATTCTCATTGTTTCCTGGATTGACTGAATATTTTGGGTTACAAGCTCTTTGCATTTTGCATTTTCTTGCATTTTCTTTGACTGTTTAGTCAATGCTTTCTATGGTATCTTCGGCATTTGAAATTCTTTCTTCTATCTCTTGTATTCTATTGTTGATGTTTTCATCTATCATCCCTGATTTCTTCCCAAGATTTTCTATCTCCAAAGTTGTTTCCCTTTGTGATTTCTTAGTTGTTTCTACTTCCTATTTTTTAGATCCTGTATGGTTTCACTCAGTTCCTTCACTTGTTTGTTTGTGTTTTCCTGTAATTCTTTAAGATATTTTTGTTGTTTCCTCTTTCAGGACTTCTGCCTGTTGACCCAAGTTCTCTTGTATTTCTTTAAGTGATTTTTGTGTTTCCTCTTTATGGGCTTCTACCTGTTGACCCATAATCTCCTGAATTTCTTTAAGCGATTTTTGTGTTTCTATTGTAAGGGCTTCTACCTGTTGATTCATGTTCTCCTGTACTTCTTTTTTTTTTTTTTTTCATTTTTGATTTTCTATATTTTTTATTTACATTCCCAGTGATTTCCCTTTTCCCGGTTCCCCCTTCTCCCAAAAAGTCCCATAATTCCTCTTCCCTCCCCCTGTTCCCCAGTCAATCCCCTCCTGCTTCTCTGTCCTGGTATTCCCCTACACTGCTACATTCTATACTTCTTTAAGAGATTTATTTATGTCCTTCTTGAAATCCTCTAATAGCATCATGAGATGTAATTTTAAATCTAAATCTTGCCTTTCTGGTGTGTTGGGGTATCCAGGACTTGCTGCTGTCGGAGAGTTGGGTTCGGATGGTGCCATATTATTTTGATTTTTGTTAGTAATGTTCCTACTTTTGCCTTTTGCCATCTGGTTATCCTAATGTTAGGTGGTCCTGCTGTCACTGGCTGGTGCTTGAACCTCCTGTGAGCCTGCAAGGCTATTTTCACACCACTGGATGACCGGGTTTCCCCTAGCCCAGATTGCTGAGGGGCTGCCCTGCTCCTAGGTGCCATTGGACCCAGGTGTGCCTTGCCCAAAGTGATATTATACTCGGAGTATCTCTGTGTACCTAGTTGTCCCTGTCTGGTCTGGCACCAGAGCAAAGATGGAGGAGACTGCAGGACACCTTTCAAGCGCGGGTCACCCTTCAGGGCAAATATCCCATGGCAGGGCTGGCGCACAGACAACCACAGAATTGCCCAGCTCTTGGGCAAAGGCAGAACCCTAGTGGGCTGTGTCCCAAGCGATGTTATACTAGGGATATATCTGTGTATCTGGTTGTCCCTCTCTGGTCTGTCACTGGAGCAAAGATGGCGGAGGCTGCTCCTGATATAGCAATTCTGTCTAAAGTTTATTTATATATATACACATATATATATGATATATATAGTATATAAAATATATATACATAATTTACATATATATAAATTTATCTATGTATATATAGATTTATATATAAACATTTATATATACAAATTTATATATATATCATATATATAAATTTTATATATAATATATAATGTGTAATGTGTAATATGTGATATGTAATATATATTATTTATATATTATATATAACATATAAATTATATTATATATAAATAGACTTTAGAATTTAACTTCCTGATATCCCCTCCAAAAAAATGTTTAGGTCCCAAGCAAACCGAGCCACCTTTACTTCTTTAGTTTGGCCTATACCACTGTTTCAAGGGGAACTCCACTTTGAGCTCATAGTCACCTTAATAAAAAATCTTAAAAATAGACTCTCCTATAGTTCCTTACTCTTCTAATAAATGTGCGTCACACCTTATCTTTTCATTCACATATTGTAGCTAGGCTTGTTGTTATACATGGGCTTGCTGTTGTTTCCCATCCTGAATTTATTTGTATATTGGAATAGCTTACACGTATTCTTTAACATATGACTATATTTTTTTCTGCACCTTGCAAATGATACTTGTGTTGACATCAAGGTATCCCACTTATATCTTAAAGGTGATGGTGATAAAATTATCCTATGCAAATTGGGTAGAAACGAATTTGTTTCATTTTACAGATTGTAGTTCACAACTCAAGGAAGTTAGAAAAATAACTCAGGACAGAAATCTGTAGGCAAGAACTGAAGCAGACACCATGGATGATGGATGCTTAGTCGATTGCTTTTTATGACTTCTGTCTGTTTTCTTATACAACACAGGCCCACAGTCGAGGTTGTATTGCTCAAAAGGAGCAGAGTTCTCTCACATCGATGATCATGCATCACAGGTTTACCAATAAGACAATCTGTTGGCCAGATTTCCTCAGTGGAGGATACCTCTTTCAAAATCACTCTAGATTTCATCTAGTTGACATAAAACTGCGAAAAACACTATTATTACTATTTCCAAAAGTAATTTATAAAAAATCATCCAGGATCTTATATTTCTCAACTTGTGATATATCTTAAATATTAAGCTAATAATTGTCATGGAATATTTATTTTCAAATGAATTTTAAACTAGATAGCATAATATTCTCTGGATTGAAGAAGTTGCTCGGGTATAGCTTCTGGAATTAAATAAATAAATATGCATGCTAAAATATGATTTTACTTTATGTTCTCTGTAGCAAAGCTTACTGGATGCTGAAATATAAAAAGAATCATATAAAGCACATATCTTTGAAAATTTTAAACATTTTGCAATTGCAAGTTTGTTTACATTTAAAATTCTTTATATTTTTGTGTTTTTGTAATATAGTTGAATTTTTTATCAATCATTTTATTCATTTATATTTCAAATGATATCCCCCTTCCTAATATCCCCTCCACAAAAAATCTTTAGGTCCCAAGCAAACCGAGCCACCTTTACTTCTTTAGTTTGGCCTATACCACTGTTTCAAGGGGAACTCCACTTTGAGCTCATAGTCACCTTAATAAAAGATCTTAAAAATAGACTCTCCGGAGTTTACCTTCTTGAGTTCTTTGTATATATTGGATATTAGCCCTCTGTCGGATGTAGGGTTGGTAAAGATCATTTCCCAGTTAGTTGGTTGTCGCTTTGTCTTTTTGACAGTGTCTTTTGCCTTGCAGAAACTTTGTAATTTAATGAGGTCCCATTTGTCTATTCTTGATCTTAGAGCATAAGCTATTGGAGTTCTGTTCAGGAAATTCTCCCCTGTGCCCATATGTTCAAGGTTCTTCCCTAGTTTCCTTTCTATTAGTTTCAGTGTGTCTGGTTTAATGTGGAGGTCTTTGATCGGGTACAGAGCTAAACAAAGAGTTCTCACCTGAAGAATATCTAATGGCTGAGAAACACCTAAAGAGATGTTCATCATCCTTAGTCATTAGGGAAATGCATATCAAAACAACCCTGAGATTCCATCTCACACCAGTCAGAATGGCTAAGATCAAAACACAGGAGACAGCAGTTGTTGTCGAGGATCTGGAGAAAGAGGAACACTCCTCCACTGCTGGTGGGATTGCAAGCTGGTAAAACCACTCTGGAAAGCTGTCTGGCGGTTCCTCAGAAAACTGGACATGACACTCCCGGAAGATCCAGCTATACCACTCCTGGGCATATACCCAGAAGCTTTACCTGCATGCAATAAGGACACATGCTCCACTATGCTCATAGCAGCCTTATTTATAATAGCCAGAAGCTGGAAAGAACCCAGATGTCCCTCAACGGAAGAATGGATTCAGAAGATGTGGTATATTTACACAATGGAATACTACTCTGCAATTAAAAACAATGAATTCACGAAATTCCTAGGCAAATGGTCAGAACTTGAAAATATCATCCTTAGTGAGGTAACCCAATCACAAAAGAACACACATGGTATGCAGTCACTGATAAGGGGGTATTAACCCAGAATCTCGGAATACCCTAGACACAATTCGCATATCAATAGATTTCTAAGAAGATGGAAGGAGAGACGCCTGGTCCTGGAAAGAGTGGATGTAGGGGAATGCCAGGACAGAGAAGCGAGAGGGGGGTGAATGGGGAAAAGAGGGAGGGAAGGGGGCTTATGGGACTTTCGGGGAGGGAGGAAACGGGAAAGGGGAAATGATTTTGAATGTATATAAAAAAAACTTAGAAAATAAAATTTAAAATAAATAGACTCTCCTATAGTTCCTTACTCTTCTAATAAATTTGCGTCACATCTTATCTTTTCATTCACATATTGTAGGTAGACTTGTTGTTATACATGGGCTTGCTGTTGCTTCCCATCCCGATCCTGCTGTGGAAATTGGCCTTCTTGCTATTTTTTCTGAATGAACATTTGAGAATTTGTCCTCATCCTTTTTCTTTTTCTTTAGGCTGATCTTATTTTATTTTATTTATTTTTAGTAGTTTTTTATTAGATATTTGCTTTCTTTACATTTCAAATGGTATCTCCTTTCCTTATTAACCCTCCGAAAACCCCATATCCCATCACCCCTCCCGCTGCTCAATAACCCCATACACTGCCAATGTCCTGACTGGCATTCCCCTACTCTGGGGCGTTGGGCATACACAGGACCAATCGTCTCTCCTCTCATTGATGTCTGAAATGGCCATCTTCTTCTACATATGTAGCTGGTGCCATGGGTTCCTCCATGTGTACTCTTCGGTTGGTGGTTTAGTCCCTGGGAGTTCTTGGGGTGCTAGTTGGTACCTATTATTGCTCTGGCTATGGGGCTGCAAACCTCTTCAGCTCCTTGGGTCCTTTCTCTAGCTGCTCCATTGGGGAACGTATGCTGAGTCTATTGGTTGGCTGTGAGTCCTGGGTATTTTGATCCACCTTCCAATAAGGATCCAAATATCCACAATTTGTTTTTCCTTCTTCTTGAGCTTCATGTGATCTGTGAGTTAAATCTTGGGTATTCAGAGCTTTTGAACTAATATCCACCTATCAGCAAGTGCACACTGTGTATGTTCTTTTATGATTGGGTTACCTCACTCAGTTTGATATTTTCTAGTTCCATCTATTGGCCAAAGAATTTCATGAATTCTTTGTTTTTGTTAGCTGAGTAGTACTCCATTGTGTAAATGTACTGCATTTTCTGTATCCATTCCACTGCTGAGGGACATCTGGCTTCTTTCCAGCTTCTGGCTATTATAAATAAGGCTGCTGTGAATATAGTGGAGCATCTGTTCTTATTACATTTTGGAGCATATTCTTAGTATATGCTCAGGAGTTGTATAGTTTGCATCTTTCTACATGTTCACTTCCAGTTGACCCAGCACCATTTGTTGAAAATGCTGTCTTTTTTTTTCCACTGGATAATTTTAGCTCCTTTGTCAAAGATCAAGTGACCATAGGTGTGTGGGTTCGTTTCTGGGTCTTCAGCTCTATTCCATTCATCTACCTGCCTGTCATTGTACCAATACCAGGTAGTTTTTAATCACCATTGCTCTGTAGTATATAGACTGAGGTCAGGGACGGTGACTCCGACAGAGTATCTTTTATTGTTGAGAATAGTTTTCTCTATCCTGAGTTTTTTGTTATACCAGATAAATTTGGAAATTGCTCTTTCTAACTCCATAAAGAATTGAGTTGGAATTTGATGGAGATTGCATTGAATCTGTAGATTGCTTTATATAAGATTGCCTTTTTTACTATATGAACCCTGCCAATCCAAGAACATGGGAGATCTTTCCATCTTATGAGATCTTATTCAATTTCTTTCTTCAGAGACTTGAAGTTATTGTCATACAGATCTTTCACTTGCTTGGTTAGAGTCACACTAAGGTATTTTATATTATTTGTCCCTATTGTGAAGGATGTCATTAATTCCCCTAATTTCTTTCCCAGCCTCTTTATCCTTTGAGTATAGGAAGACTATTGATTTGTTTGAGTTAATTTTATAAACAACAAATTTGCTGAAGTTGTTTATCAGGTTTAGGAGTTCTCTGGTGGAATTTTTGGGGTAACTTAAGTATACTACCACATCATCTGCAAATAGTGATACTTTGACTTATACCTTTCCAATTTGAATCCCTTTGACCTCCTTTTGTTGTCTAATTACTCTGGCCAGGACTTTGAGTACTATATTGATCAGGTAGGGAGAGAGTGGACAGCCTTGTCTAGTCCCTGATTTCAGTGGGATTGCTTGATGTTTCTCTCTATTTAGTTTGATGCTGGCTCCTGGTTTGCTGCATATTGTTTTTTACTATGTTTAGGTATGGGCATTGAATTCCTGATCTTTCCAATACTTTTACCATGAAGAGGTGTTAGATTTTGCCAAATGCTTTCTCAGTATCTAATGAAATGGTAATGTGTTTTTTTTCTTTGAGTTTGTTTATATAGTGGATTACATTGATGGATTTTTGTATACTGACCCATTCCTGCATCCCTGGGATGAAGCCTACATTATCATGGTGGATTATCGATTTGATGTGTTCTTGGATTTGGTTGTCAAGAATTTTATTGAGATTTGTGCATCTATATTCAGAAGAGAAATTGTTTTAAAGTTCTATTTCTTTGTTGGGTCTTTGTGTGGTTTAGTTATCAGAGTAATTGTGACATCAAAGAATGAACTGGGTAGTGTTCCTATTTTTTGTGGAATAGTTTGAAGAGTATTGGTATTAGGTCTTCTCTGAAGTTCTGATAGAACTCTACATTAAAACCATCTGGTCCTGGTTTTTTTTTTTGTTTGTTTGTTTGTTTTCGTTTGTTTGTTTGTTTGTTTGTTTTTTGGTTAGGAGACTATTAAGGACTGCTTCTATTTCTTTAGTGGTTATGGGATTGTTTAAACCATTTACCTGATCCTGATTTAACTTTAGTACCTGTTTTCCATCTACAAAATTGTCCATTTCATCTAGATTTTCCACTTTTGTTGAGTATATGCTTTTGTAGTAGGATCGGAGGATATTTTAGCTTTCCTCAATATCTGTTGTTATGTCTCCCTTTTCATTTCTGATTCGGCTGATTTGGAAACTGTCTCTGTGTCATCTTGTTTGTTTAGCTAAGGGTTTATCTATCTTGTTGCTTTTTTCAAAGAATGAGCTCCTGGTTTGGTTGATTCTTTGTATAGTTCTTTTTGTTTCTACTTGGTTGATTTCAGCCGTGAGTTTGATTATTTCCTGCTGTCTACTCCTCTTTGGTGTATTTGCTTCTTTTTGTTCTAGAGTCTTCAGATGTGTTGTCATGCTGTTCTTGTATGCTCTTTCCAGTTTCTATTTGGAGGCACTCAGAGCTATGTGTTTTCCTCATAGCATTACTTTCATTGTGTCCCATAAATTTGGATATGACGTGCCTTTGTTTTCATTAAATTATAAAAAGTTTTTAATTTCTTTCTTTATTTCTTTCTTGGCCAAGTTATCTTGAGAAGAATGTTGTTCAGTTTCCATGTGTATGTGGGCTTTCTTTGGGTTGTTGTTGTTGTTGTTGTTATTGAAGACCAGCCTTACTCCATGGTGACCTGATAGGGTGTACAGTATTATTTCAACCTTCTTATATCTGCTGAGGTCTGTTTTGTGATAAAGTATATGGTCAGTTTTGGAGAATGTACCATGAGGTGCTGCAAGAAGGTATATTCTTTTGTTTTAGGATAAAATGTTCTATAGATATCTATTAAATCCATTTGGTTCATAACTTCTGTTAGTTTCACTGTTTCTCTGTTTAGTTTGTGTTTCCATGATCTGTCCATTGATGAGAGTTGGGTGTTGAAGTCTCCCACTATTATTTTGTGAGGTGCAATATGTACTTTGATCTTTAGCAAAGTTTATTTTATGAATGTGTATGACCTTGTATTTGGACATATATGTTCAGAACTGAGTTCATCTTGGTAGATTTTTCCTTTGATGAGTATGAAGTGTTCTTCCATATTTTTATGATATCTTTAGGTTGAAAGTCAATTTCATTCAATATTAGAATGGCTATACCAGCTTTTTTTCTTGAGACCATTTGCTTGGAAAATTGTTTTCCAGCCTTTTACTCTGAGGTAGTGTCTGTCTTTGTGCCTGAGGTGAGTTTCCCGCATGCAGCAAAATGTTGTGTCCTGTGTATATATCCAGTGTGCTAGTCTATATCTTTTTATTGGAGGATTGAGTCCATTGATTTTAAGAGATATTAAGGAGAAATGATTGTAGCTTCCTGTTTTGTTGTTGTTGTTGTTTTTGATATTAGAGGTGGAGTTATGTTTGTGTGGCTCTCTTTGGTTTGTTAAAAGATTACTTTATTTTTCTAGTGTTTATTTTCCCTCCTTTTGTTGGTGTTTTGCACTCATTATAATTTGAATGGCTGGATTTGTGGAAAGATATTGTTTTTGGAACGGAATACCTTGGTTTCTCCATCCATGGTAATTGAGAGTTTTGCTGGGTATAGTAGCCTGAGTTGGCACTTGTGTTCCCTTAGTGTCTGTATGACATCTGCCCAGGATCTTCTGGTATTCATAGTCTCTGGTGAGAAGTCAGTATGTTCCTTGACCTTTTTCCTGTACTGCTTTTGACATTCTTTGTTTGGTGCATTTGGTGCTTTAATTATTATGTGATTGGAGGAATTTCTTTTTTGGTCAAATCTATTTGGAATTCTGTAGGCTTCTTATGTGTTCATGGATATCTCTTTCTTAAAGTTAGGGGAGTTTTTTTCTATAATTTTATTAAAAAAATTTATCTGCCCTTAAAGCTGGATATCTTCACTTTCTTCTACATTTGTAACCCTTAAGTTTGGTCTTCTTATTTTGTCCTGAATTTCCTGGATGTTTTGGGTTAGCAGCTTTTTGCATTTTGCATTTTCTTTGACTATTGTGTCAATGCTCTTTATGGTATCTTCTGCCTCTGAAATTCTCTCATCTATTTCTTGTATTCTGTTGAAGATATTTGCATCTATGACTCCTGACTTATTTCCTAGGTTTTCTATGTCCAGAATTGTTTCCCTTTGTGATTTCTTTATTGTTTCTACCTCCATTTTTAGATCCTGTATGGTTTTGTTCAATTCCTTAACCTGATTGGTGTGTTTTCCTGTAATTCTACCTGTTTGCCTGTGTTCTCCTGTATTTCTTTAAGTGAGTTATTTATGTCCTTCTTGAATCCCTCTATCAGCATCAAGAGGTGTGATTTTATATCCATATCTTGCTTTCCTGGTGTGTTGAGGTATACAGGACTTTCTGGGTTCAGATGGTTCCATGTTGCCTTGATTTCTGTTGTTAACATTCCTGCATTTGACTTTTGCCATTTGGTTAACTCTGGTGTTAGTTGGTCCTGCAGGCTCTGGCTGACACTTATCCCTCCTATGGCCCTACAAGCATATCTCAGCACCCCTGGGTAACCAGCTCTCCCTTGGTACAGAGTGCTGTGGTGCAGCCCAGCTCCTGGGTGCAGCTGGAGCCTAGATGGATCCTGTCCCAACTGTTCTGCCACTCTTGTGTTCCCTGTACTCCTGGCTCTAACTTCCTGCTCAGTAGCTGGAGAGAAAAATCCCTGAATTATTCCTTAATAAAATTTATAAATCATCTCTGTTACTCCAGACCTAGTCAGGGGAGTGGTCCCTGGGACCACACTTCCCAGATTCTCACATGGATGGTTCTCTCTCTTTACCAACTCTCGTGTGTATCCTAGTCCTTTCCTGGCATGGCGATTCTAAAATCTCCTTCTTCTTATGGTGGTTCCTTGCCCAGGAAATCTAAATTCCTGACTCTGTCTCACTTTACTCTGAGATAGGATATATATTTGTTTTTGAGGTGTATTTTTTTGTATGCAGCAGAATAATGGATCCTGTTCACATATCCAGTCTATTAGACTGTGTTTCTTTGTTGATGAATTGAGTCCATTGGTGCAGAGTGTTAATAATGACAAATGATTGTTCCTGTTATTTTTATCTTGGAAATGTTACTGTGGTGTGTGTGTATGTCTCTGTGTGTGTGTGTGTGTGTGCACGCGCGCATGCACGCACGTGCATGTGTGTGATTTCCCTCTTTTACTTTTACTGTGAAATGACTAATTTCTATGTTTCCTTTGGTGTAGTTACTGTTCTTGTTTTGGAGTTTATCTTCTTATTTCCTCTACAGGGCTGGATTAGTAGGAAGATATTGTTTAAAATTAATTTTGTCATAAAATATCATGGTTTCTCCATCTACAGTGATTGAGACTTTTGATGGCTTTAGTTATTTAGGTTTGCAACTGTAGTCTGCAAGGCATCTCTCCAGGATCGTCTGACTTTT
Organism: Tokudaia muenninki; assembly: GCA_036184385.1. Lineage (NCBI taxonomy): Eukaryota > Metazoa > Chordata > Mammalia > Rodentia > Muridae > Tokudaia > Tokudaia muenninki. The sequence goes on from BTHS01000019.1 coordinate 27,694,502, forward strand.
AGATTCTCTATTGAGAAGTCAGGTGTTATTCTGAAATGCCTGCCTTTGTATGTTACTTGGCCTGTTTACATTGAAGCTTTAATTTTCTTTCTTTGATCTGTACATTTAGAGTTTTGATTATTATTATTATGTGGCAGGAGGATTTTCTTTTCTGATCCATTCTTTTTGGTGTTCTATAGGCTCCTTGTGCATTTATAACCATCTCTCTTTTACATTGGGGAAGTATTTTTCAATGACTTTGGTAAGATTATGTTTGACCCTTCATAAAGTGAATCTTCCTCCTATTGTATTCCTATTATTCTTAGGTTTGGTCTTTTAATAGTGTCCAAAGTTTTCTGGATAATTTGAGTTAGGAACTTTTACATTTGACATTTTCTTTGACTGATATATCAATTTCTTCTCTGTTATCTTCTCTGCTTGAGATTGTCTCTTCCATCTCTTGTATCATGTTGTTTCTTCTGTTGATCCTTTCCTCTTTCCTAGGTTTTCCATCTCCAGGTTTGCCTCTGTTTGTGTGTGTGTGTGTGTGTGTGTGTGTGTGTATTTCTCTTCTATTGCCAATTTTAGGTCTTGGACTGTTTTATTCATTTCCTTTGCCTATTTCATTTTATTTCCCTGTATTTCTTTAAGGAATTTCTTTGTTTCCTCTTCAAGGGTACTTGTTTGTTTTCCCCTGCATTTCTTTCAGGGTAATATTTATATCCTCTTTAAATGTCTCTATGATTTTTTTGAGATGGTGTTCAAGATCACACTATTGCTCTTCACTTGTGCTAGGGTATGGAGGGCTTACTGCAGTAAGAGAGATGTGGATTCTGATGGTGCCATATTGGATTAGGTTCTGTAGATAACATTCTGATCTTTCTTTTAGCCATCTGCTTGTGTCTGGGATTGGCTGGCCTGAATGTCCGTGGTTGGTGTAGGCTTCCTTGGATGCAGATAGAGCTGTATGTTTCAGGATTGAGAAGGCTTCGTTGCAGGTAGACTGAGCTCTGCAGTAGTGTGTGGTGTACCAATCCTATACCACATTTGTAGGCACAGACTGAAAAGAGAATGGAGATCCAAAAACTACTGGGCTTTCTAAGTAATTAGTAGGCAGGTGGAATTAAGAGGTCGGGCACTGTACACCCATCCACAATTGCAGGTGTATGTGTCAACTAGAAGAAGGATGGAGACACCCATGTATTTCAGATTAGAGCCAGGTTTCTTTTGAATCTAAATTATTTAAAGGTATAAATGGTTAAATATGATTCTTGACAACTTATTTTTAGACAGAGATTAATTTGTTGCAGGATCCTTCTTCCTCTTCGACATCATCCTTCCTTCCTCCTCCTTCTTCCTCCTTCTCCTCTCCCCTATCCTGTTCCTCCTTCTTCTTTTATTCTATTTCTGTGTGATGAATTCCATGTATGCTATGGTAGTCATGAACTTCTTTTCTCATGCCTCTGCCTTCACTTCTTTAGTGGCGCATTTATTAGCTCAATACATTATGCCTAATTAGGTGATGCATGTCATGGAAGCTAGTACTTCTTCCATGCAAGGAAATGACTCTCCCATCAGTCTCATATTAAAATTGATGATATTCTTCTTGTCTCACATTCCTTGAAATCCTCATAGCTGTGCGGAGTTCAATTCTCAGCCTTCTAAAACCATGAATGAGTACTTGATCTTATTCTCAATTTCTTTCTTAATCAGACTCAAATATCTAGAGAAAGTACAATGTGTCACTAAATTATCCTTCAGTATTCATGAAATATTTTGTTCTCACCTACATATATCAAAACTTGTGACTGCTCAAACCCTTAGGTTTGTGGTCTTTGCATGTATCCATCTTTTCATTTCTTTATATCCATGCAAAATTATGTATATGCAATATTTATTACACTATAGTGCTATGTAATAGATACAGGGAAAAAAACTATGAAAATTCAAAGCACTTATAATTTTCTAAATACTTTGATCCATCTTCAATTTTGGATCACATGAGTAAAGAATATTGATTTTATTTGAATTTTGTTTCAGACAACTTCTATGGAACACATATACTATTGTACACTTTTATATTACCTACTTAGGCATCTCTGAATTTTACTATTTGTACTGTATCCTGGACCAAGCAGTTAATGGGTCTCAGCATGAAACTAACATATGTAAAACAAAATTATAGAGGAACATTTTACTAACATAAAATAACATTTTAAAATCTTATGTATTTATGATTTTTATCTGGAATTTTGACAATTAATACCAATTAAAATAGATATCTATAATTTGTATTTTGCAATTGCTTTTTAAGGGTATTTTTAATTGCTGGTTTGATGTAGGTTGATAGTATGGTTGCTCTATAATTCATTGTTTCTTTTTCATTATTTGACAAAAAATATTCAGTTACACTTTCACTGATTGTTCATCAGGAAGATATAATATACATATTATACTTATATATTTATGCATATATGAAGTATTACTTTATTAGCTCATATACAATATCTTCACAAAAACTGTTTTTTCATAATTTTATCTTAACAATTCTATATGGTAAGATATTTCACATTTACATCACAATTTAATTCATTTTCATCTACTAGTATGAAATACAGCTAAAAAGTTTATAGTTTGTTCAACTTTAATACTTAAAATTCTTCTAGATAAGCTGCTTAGGAAATTACATAATAATGACTAATATTTATATATAGTCAAATGACCCATAGACTTTGCATTGTTTTTCTGTTTTTGACAAGCACCAACATGTTCATCACTGCATTTGTAATTTTCTAAGCCTTATATTGTATTGCCTATTGCTAGAAATCTTACTTTGCACAAAATGGATACTAAAACTAGGCCACAGGTGAATGCATCAGAATATGAATCATAACTTTCATATTAATTGTGAATGTCATTCAAGACTCATTACTGTTATCATGGGATGATGCATTCATATCTGCAACATTCTCATTCAACCCACAGGGCTGTTTTCAAGCTAATAGAATACATTTTAATTCTATGCAAAACAAGCCACAGAACCAAGGATTGGATGACTAATTTTATTCATGATAAGGAGACAGGCAATATCATATTTCATTTTTAATGATTCATTTCTTATATAATATGAAGATTATCTGACAGAAAATGTTCGTTATCTAAAGTCACCAAAATTGAAAAGAAATGTCTTCCACTGTTGGATGTACAAATCATACTAATGTTTTAGAGGGCATTTTTTTCTGTATGCAAATTGAACTTAAATATAAATACATCTGAGACTGCATTTCCTGACACTGGGTAATATTTTTCTATTTTAATATTAAGATTTTATATACGGTGATTGATAGACTTTAATAAATTAATATATACAGACATACCTGGGTAAAATCTTCCTTATTACTTGAGAACTAAGACAAGCTAAACACAAATACATTTTATTCCACTAAGTACTCTAAATGTAGATTAAAAATACAAACCTATGAACCACAATCTAAGTTTTGTTTCAGCTTTACTGATGTAAGTTTACAAGGACAAATTTTAACATTGTTTGAAATAGGTAGTTGAAACCATTCTCCATTATTATGTCTAATGATATATTCTGTTCAGTACCTGTGATGTTTTCTGCCATATAATAAAATTAAACATATTGAGAATATTTTGTTTGATAAATATTCCTTTATCAAATAAATGTACTCAATTTTAATAATTTATATATATATATATATATATATATATATATATATATATATATAAATTTCAGTACTATAAACATAACATAAAAAGGCCAGTATATAGTGTCAGTGAATTAGTCAGGATTCTCTAGACTAACAGAATTTATGGGTAGTCTCTACATAGTAAGGGGATTTGTTGATGATTGTTAATGACAGTCTGTATACAACTCCCTAACAATGGTCAGCAGCAACTCTAAATGGAAGTTCTAGGATCTAGCAGTTGCTCAGTCCCACAAGGCAAGCAGTCAAAAAAGAATCTTCCTTCTTCCAATGTCTTTATGTAGGTCTTCAGCAGAAGGTGTGGCCCAGATTCAAGGTATGTTCCACTACACCTGGATCTAGGACTTGCTTTGTCCCAGACGAACTTGAATTCAGAGATCTCCTTGTCTTAGTCTCCTGGGATTAATAATCACTATGCCTCAAGATCTCCATGCAAGATTCAGGTCAGAAACTTTTATGTCCCAGCCTAAAGATCACAATCACGGGTGAGCCTTCCTACTCTGGAGTGTAGTTCATTCCAGATATAGTCAATTTGACCACAAGTAATAGCCACTACAGTCAGTGAAATAAATTTTCCTGTAATATTAAAAAGAATTTAAGATGTATAGATAATGCACTGAGCACTTGCCATTTCTACTTTTTGGTGATTTCCCTTATAATGGAACATAATATTTACAGTCTATTTTGCAGTCTTATAGCACCCATAAAATTGCAAAATTTCCAAAATAGACACATCATTTCTGTCCCTGAGGCATTTTCAGCATTCACTTTCTGATATGGACATGTCATAAATGACCTAAGGCAATTTAGAAACTTCACTTTCTGCATTGAAATAAAAAGAAAAAAAAAGAAGAAAAATTGCCAATCTTATGTTTCTAACATTAAAGAAATAATCACTAACTATAGAAAATAATACATTGATAATAGATAAATTGAAACAATTGAAAATAACACAATTATGAAAGCTTAAATAAATGTACCATATTTGTTTATAATAAATGATATGCATTCAGTGAAACATTACCATAATAGTATTTCCATTCTATCTTTTTCCTTCCTGAAATCTGACCTCACAGTAATTTTCTAGCTTAAACAATAGAAACAATTTAATTCCATTCCAGTAATCACACAACACAATAAGCTTTTGTAAGACAAGATTCCATTTATTCAGATCCTATGGATAAGTTGTATTAACAGGAACCTTAGAGAATATCTATGCTTAGTAGAAAACAGAGAAAGAAAAATCAATGTTCATATTTTATTCAGAGGGTACAAAGACACCATTATATCTACAGAATGGAGATATAATGCAAATCATGTCAAATTTATAGTGAAACTACATGTTTCTCTGGCATGTATATTACAAGTCTTTACATTTCTAGATGGAATGTGGAGTGATGAGGAAGTCTACAAGTTCTCAGAAGTGAGATTGACAGCAAGAATAATATCTCTGCATTAGATTTTTTTTAAAAAAACTTCTCCTACAGTTATTTACAAAATGCTTAGACAAGGATGGAGTAAATCTGGACAAGGTTTGAGAGAGCTGTAATATATCAAAACATTTCTGTTGGATGATGGTTTTCAAAAATCAGATGATTCTTGGTATCCTTTTTGAGAGGATTTTGATTTGGGTACGTGATATTTCCTAGGTGAAATTTGTTCCACAGGAGCTCATCTCTTTTTGTGATAATTAAGAACTGACTGCAGTTTTCCAATCATCTGTGACATCAATCTCAAGCATTCCTCAATGCAAGGTAACATTCACATTTTTCTTTTTACACTATAGTCTATTCCTTTAATAAATATAGTTAGTATCTAAGTATTTTGGTTTTCTAAAAGTTTTCTTTCACACCATTATCAAGAAAACAATTTCTATAATGCATCATTTAAATAATGATAACTCATCAAGATTATGCATAAATTAGTTATATCATAAGATTGGTGTATATAGAAATGATGAGGGTATTTGGACCTGTAAGCTGGTCCAAAGAAACTCCTTGGATGATTCAAACACAAGTTCATTGTATATACATCATGTAATCACATAGGAATTCAAAGGCATATATTTGCAAGGGTAGATTAAGATGATATGAAAATTGTGATCACGCTTTTTTGTCATTCAATGGAGATTTCTCTGAAATCTAAACCTGAACATACCACTCTTTCATGTAAGAATAGAGTTAAGAATGGATCAATTTGCATTCTTCTACATACTAACCACCAGGTGAACCAGAACCAGATGTTGAAAATGTTGTCTTTTTTTTTATTGGATAGTTTCATCCCTTTTGTCAAAGATGATGTGACCATAGGAGTGCAGGCTCATTTCTGGGTCTTCAATTCTATTCCATTGATCTACCTGCCTATCACTGTACCAGTACCAAGCAATTTTTATCACGATTGCTCTGTAGTAAAGCTTGAGGAAAGGGATGGTGAATCCCCCAGAAGTTCTTTTAGTGTTGAGAATAAGTTTTGCTATCCTCGGATTTTTTGCTATTCCAGATGGATTTGCAAATTTCTCTTTCTAAATCTATGAAGAAAGGAGTTGAAATTTTGATAGGATTGTATTGAATCTGTAGATTGCTTTCAGCAAGATGGTTATTTTTACTTTATTAATCCTGCCAATCCATGAGCATGTGAGATCTTTCACTTGCTTAGTTAGCATCACGTCAAGGTATTTTATATTATTTGTGATTGTTGAGAAGGTTGTGGATCAAGGACCTCCACATAAAACCAGATACACTGAAACTAATAGAAAAGAAAGTGGGGAAGAGCCTCAAGCACATGGACACAGGGCAAAATTTCCTGAACTGAGCACCAATAGCTTATGCTCTATGATCAAGAATTGACAAATGGGGCCTTATAAAATTGCAAAGCTTTTGGTAAGGCAAAGGATAGTGTCAATAGGACAAATGAGCAACCAACAGATTAGGAAAAGATCTTTACTAATCCTACATCCAATAGAGGACTGATATACAATATATACAAAGTGTAGAGAATCATTGAAGTGCCATATAGCCTTATAGCCATAATTCAGCTGCCTGCATTCTTCACCCACTCCGTGGCATTCTGAGCTGAGAAATTCCAGCCACCACCCCCACCTCCAAACACACACAAACCTGGTGGAGCTAGCAGAGCTCCAGGAACAAGCCTTTTGTCACACCTCATCCTCCAGCAAAGCAACAGACCCTATGGGGTCAACTTCCTCAAGGAACCGTGGCTCCAAGAACCTGCTGAGAAATGCTGAAAAGACTCTTCAACCCTGGGAGGGAGGATCACGCCCACAGCGCATATATTGTTGCTCTTATCCCCCACATAAAGAGAGATTTTGTACAGGCATGCATTAATGTCTCTGTGTGTTCTTTTTCTCTCAATCCCCATCGTTTCATTCTTCAGCTCTTCGTCCATGGAGAACCCACTCCTGAGCAATTCCTGGGAAGCTTCAACAAAGAACTCAAGAAGCTGTACTCCAGAGAAACAAATAACCCTATTAAAAATGGGGTAAAGAGCTAAACAAAGAATTTTCAACTGAGGAATATCAAATGGCTCAGAAGCACCTAAAATTTGTTCAACATCCTTAGTCATAAGGGAAATGAAAATCAAAACCCTGAGATTCCCCCTCATACCAGTAAAAGTGGCTAAGGTCAAAAACTCAAGTGACAGTAGATGCTGATGAGTATGTAGAATAAGAGGAACACTCCTCCATTGTTGATGGGATTGCAAGCTGGTAAAACCACTCTGGAAATCAGTTTGGTGGTTCCTCAGAAAACTGGACATATACCACTCCTGGCCCTATACCCAGAAGATGCTCCAACATGTAATAAGGACACATACTCTACAATGTTCATAGAAGCCTTATTTATAATAGCCAGAAGCTAGAAAGAACCCATATGTTCCTCAATGGAGGAATGGATACAGAAAATGAGGTACATTTACACAATGGAGTATTACTCAGCTATTAAAAACAATGAATTCATGAAATACTTAAGCAAATGAATGGAACAAGAAAATATTATGCTGAGTGAGGTAACCCAATCACAAAAGAACCCACATGGTATGCACTCACGGATAAGTGTGCATTATCCCAAAATCTCAGAATAACAATTATATAATTCACAGACCACATGAAACTCATAAAGAAGGAAGACCAAGTATATAAATGTGGATACTTAGGTCCTTCCTAGAAGGTGAATACACATGGGAGGAGATATAGAGACAAAGTGTTGAGCAGAGACCATCTAGAGAATTTTTTACCTGAGGATCCATCCCATAAATAGATATCACACCCAGACATTTTTGTGGATGCCAAGAAGTGCTTGCTGACAAGACCTTGATATTGCTGTCTCCTGAGATTTTCTGCCAGTGCCTGACAAATACAGAGGTGAATGGTCTCAACCAACCAATGTACTGAGCACAGGGTCCCCAGTGCAGCAGCTAGAGAAGCACTCAAGGAGCTGACAGGATTTGCAGCTCTATAGGAAGAACAACAATATGAACCAACCAGTAACTCAGAGCTCCCAGGGACTAAACCACCAACCAAAGAGTATACATGGAGTGACCCATGTCTCTATTCACATATGTAGCAGAGGATGGCCTTGTAGGAAATCAATGAGAGGAGAGGCCTGTGGTTCTGTGAAGGCTCAATGCCACATAGTAGGAGAATACCAGAACATGGGTGGGTTGGTGAGCCGGGTGAAGAGGGATGGAATAGGGGGTTTTTGGCAGAGAAATTAGGAAGGGGAATAACATTTGAGACATAAATAAAGAAAATATCTAATAAAAAATAGAGTAATGTGCTGGAGAATAGCAATATATATATATTTCTTCCACTTTGTGAGTCAGGGGGATTATATTATATTTTGGCAGTCATGCTTGATAGAAGACACCTTTATCCACTGAACAATCTTGCCTTTATTCTTGAATATTGTTTTGATGTTAGTACTCTAGATTATTCTCCTGGAGAGACATAGTCCATTTATCCATGTATTCACTCATTCATCATTTCTTGGCTAAAATCTCTTGAATACCCATTAAATTGTAGCAAATGTCTTGGTCTTGATATCAAACAGGCAAGTCCATCAGTTGACTCACATGATGAGTCCTGACAAATTATCTTATATAATCCTTATTCTTTACAGATTCATTTGATACCTATTCATGTATTTCTTAGTCATTACGTGAATGATAGATGAACTTTATTTCCTCCATTTGTGTGAGTAAGCAATTAATAAATTAAGTCCCATTCCGCATGTTGGAACCCAAATCCAACACTACTTGAGTGATCAATTAAGTAGTGTTAAATAGCTCAACAACCTAGGGTTAAACAGATAATACTGGTCTAAAACATTACTTAAGCAATAAAACGCCTCCTAATGATATTTTACTGTGTCTTGCTCAGCCATTATCACAGGGGCTTCTGCTTGCAGAAAAGTGAAGTGGATACATACCCTGATCTAAAACTATAAAATAAAAAATCTCCAATTGATAACCATATACAAGTAAAAATTTACTTTCCCACAAGGGGGTTTCAGTGAGGAAACAAACTGCTCTTAAAGGTATTGCATTTCCAGCAATAGATATGCAGCAGGAAAGAAACTCAACTGCATTTCTGGATGTTCCTTATATCATAATGTTGTATCAGGACTTTTTCTTATACTTTATTTTTGAATTTATTATCATATTATTAACTTTTATCTTATTTTACTATGTTTAATATAATGTATGTATGCATTATTATCTTGTTTTACCTTAACAGGTCTTTTGTGTATATATTATATTTAGTGATTTTATGAGATTCCTGAGTGTGTAAACTAGTGGATTTCTGTTTCTGGTGTCTGCTTTTGGTCTTTTTTTCCTTTTGTTTGCTTGTTTTGTTCAATCCTAATTATCAGTTTTTGTTACGTCTTATTGCATTTTATTTTATTTTATTTTATTGTTACCCAATAGATGCCTGTTTGCTTTTTAATAAGAGAGGTAATGGGAGAGATGGATATGGATGTGAAAGGAATGAGGAGAAATATGGAGCAGAAAGAGGGAAAACTATAATCAGTATATATTATATGAGAAAAATATTTTTAAAAGAAGGAATCTTTTAATAATATGTTTCGCCTTGATTTTGGTATAGATGTAGAGGTCATTTGTTATATTTATGATGAGCTCATTTTTTTAGTATGTGAAGTACCACAGTTTGTGGTAACAACTATTTCTATATTTCTTTTGCCCAAAGAGAAGCATAGAGTGCAGAGGTATGTACTGAGTTTTGTAAGTGCTAAAAGGTATTCAAATGGGGAAGTGTGAGATAATGTCTATTTTCTTTTTGTCGACACAGAGTAGAATAGCTTTTGTTGCACTAGGGAGATATATTTTTTATTATGATGAAAATGTTACTTATAAAGAAATTATGGAAATGAAAATAGTTTCAATATTACAGGAGATGACCCTAACATTTAAATGTCTTAAAAGAATTAGTGCTGTTAAATTGTTTTCAGCATCTTTACCCATGCATATAAAGATAGGACTGGAAGTGGAAAACCAAGTTTTCTAGTTGAAATCCTATTCAGTCTGAATGGGGTACCAGAGAAGCATTCAGAAGAAGAATCATTACACTTGTTCAAAACAGTAAATTGTTCAAAACAGTAAAAACTGGGTAGGAATTAATGGAATTAGATTATTTCAAAGAACTAAAATCATCAGGATTTTAGTAATTTATGGAATTTTATCAAGCCAGATTGTGTCACTGTAGTTCTGCAAGAGAAGGGTTATAAAATATGTGTGAAACAATTATCTGGGAATCCTAATCTATAAAAAAATCATACAAAACCACACCATCATCAAACTAACAAAAGAAGGTTATAAAATACTGTTCATAAAGAATCAAATCAAAACAGTCTAAAGCATACAAAGGAAGACTTATGTCTCATCAGTAAAAACTAAATAATCTGAGAGAAAATCAAGAGCTGTCAAGCAAGGATTAACAGAGATTTCAACAAGGAAAGGAAAATAGAGTAATTGGTACAGTAACAAAATCTGACATGGTATTATTAGCAGTCCTACACTAAAAGAAAAGCTGAATGGAAGCATTGCTGCATTTTTCCTAAGATGTCAAAAGTTACAAAGTATGTACTTTCTAACTGATAACCCAAAATAGCTGGATGGACTACAGGGAATGGTGATTTTGATGGACATAACTGAACTTGCCTTCGTCTGGTACTCTTCCATGTGTAGTGCATGGAAGAGTACTTGCAACAAAGGAGGGGTATACTAGAGGCTCAAAGAAATTAAAAAAAAGACTTTATACAAGGGAGGGAGAAATCATTTAGTGAAAGTTTACTGAGGAGTTTATCCTGTAGGTCTTCTTGCATGGGAACAGAATTTCCAGAGAATATTGAGCATATCAAGGGCTGCACAACACAGGTTTCAGTAGTTGTCCTACAAACTGCTGGTTCTAGAAAAGTCCAGGTAAAATGTCATTTGCTAGTACATGAATATAAGTAGAGATAGCATGGAACATTGCTGGAAGAGAGACACACAGAATTATTGTTCCTTTATACCTGGAAAACTAAAGACACTTTAAATAATATTGACAATTAATAACTCTGCTCTCCCATTCAATAGAAGAATTAATACACTGGACAAATAGAGATTTCCTCTTTTTTTCCTGGAAATGTGTTTTACAAATCATTTCCTATCATAAGAAGAAAACCAGAATCAGGTTGGCCAGCCTTGTGTCACTAAATGCCCTATTGGAATCTTTCAGTGACTAGAAATAAAAAGTACAGAGGTCTTAGTAGGTCTCTGTTGTTTGAAAACTTGATTTTATTACAACTATAACTGCTTTGACTCTGTGATTGGAAATCTTTGCTAATGATGTGGATTTCTTCTAACTCTACAAATCTTCCATCAATAGACCAATTTTATAAATATGAGGGTCACCAGGGAATAGCAATGCCTCTTCCAGTCCAACATGAATTTATTTCTGTGATGAGTCTTTTTTCTCATAGTCATCATTATAGTTTAGCAAACTAATGTATTATGTATTTGATGAATCCATCTGACTCATCTGCAGCTTTCTTTCTCAGATCTCTAAATCATAATATAAATAAAACTTGTTAACCTTCAGAAGCAAATACATTTATTACAGTGGAAACTCACAAACTTGTGAAAGTATACCTGTATCTCAGGCCAGTGCTTCTGTCAGGTAAACGATGAAAGAGTTCTTCACCTGTTGTGTTTGATCTTTGTTCTCATGGCTACAGGGGATAAAACTTCACTAAATATGATAAAATAGGAAAAAGACAACTCTTGACTAGACAGTGAGTAAAGTAGTATTTTTCATACTTATAAGTGAATAAGTGGATCTGCCTCAGAGTGCCATATCCAGGTGGTGCAGAGAGAAAGTTAAACACCCAGGAGTGTGGAGAGGCCTGAGAACACAGGTAGGACCACTGCTGCTGCTCAAAGGAACCTGTCTGAAACCCTCAGGCAGTAGCTCTCCAGTTTCTGTTTCAGACTGGGTACCATCCTCTGCAACAGAACGCCATATCCAGGTGACACAGGGAGATAGCTAACCACCCAGGATTGTGGAGAGGACTGAGAGTGCCAGTAGGACTACCCTGCTGCTCAGAGGACCCAGCTCGAAACCTTGAGGACACAAGAGCCCAGGAGCAGCCTGGGACAGGAGTCTTCCAATTTTCATCTGCATCCAGAGTAGATCCTGAGTCACAGAGCTTCATACACAAATTACACCAAAGGAGAGCTGGTCTCCCAGGAGTCCCTAGATACCTGTGTGCACAGGTAGGACCACAACCTCTCATCAAATTTCTGGTCCAAGGGGAACATGCCCAGAGCCATCAGGACATAGGAACTAAGAATCAGCTGGGGACAGGATCCTTCTGGTTTCTGTCTGCACACCTGAGCTGACCCTGTATCATATCTCTCCATACCTACATTCCTTCCAGAGAGAACAGGTCTCCCAGGAGTAGAGATACACAGGTTTGCGGGGCAGAAATGCCACAGTCAGAGCCAGCAAGACCAGCTTACAGCAGAGATAATCAGATGGCAAAAGGGAAATGCAAGAAGATTACCAACAGACACCAAGGTGACATGGCGTCTTCCGAACCCAGTTCTCCCACAACAATGAGCCCTCGACACCCCAACACACTGGAAAATTAATATTTGGATCTAAAATGACATCTCAGGATTATGATAAAGGACTTCAAGAAGGACATTTTAACTCACTTAAAGAAATACAGGAGAGCTGGGAGGTGGGGCGCACGCCTTTAATCCTAGCACTGGGGAGGCAGAGGCAGGCGGATTTCTTAGTTCGAGGCCAGTCTTGCCTACAAAGCGAGTTCCAGGACAGCCAGGGCTATACAGAGAAACCCTGTCTCAAAAAACTAACAAATAAAAAAAGAAATACAGAAGAACATTGGTAAACAGGTAGAAGCCCTTAAAGAGGAAATAAAAAAATCCCTTAAATAATTATAGGAAAACACAAACAAAAAAGTGAAGGAATTGAACAAAAACACCCAGGATCTAAAAATGGAAGTAGAAACAATAAATAAATTACAAACAAAGGCAAATCTGAAGATAGAAAACCTAGGAAAGAATTCAGGAGTCATAGATACAAGCATCAACAACAGAATACAAGAGAGAGAAGAGAGAATCTCAGGTGCTGAAGATACCATAGAAAACATTGACTCAACAGTCAAAAGAAAATGCAAAATGCAAAAATCTTCTAACCAAAAACATCCAGGACACAATGAGAAGGCAAAAGCTAAGGATTATAGGTACAGAAGAGAGTGAAGATTTCCAACTTAAAGGGCCAGTAAATATATTCAACAAAATTATAGAAGAGAACTTCTCTAACCTAAAGAGATGCCCATGGACATACAAGAGGCCTACAGAGCAACAAATAGACTGGACCAGAACAGAAATTCCTCCCGTAACATAACAATCAAAATACCAAATGAACTAAAGAAAGAAAGAGTATTAAAATCAGTAAGGGAAAATGGTCAAGTAACATATAAAAGCAAACCTATAAGAATTACACCAGACTTCTCACCAGAGACCCTGAAAGCCAGAAGATCCTGGGCAGATGTCATACAGACCCTAAGACAACAAAAATGACAGCCCAGACAACTATACCCAGCAAAAATCTCAATCAACATAGATGGAGAAACCAAGATAATCCACGATAAATCCAAATTTAGACTATATCTTTTAACAAATCCTGATCTACAAAGGATAATACATGGAAAATACCAACATAAGGAGGGAAACTACACTAGAGAAAAAGCAAGAAAGTGATCTTTCAATAAACCCAAAAGAAGATAATCACACAAACATAAAAATAGCATCAAAGATAATAGGAAGCAACAATCAGTAATCTTAATATTTCTTAATATCAATGAACTCAATCCCCCAATAAAAAGACATAGACTAATAGACTGGATATGTAAACAGCACCAGCATTTTGCTGTATACAGAAAAGTCACCTCAGTGTCAAAGACAAACACTACCTCAGAGTAGAAGGCTGGAAAACAATTTTTTCAAGTAAATGGTCCCAGGAAACCAGCTGGAGTAGCCATTCTAATATGGATAAAATCAACTTTCAAACAAATGTCATCAAAAAGGACATGGAAGGACACTTCATAATCATCAAAGGAAAGATCTACAAAGACCTCTCAATTCTGAACATCTGTGCACCAAATGCAAAGGCAACCACATTCATAAAAGAAACTTTACTAAAGCTCAAAGCACACATTTCACCTCACAAAATAATTATGGGTGACTTCAATATAAATGGACTCTTATAAATGGACAGATCAGAGAAACACAAACTAAACAGACACAGTGAAACTAACAGAAGTTATGAACCAAATGGATTTAACACACACACACACACACACACACACACACACACACACACAATATCATTTCATCCTAAATCAAAAGAACATAACTTCTTCTCAGCATCTCATGGTACCTTCTCCAAAATTGAACATTTAATTGGTAACAAAACAGACCTCAACAGATATAAGAAGATTGAAATAATCCCATGCACCCTATCAAATCACTATGGATTAAGGCAGCAATTTCATAGCAATAAAAACCACAGAAAGCCCACATACACATTGAAGCTGAACAATGTTCTACTCAGTGATACCTTGGTCCAGGAAGAAATTAGGAAAGAAATCAAAGACTTTTTAGAATTTTATGAAAATGAAGATACAATATACCCAAACTTATGGGACACAATGAAAGCAGTGCTAAGAGGAAAACTCATAGCTCTGAGTGCTTCGAGAAAAGAAACTGGAGAGAGCATACACTAGCAGCTTAACAGTACATCTGAAAGCTCTAGAACAGAAAGAAGCTAATATACCTAAGAGGATTAGATCGCAGAAAATTATCAAACACAGGGCTGAAATCAACCTTGTAGAAACAAAAGGAACTATACAAAGAATCAACAAAATTAGGAACTGGTTCTATGAGAAAATCAATAAGACAGATAAACACTTAGCCAGATTAAGCAGATGGCACAGTGACAGTATCCAAATTAACAAAAATCATAAATGAAAAAGGAGATATAACAAGAGAAAATGAAGAAATTTAGTAAATCATATGATCCTACTACAAAAGCCTATACACAACACAACTGGAAAATCTGGGTGAAATGGACATTTATCTAGACAGATACCAAATACTAAAGTTAAATCAGTATCAGAGAGACCATCTGAACAGTTCCATAACCCCTAAAGATATAGAAGCAATCATTGAAATTGTCTCAACCATAAAAAGCACAGGACCAGATAATTTGAATGCAGAATTTTATCACACCTTCAAAGAAGATCTAACGCCAACACTATTCAAACTATTCCACAAAATACAAATAGAAGGAACACTACCAAACTCGTTTGTGAAGCCACAATTATGCTGATACCAAACCCCACAAAGACCCAACAAAGAAAGAGAACTGCAGACCAATTTCCCTTATGAATGTCGACGCAAAATTGCTCAATAAAATTCTTGCCATCTGAATCCAAGAACACATCAAATTGATCCTTCACCACTATCAAGTACACTTCATCCCAGGGATGCAGGGATGGTTCAATACATGGAAATCCATCAATGTAATCCACTACGTAAACAAACTCAAAGGAAAAACAAAAACACATGGTCATTTCATTAGATTTGTAACAAGCATGTGACAAAATTCAGCATCCTTTCATTTTAAAAGTCTTGCAAAGATCAGGAATTCAAGGCCCACACCTAAACATAGTAAAAACAATATACAGCAAACCAGTAGCCAGCATCAAATTCAATGAAGAGAAACTTGAAGCAATCCCACTATAACCAGGGACTATACAAGGCTTCCCTCTTTCTCCATATCTGTTCAATATATTGAAGTTCTAGCTAGAGCAATTAGACAACAAAAGGAGTTCAAAGGGATACAAATTGGAAAGGAAGAAGTCTAAATATCACTATTTGCAAATGATATGATAGTATACTTTACTAACCCCCAACAATCCACCAGAGAAGTCCAACAGCTGATAAACATTCAACAATATAATATGAAATTAACTCAAACAAATCAGTAACCTTCCTATATTCAAAGGATACACAGGCTGAGAAAGAAATTAGGGAAATGAAACCCTTTTCAACAGTCACAAACATTATAAAGCAACTTGGTATGATTCAAACCAAACAAGTGAAAGATCTGTATGACAAGAACTTTAAGTCTCTGAAGAAAGAAATCTAAGAGGAGCACAGAAGATGGAAAAGATCTCCCATGCTCATGGATTGGCAGGATGAATATAGTAAAAATGGCAACCTTGCAAAGAGCAATCTACAGATTCAATGTAACCCCATCATAGAACAATTCTCAAATTCATCTGGAATAACAAAAACCCAGAATTGCTAAAACTAATTTAAACAATAAAAGAAATTCTGTGGGAATCAATATCCTGGATATCAAGCAGTACTACATTGCAATAGTGATAAAACTGAATGTCATTGGTACAATGACAGGCAGGTAGATCAGTAGAATAGAATTGAAGACCCAGTAATAAACCCACCCACCTATGGTCACTTGGTCTTTGACAAAGGAGCTAAAACCAACTAGTGGAAAAACGATAGCCTATTCAAAAAGTGGTGCTGGTTCAAATAGTGGTTAGCAAGCAAAAAATGCAAATTGATCTATTCTTATCTCCTTGTACAATGTTCAAATGCAAGTGGATCAAGGACCTCCACATAAAACCAGATATACTGAAGCTAATAGAAAAGAAAAAGGGGAAGACCCTTGAGCACATGGGCACAGGAGAAAATTTCCTGAACAGAACACCAATAGTTTATGCTCTATGATTAAGAATTGACTAACGGGACTTCACAGAATTACAAAATTTCTTTAAGACAAAGGACACTGTCAATAGGACAAAATGGCAACCAATAAATTGGGAAAAGATCTTTACCAACCCTACATCCCACAGAGGGCTAATATCCAATATAAACAAAGAACTCAAGAAGTTATACTCCAGAGAAACCAATAACTATATTAAAAATGGGGTACAGAGATAAGCAAAGATTTTTCAGCTGAGGAATATTGAATGGCTGAGAAACACATTAAAAAATGTTCAATATCCTTAGTCATCAGGCAAATGCAAATGAAAACAAACCTGAGATTTCACCTCACACCAGTTAGAATGGCTAAAAAAAAAAACTCAGGAGATAGCAGGAGTTGGGGAGGATGTGGAAAAAAAAAGAACACACCTCCACTGCTTGTGGGATTGTAAGCTGATTCAACCAATCTGGAAATTAGTTTTTTGGTCCCTCAGAAAACTGGGCATAATACTACCGGAGGACCCTGCTATACCACTCCTGGGCATATACTCAGAGTATTCTTCAGCATGTAATAAGGACACATGCTTCACTACATTCATGGCAGCCTTATTTATAATAGCCAGAAGCTGGAAAGAACCGAGATGTCCCTCAAGAGAGGAATGGATATAAAAAATGCGGTATATTTACACAATGGAATACTACTGAGCTATTAAAAACAATGAATTCATTAAATTCTTAGGCAAATGGATGGAACTAGAAAATATCATCCTGAGTGAGGTAACCCTATCACAAAAGAATATACAAGGTGTGCACTCACTGATAAGTGTATATTAGTCCCGAAGCTTGGAATATCCAAGATACAATTCACAGACCAAATGAAGTTCAAGAAGAAGAAAGAACAAAGTATGGATACTCTGGTTCTTAGAAGCGTGAACAAAATACCCATAAGAGGAGATACAGATACAGTCTGGAGCAGAGCCCGAGTTAAAGTCCATCCAGAGACTACTCCACCTGGGGATCTATCCTATACACAGTTACCAAACCCAGACACTATTGTGGATGTCAACTAGTGCTTGCTGGCAGGAGCCTCATATAGCTGTCACCTGGGAGGCTCTGCCATTGAATGGCAAATACAGAGGGGGACACTCTCAGTCAACTACTGAACTGATCACAGGGTCCCCAGTGGAGGAGTTAGAGAAAGGACCCAAGGAGCTGAAGGGATTTGCAGCACCATAGGAGGATTAATAATATGAATCACCCAGCACCCCAGAGCTCCCAGGGCCTAAACCACCAACCAAAGAGTACACATGGAGTGACCCAGTGCTCCAGAAGCATATACAGCAGAAGATGTCCTTGTTGGACATCAAAGGAATAGAGGCCCTTGGTCCTGAGAAGGCTTGATGCTCCAGTATAGGGGAATACCAGGGCATGGAAGTGGGAGTGGGTGGATTAGTGAGCAGTGACATGGGGGATGGGTTAGGGGGGTTTCACGGGGGGAGGGGGGCAGGAAAGGTGATATCATTTGAGTGAGGAAATAAATAGTGGCAGCAGCCCTGTTAGTATGAAGTAAGAATAATCTAATTCCTTTTTATTCCTGAAAGGGGTTGATGTTCATTGTGTCCATTCTATAAGAATATTCTGTGTATTTTGTTGTTGTTGTTGCAGAGATGATGTTTATTTCCTAACAAATTCTTTTATGCACTTGGTATTTGAATTTCCTAAAATAGAGGAGGATCTTAAATTTCCTTATGGTTGTTTTTCTCACTTAACTGTGATTCTCAACCTTGACCACATGCTCCAAGCACTATATTTTTAAAATTCTGAAGGCTGAGCACCCTCTTTTGCTAAAATATATTGTACATATCTTCATCAGAATTATTTTCTAAATCTACAGACTACTGACCATTTTATATTAAGTATAGTTGGCAAAAATATGAGAGATCATTATCTAATCTAATAATATAATTATCTGAATTTTTTATATTATAGAATAATGAAGAAACATAAAATATTTAGGCTTTTTATAAATAAATAGAGATAGAAACCATATACTTGACTTTATCTATGGCAGCTCCAATTATTTGATGTTCAAGCATATAATAAAATTAGTATAAACTGTGCAATTACATTATAAATTTTTAAATTAAAAAGTGAGCTTATTTTTATGTTTGTCTTATTGTTTCAACTATGTTTTCAGATGGACTCCATTGAAAGGCTAAGGAGTTATATTTAGATGCAGTGATAAACTGATGTAGTACTGGGAACCAAGCTATAGTGTTCTACAGGACAATATGAGCTTTTAAGTCTTTAGGATCCAAGAAGCTTAGTTTTAAACACTAGTTAAACAGGTAAGTCAAACTACATCTAAAAGATAAATTACCTTAAATCCATGTAGACAAGAAAATTTCCCCCCTAGAAGCAAGAAGTCTGAAGGAATAAGTGAGTAAAAATCCACAGAGAGAATAACTTCAGAAATAAAATAGCAATACACGTTTGAAACTTGAATTTTTCCTTACATGAGATCTTTTGACTATTAACAAGGATTTGAAGTACTGAAAATAAAGTACTAAGATAGCAGAGCAGCTACAGATTAGAGAGTTGCAAATAAAAATGAAACCACAGAGGGGATACGTTTCACGTGTGTTTCAAGCCGGGTGGTTGATTAGATGTTTTCTTGAAAAAAGTCCTCAACTTATGATTAGAATAATGAAAAGAAAATAAGTAGAAAATTTAAAAGAAAACAAATTCTTTAAAAATAATTCTAATCCATGGATACACAGAGGATTTTGGTTCAACACAATGAACCCTTAAAAACATACACAGAGATGCACAGACACACGACAGACAAACACAGACACAGACAGACACACTCATTCACACACACACATACACACACACAGACACACAGGCACACATTTATGCATGCACACATGAGACTGTGTGTCATAGGAGAACTTCTCTAGGGTGAGTGGTGTTAGAGGTAGAATAGAGGACAGGGATGAGAGGGTTGTTTGTTATAATCAGAAAGCATCTTATACATACATTTGTGAAAAAGTTAACCACCAGAGAACAAAGTCAGTGTAAACTAGATAGAAAAATATATTGAAAAATGAAAAAGGGCTTATGAGACTTGGCGTACAGTAGCTTTGCGTCATTATAATTTTTTATTATGACAAAGTTTTGTAATTCTAGGTAAAATATGAGAGAATCTGTCCTTCATACTAGCATTCAGGTTATCTAGTTTTATTCAAACAGTTAGATACACAGATTCAATTAAATTATGAAAATTTTGGCATCATATGAGAAAAGGTATGATTATTTTCCAGAAAAAAATGTCAAATTAATAGGTTATAAAATAGTAATAAGTAGGAGGTTGGGGGAAACCTCCAGAATGCACCAGAAACCTGGGAGATGAGAGACTCTCAGGACTCAAAGGGATGAACTTTACATGAAATGCCTGACAATAGGGAGAGGGAACTTATAGAGCCCACCTCCAGCAGGAAGACAGGGCATCAAGTCACAGAGGGTGTTGCCATTCCACAGTCAAAACTCTGACCCATAATTGTTCCTGTCTGAAAGAACTGTAGAGATGGAAATGGAGAGGAGCCTGAGGAAAGGATGGTCCAGCAACAGGCTCAACATGGGATCCAGCTCAAGGAGAGGTCCCAGGGTCTGACACTATTTCTGAGGCTATGGAGCACTCACAAAAAGGTAACTAGCATGACCCCACTCTGGAAGGCCCCAAAAGCAGCTTAAAGCATCAGTTGCATATATTTGCATCCAAACAAAGAAAAGAAGCTGCTGGCTCCTGTGGTTGAATTACTGAAAGGACAAAAAAAAGCTGAGAGGAGGGAAACCCTGTAGGAGAACCAGCAATCTTCATTAATCTGATCTCCTGAGATCTCTCAAACACTGGACCACTAACTAGGCAGTATGTACCAACTTATATGAGGCCCTCAAAACATATACAGCAGAGGACTACAGGTTTCATGTTCAATTAGAGATGATGCACCTAACCCTTAGGAGACTGAGGCCTCAGGGAGTTTAACAGTCTGTTGGGGTGGGGGTCTGTATTAGTTAGGGTTTTACTGCTGTGAACAGACACCATGACCAATGCAAGTTTTATAAAAGACAACATTTAATTGAAGCTCGCTTACAGGTTCAGAGGTTCAGTCCATTGCCATCAAGGCAGAAACATGACAGTATCCAGGCAGGCATGGTGCAGAGGAGCTGAGGGTCCTACATCTTTATCCAAAGGAAGCCAGGAAAAGACTGGGCATCTTCAGGCATCTAAGAGGAAGATCTCTAAGCCCAACCCTACAGTGACACACTTCCTCCAACAAGGCCACACCTTCTAATAGTGCCACTCCCTGGGACAAGCATATACAAACCATCACATTCCACTCCCTAGTCCCCATAGGCTTGTTCAAACATAAGTCTATGGGGGCCATACCTAAACATAGCATAATGCAAAAATACATTTAGTCCAACTTCAAAAGTCCCCACAGTCTATAGTATTCTCAACAGTGTTAAAAGTCCAAAGTTCAAAGTCTCTTCTGAGATTCATCCAATCACTTAACTGTAATCCCAAAAGCAAGACAGGAAACCAGCTGGGCAGTCTCCAAACTCTGCATCTCCACGTCTGATGGCAAAGCAGTCTTCAGATCTTCAACTGGCTTTTCATCTTTGTTGACTGCAACAAGGTTCTTTCTCCTGGGCTGGTTCCTCTCCCTGTTAGCAGCTTTCCTGGCAGGCATCCTGTGTCTCTGGCATCTTTAACGTCTTGCGGTCCCCAAGTCAACTTCAGCTTCACAGCTTCTTGTTCCAATGTCTGATTTCCACACATGATCTTCTGTGCTTCTCCAAAGGGCTGGTGTCACGTCTCCAGCTCTGCTCTCTGTAGCACTCGAAGTTCAGGTTGATCTATTCTGCTGCCACTGCTGTTCTTGGTGGTCATCCCATGGTACTGGCATCTCCAATATGCTAGAGTCTTCTACTGCGACTACTCTTCACCAAAGCCTCTCATAGGCTCTCTTTATGGTACCAAGCCTCAACTCCTTTGCATGACCCCTTCAGTCCTTGGCTGTCAACTACAACTGAGGCTACACTTTCACCAGTGGCCTTCCATGGCCTCTCACAGTGCCAAACCTCAGCTGTTCTTCATGATGCCTTCATTCCTTCAAAACCAGTACCACCTGGATGATTCTTACACATTACCAAGTACAGCTGCAGCATGAGGTACAACCGTGGCTATCTCTGGAACACAGCTTCTTTGTGCTCTCAGGAAAAACTTCCCAGAAGATATCACCTAAGCGATACTGGTCTTTTCTTAATCACCACTAATTTCTTAGCTCCAGCTAACCAGCATCAATTGTCCCAGTAGTCTCCTTCTTCTCTTGAATATAAAGCCAGAGACACATGGCCAAAGCTGTTGAGTTCTGCTGTTTGCAGGAGCTGGAACATTGCCCCCCTTGTTCTATTACACTGTCACTAGCTTCCTTTATTCCAATTCCTTCACTGCCTAAGCTTGGCTGTCCAGGATCTTGCTTCATAGACTGACTTTAAATTCAGAGATCTGCATGCCTGTCTCTTAGTCACTGGGATTAAAGGTGTGGTCCAGAAGGTATGGATTTAAATTTTTCTTCACCTAGGATTATCTCTGTTCTAGGCTTTGCCTTGAACTCAGAGATCTGCTTAACTTGGTCTCCTAGGATTAAAGGCTTGCACTATCATGCCTGGACCTAAATTTAGCTGGGAGGAATCTTGCCTCAACATCACTACTTCCTTAATTCAATTTAATATCCTTGAATTCAGCTCCATTTCACTTCCTGATGTCCCTTTAATACTCAAACTATATATTTTGTATGTATCCTTTCTCAGCTTGCTATGCTTGTTCAAAATGCATTTCATCAGACTTAACCAGAGAACAAAGTCTCTGTTGGGCTTTTATGAGACTTCCTTTGTCAATACAATTAATATACATCTCTTTTCCTTAGCCTTAGGCAGTCTCTTCAGAAAATGGAAAAAAGCAGCCATGTTCTTCACCAAAACATCACAAAAACAGTCTCTCAACCACATAAGAAAGTTCTCCACTGAAACATTTTGGGACATCAGGCCTACACAGTTCAAATGACCCTCAATACCACTGTCTTCCATATTCCTACTAGGCTGGCCCACTAAGCCCCACTTAAAGCACTCCATGACTTTCCAAATCCAAAGTTCCAAAACCCACATTCTTCCAAACAAAAGCATGGTTGGGCCTATCACAGCAATACCCCACTCCCGGTACCAACTTCTGTATTAGTTAAGGTTTTACTGCTGTGAACAGACACCATGACCATTGCAAGTTTTATAAAAGACAACATTTAATTGAGGCTCAATTACAGGTTCAGAGGTTCAGTCCATTGCCATCAAGGCAGAAACATGACAGTATCCAGGCAGGCATGGTGCAGAGGAGCTGAGGGTCCTAAATCTTTATCCAAAGGAAGCCAGGAAAAGACTGGGCATCTTCAGGCATCTAAGAGGAAGATCTCTAAGCCCAACCCTACAGTGACACACTTCATCCAACAAGGCCACACCTTCTAATAGTGCCACTCCCTGGGACAAGCATATACAAACCATCACAGGGTCAGAATTGGGAACATCTTCATGGAGGCAAGGGAGTGGGGAGATGGTATGGGATGGAAACTGTTGCAGGGTGAACCATGGACAGGAGAATAAAATCTGGAGTGTAAAAGAAGTAATTAATTAATTAATTAAAAAGGAAGATTTTAAATTTAATCTTAGAATGATGATAAAGTCCTTTAAAGAGAAGGTAAATAATCCCTTAGGGAAATACAGAAAAATACATTCAAACTGTTAGAGGTATTGAAAGAAGAAACAAATTAATATAAAGAAATTCAGGAAAAATACAACCAATGAAGTAAAGAATATGAACAAAATTGTCTGAGACATGAAAAGGGGAATGGAGGCAATAAAGAATATAATCTGAGGCAATTTTGAAATGAAAAACCTAGGAAAGAGAGTAGTAACTATAGATGTATAGATGTATAGATGTGCATCAGGAATAGAATATAGGAGATGGAAGATAGAATCTCAGGTGTGGAAGATACCATAGAAGAAATCAACTTATCAGTGCAAGAAAAAAAAAATCTAAATGTTTACAGCACAAAACATCCAGGATGTTTTGAGCAGTATGAAAAGTCCAAATCTAAGAATAATAGGGATACAAGAAGAGTAAGAGTCCCAGCCTGCATGCCCAGAAAACATCTTCAACAAAATCATAAAGGAAAATATCCAAAGCTAAAGAAAGATGCCTATAAAGGTACAAGAATATACAGTACTGAATACATTAGGCTATAAATAAAAATCCTCCTGCCATATAATAATCAATATACTATATACAACAAAGTAATACTTTTAAATGCAGCAAGGGAAAAAGGACAAGTAACATATAAAGGCAGAACTATCAGCATTACACCTTGTTTCTCATATGAGACTCTAAAACTGAGAAAGGCTTGGGCAGAGGTCTTACAGATGATAAAAGACCACTAATGCTACCCCAGACCAATATATAGACCAAAACTTTCAATTGAATTAGATGGAGAATCCAAGATATTCCATGACAAGGCAAAATTGAAATAATACCTCTTCCTTCAGAGGATATTAGAAGAAAATCTTTAAGCCTTTGAAGCTAACTATACCCAAGAAAATACAACAAATAAATAATTAAAACCAACAGGGAAGGAACACATACGTGCATACATATATACACACACATGCACACACACACACACACACACACACACAGAGAGAGAGAGAGCAAGACAGAGAGAACTATCACCAACATCAAAATAATAGTAAGTAGCAACAATTATTGATTAATATGTCTCAACTTCAATGGACTCAGTTCCTAAATAAAAAGATACAGGCTAACAGAATGAATGTATAAACAAAATCAATCTTTCTTTTGTATGCAAGAAACATATCTGAGCAGCAAAGATATTTATTATCCTAGTATCAATTGCTGGAAAATATTTTCAAGCAATGGACCCAAAGAGACTGCAGTAGTCATTCTAGTATCTAATAGAATAGACTTTCAAACAAAATTAATTAAGAGTCAGGGAAGGACACTTCATATTCATCAAAGGAAAAAAATCCACCAAGAGGACATATCAATTCTGAACACCTATGCCCAAATGCAATAGCAGCCACATTACTAAAGCTTAAATCACATGTTGAACCCTGTACATTAATAGTGAGAGACATTAACACCAAACTCTCACCCACGGACATGCCATCAATATGGGAACTAAAGAGAGAGAAATAATGAAACTAAAAGAAAATAGGATTCAAATGGACCTAAAGGATATGTTTAGAACATATCACTAAAACAAAAAAGAATACACTTAATTCTCTGCACATCATGGAAACTTCTCCAAAAGTGACCATATCATCTGTCAGAAAGCAAACTTCAAGAGATACAAGAAGATTGAAATAACCAGATTTTCAAAAAAAAATGGAAGAGAAATTAACATACTTTTCAATATCTCACATAAAATGGAAGCAAAAGGAACACTGCCAAATTCATTCTATGAGGCTACAGTCACTGATACATAATCACACAAAGACTCAGCAAAGAAAGAGAACCTTATGAATATTAATGAAAGAATACTCAAAATACTGACAAAACAAATCCAAGATCACATCAAAGAAATTATCCATGATAAAGTACATAGAAATAGATGATATAGAGATAGAGATAGAAATAAAGATAGAGACAGAGACAGAGACAGAGATATATATTCAGTGTCTAGGTTCTGAACTCTTCAGGTAGCTCAAGCAGCTAGATACCAATAATTAAAATGAGGTACAGAGAATTCTCAACAGACAAATTTCAAAATAACCAGAAACCCTGAAAGAAATGTTCAATATCATTAGCCATCAATGAAATGAAAATGAGAAGTACTCTGAGATTCTACCTTACACCCATCAGAATGACAAAGCTCAAAAACTCAAAGGAGTGACATGCTGTCAAGGTTGTGGAGCAAGCAGAACATTCATCTACTGCTGGTGGGAGTGAAAACTCATAAAAACCACTCTGTAATCCAATTTGATAGTTTCTCAGAAGACAGGGAGTAGTTTTATCTCAAGACATAGCTATACCACTTCTGGGTTTATACTCAAAAGATGTTTCACCATCCCACAAGTACAGTTCCTCTTCTATCTACATAGTAGCTTTATTTGCAATTGCCAGAAACTGGAAACAATGTAGATGTCTCCCAATTAAAGACTAGATACAGAAAATGTGGTATACTTACAAACTGAAATACTACCCAGCCATTAAAAACTAGGACATCATGAATTTTGCTGGCAAATGAATGGAACTAGAAAACATCATTCTTAATGAGACAACCCAGACCCAAAGCAAATGCATGATGTATACTCACTTATAAGTGAATATTAGTCATAAACTACAGGATAACCATGAATCAACAGACCAATAACAAATAAAAAAGGGGAGAAGGGAGCATGTTTGAATCTTCCTCAGAAGGGGAAACAACATAGATATTGGAGATCATTGGAAGGAGGGAACTGTATGGAAGAGGGGATAGGGAATGGCAAGAGGCAAGGAAGGGGAATATCATGTGTAAGTACAACAGGGGAGAGGGAATGGATTTGGGCTCGGGATGACAATCTCTTGGAGGTGTCAGATACCTGGGGAAAGGAGAATCCCTAGAGCTCCTAAGGGTGCTACTCTAGTTATAATTCCTAGCAGTAGGGGATATGTATCCTAAAGTGGCCACATCCTGTAGCCAAGCAGGACTCCCAGTGAAGGAAAAAGACAGCAAATTACCCACAAAGCCTTTGACGCTAAATATGTCCTGCTTCTAAAATGTGTAGGAGCACAGATTGAGCAGAGATTGAGGATGTGTTCAATTATTGGCTGCTCCAAATTCATATGCATCCCACCCCTAAGAACCAATCTCTCACACTATTAGTGATACTCCTTTATGCTCACTGATAGGAACCTAAGAAAACTATCCTTTGAAAGGTTCCACCCAACAGCCAATGGGAAATGATGCAAAGATTCACACCCAAAGATTAAATGGAGCTCAAGGAGTTTTACGGAAGAGTTGGATGAAAGACTGAGGGACCCAAAGAGGATAGGGATTTCATAGGAAGATCAACAGAGTGACCTGGACCCTTGGGAGCTCCCAGAGACTGAATCAACAATCAAAGAGCAAACACAGGCTGAAAGGAGGCTCCCTGCACATATGTAGCAGATGAACAGCTTGTTCTTCATGTGAATCCTCCAAAAAACTGCCGCAGGTACTGTATCTGAGCTTGTCCCTTACCTGTCTGCCTGTGGATCCTGTGTCCCTAAATGGACATCCTTCTTGGGCCTCAGTGGGAGAGGGTGTGCCTAGTTTTGCAGGGATCAAAAGATAATGGGAAGGGGAATAGGTGGAGGTATTGCATGAGGGAGAACTGGGAGAAAGGAAGGACTGATTTTGGGTTATAAAGAATAACCAAATAAATTTAATATAAACAAAGACAAATAAATAAAAGAAGTGAAAGAAGAATTCGCTGGGCAGTGGTGGCTCACTTCTTTAATCCAAGCACTTGGGAGACAGAGGCAGGCAGATTTCTGAATTCGAGGCCAGCTGGTCTACAGAGTGAATTCCAGGACAGCCAGAGCTATATAGATAAACCCTATCTTGAAAAACCAAAAAGAAAAGAAAAAAAAGCATTCAACATACAGCAAACTTGTATAGAATAGCATAATAGAATGACAAAAAAATCATAACTCAACAAAACTAAAGCAAAACAATTCTTGTGCAAATGTCTACAATAAAAAATCTAAAGGATGTTAGATGGATAAAAATGTATTAAATGGGTATAGAGAGCATAACACAAATTGAAAATAGTGTGTAAACATAGAAAAGAGACTGCAGTTAATTCTTCATTTAATTAATTTACATGAACTTTTGGTAAAACCACATTAAACATTTTATTTAAAACACTGAAATTAGTAATGATACACATAATTAAAATAGGATGACAAAATAAATTATCTATAATCCATATATATGTTATAGTTTTACTGTCCACTACATATATATATATATATATATATATATATGAAAATACACCTTTACAATTCATCATAAAATTAGAAATTACCCTAATGAAACAGAATGAAAGATTTGAACAGCATTTATCCAGATTTTATGTAAAATAACTAATAGGCATCATGGAAGATACTTTATGTCATTAAGCCACTGGGAAATGAACAGAATCTATTTCTGCCAATCAGGATAGATATAAATATAAAAAAAAAAAAAACAGCTTTAATGAGAAATTTTGCTTCCCCACCCCCCATATTCTTGGATATTTGAAGACTTGGTCCGTACTTGTTGATTGTGTCTCAACAGGTTTAGGAGTTGGAACTATGTTGGAATAAGTATATCCCTGGGATCTCACTTTGAACTCACACACCTTACACTGCCAGAGTGTCAAGGAACCAGAAACAGGATAGCCACAAGACCCAGAAAAATACCAAACATGACTGATAAAAAAAGTTAATTCAATGATTCCTAATGATATTCTTCTACACTCATAAACTGGTGACATGGTTAGTGTCATCAAAGGGGCATCATTATCCAGAGGTGCATCATCTAGCAACAGATGGGAAGAAATGCATAGAGCCCCAGCTCAATACTAGGCAGAGCCAGGGGAACACTACCAAAGAGAAGGAAGAAGAACTCTAGGAATAAGAGACAGAGAGGACATCAGAAAACCATGATCCACAGAACCACTTAAGAAATTTATTTTATTTGTGATCACATATATGTGCCTATGGATGGAGAATGCATTTATGTGCACATAAATACAGGTGCTCAGGGAAACCAATAGAAAGCATCATACCCTCTGGAGCTGCTTTCTCAAGCAGTTGTAACCCAGGTACTCTAAAAGAATAGCATATATTTTAAATTAAAGAATCATTTCACCAACCCCCACTTACTCTGCTTACCTTCTAATGTCAGACAAGATCAGACACATTTGAGTGATATGGCCATTAATACTTTAGTTTTGAATGATGGATTTCTAAAGTCAGAATACTTTCAGGTTTGACCCGGTAACACCTGTCTTTTAGGTACGTTGATGGTGCCCTCTCTGTGACTTCTTAGTTTTTTTTTCTTTTTGTTGTTGTTCTTATTTGTTTGTTTTTCCACATATGCATAAAGAAATTTCCTCTTTCTCTTCTTAAGGAGGCAATAGATAATTAATATTAGGTCTCCTTCATTATAGCTTAATTTAACTTAATTTTCATAGAAAAGCCCTATGTACAAAACACTTATACTGGTAATTAGAGTTGCAATATTTGATGTCTTGGGGAGAAGACAATAAATCAAATTTATAAAAGAAGTAATAAAATGATCTTCAATTACATACTAGAAGATTTTCATGCCATGGGAATAAAACAAAATATTGAAAGGCTGAAAATTACAAATTTTGTCCTTAAAATTGCTAGGTATGTCCTATACCACTGAGTTTTATGCCTAGTCATTCAAATTTAAAACATTAATTTTGTAGTATGTGATGCCAATAAAATATTCTATGTGTGTATACGATTAATAATGAAAATTTCCAGTACCTGAGAACCTCAGACACAACAAATACCTATACTTTTTCAGAACATTACTGAGACACTCCCCTGGATACTCACATAAACTAGGGAGAAAGCAACATTCCATTAAATCCATTTCCATGGAATATAAGCACAGGAATCCTGTATGTTCACCAGCTGATATGGGGCCCCCAACACATATACAGAAGAAGACTGCCCTGTCTGGATTCAGTCAGAGAAGATGCACCTAATCCTCAAGAAACTGGAGGTCTGGTTGGGTGGGGTGGAAGGGCAGAGGACATCCTCATGGAATTGGGGGTGGGGGTGGGGAGAAGGTATGAGATGTGGAAGAGTTGGAGTGTGGACCAGCATGGGCGAGAATAATATCTGAAGTGTAAATAAATAAATCAAAGGAAAAAAAAAAGAATCCTGTATGCTTCCTAGAAGTTAGAATATATCTATCATACTCTTTATTACAGTGAAGAGACCCTATGTGCAAGGAAATTTATAGTAGAAAGCATCTAGTTTGTGGATCACTTTCAGTTTTAGAGGATGATCCAGTGACTATCAGGGCATAAGGTCTGGCAGCAAGTATCCAGGCATGGAACTGGAGTAATGACTGAGAATTTATATCTACTACCATGGGTCAGAGAGAGAAAAAGAAAAAAGGAGATACAGAGAGAAAGAGAATGAGATAGAAAGAGAGGGAGAGGAAGAAGGAGAGACAGAGGAGACTGAGATAAAGAGAGACAAAAAGAAATAGGAAAAGGGAAAGGGAGAAAACAATAGCAAGAGAGAGAGAGAAAGAAAGACCGAGAAAATAACAGAGACAGAAAGAGACAAAAAACGACAGGGAGAGAAACAGAGACTGCTATGAATATGGAGAAAAAGAGAGATCAATAACTGTATATGGCATGGGATTTTGAAATCTCTTAAGCTCATCCTCAGTGACACTGTCTCCAACAAGGTCACACCTCCTATTCCTTCCCAATGTCTAGTAAGATCTACCAACTGTGCATTCACATACATGAGCCTGTGCAGACCATCTCATTCAAACTATCAAAATAACAAACAGACACTACAACAGAAAAATTGAGGAGGAGCTATCAGCAGTTGGCCAATTCTGGGAGAAATGGCAGATTTGTTTAAGAAAGCAGCCCAGAATAAGGAGACAATGATAACTCCTACACCCATGCCAATAATGGCAGCACCAATTAGATTTAGGGTTTACAAATAAAACAGTAAATGATTTTTGGAGATAGATGTGGTGAAGGTTTAAAAGAGAATATGAAAGGAAGAATCAGAGGGTGGATTTTATTAAAACCCATTGCATATTTGTTTAAAATTCACCATAAATTACACATATACTTAAAAATTAATAAAAATAGAAAAAATATTAAATCAAAAGCAACAAATGTGGCAGAAACCATCATTTTCCTTTTCACAGACAATGACATTGCTTATGATAGAAGAGAAGAAACAAAAGTCAACTTTTCTGCCCCTGTGTGAATCTATTAGCTTTCAAGTGATGATGCTCCCTGCAAATTCCATGCTGGAACTTGATGCAACAGAAATAAAAGTTATGACCTTTGGGAAATAATTAAATCATAAAAATTCTACCCTTGTGGAATCTCCCAGGTATTATCTTATTTTTAGAACAGAAAATTCCCGGGTTAAGTTTCCTTTCAGAGACTCCCCTGTAGGTATGCATTACCTACCTACTAGGGTTTTCTCACGCTAGTCAAATTGAAAGTGAAAATTAGTCATAAATTTTACCATTTAAGCCATAAGACAAAATTATTGTCCATGTTCCTTTTTCTATGGAAAGCATTCACAAATGGATTTATCATATAACAAACTTAGACCATAATGTGATTCCAATATTGACAGTAACCCCAACAAGTTTTTCAAGGGATGAGCTAATCATGAAAATACTGAAAAATGAATGTAATTCCATGTATGCAATATCACCATGAAATTTAATCATTACCTACAATTACCATTTTTTCAAAAACAACAGGATCAGTAAAAGAAAAAAGATAGCAAAGTTAAAACATAAAAATGTACGAACTATAAATATTCTAGTGCCAAAAGATACATTTACAATAACTTGTCAGCTCACACCATAGACATTGCCTTTGTCCAGAGACATAAAAAGAAAGTCTCACATTCACTTATATATGTTAGTAAAATAATATTTTATTTAGTTTGATTGAAAATACCAAACTCTCTTTCAGAAAACTAGGTTTTGAAAAGTTTCAGGGAGCATGTTGCATCAGTAAATAAAATGAAATATATAAATGTACTTTATGCCCAGCATAAGAAAAAAAGTGAGTGGAGACTCTGCTTTGTCATGGCAATTAGGAGAAAAAGATGATAAGGTGAAGTTACACTGCCACTTAATATTACAATTATGAAATGTGAAATAGTCTTATAGAAAAGTTCAAATTATTTCCATTCATTTGCCAGGAAAATAGTCTAGTCAAAGCAGGCAAGACTCAATTTCCCTCACATTCACAGTGGTAAGTGATGCCTTTTTCTATGTAGTGCATGAATAGCTGTTCTTAACCCGAACTCTGTGAAGGTTTCAGAGGCAAAGACAGCAAAGCAACACAAAAATAAACATATAGGGAGCATGGCCTCTCCAGCTAAGGTAATTTTCTTTAACATTTCCTGTTCTAAAAGTCAATGAACTTATGTCATATTTGTAGGTAGAAATAAGTAGAGACATAATGGTCATAATGTGTGTGTGTGTGTGTGTGTGTGTGTATGTGTGCAATAGTTTATATCCTGTGGCTTGAATACTGTCAGAAATCTTCAAAAGGAAAGGAATATCCACCAATCTGTTGTTATAAACATTGAATGACTTTAAAGAAATCCAACATTCACCCAAATACAAAGTAATATACAGTCTAGTGTTTCCTATTGTTGATAAAATTAGCAAAAATGCTGTCTATGAATACTTTCAAAGACATTATACAATAACTACTTGATTTTATTCATTAAGAAAAAATATTAAACCAAAAATATAAAGCTGTATGAGTGAGTCTTGTTACAGTGTCCATTTGCTAAATTAAAAAGTATTACATTCAGACCAGGAAGTGGTGGTGCATTTAATCCCTACACTTGAGAGGCAGAGGTCAAGGCCAGCCTGGTTAACAAAATGAGTTCCAGGTCAGGCAGGGCTACACACCTGGAAACCCTGTCTCAAAAAAAGAAAAAAAAAAACATAAAGAACATAAAATACAAACAAAAAACGAAAAGTAAAATGAAACCTAACACAAAGAAACAAAATCAAGCAAGGAAGCAAGCAAACAAACAAACACTGTTATTTTTAACAGTGAGAATTTTATACATATGGCCACACTGTTTTCAGGCAGTTGTATTAATAAGGTGATGTGGATGATACTGGTGTTTTGTTGTGTGTTGCTTTCATTTAATTTAACAGAGGTCTTGCCTTCATTGTTATGATTGTGAGTGTTTTGTTGCTTGTTATTTATTTTTTTTACGTATTTTGTATGATTAGTTTTAGTGCTTGCAAACACTTTCTACATTTTTCTTAAATCGTTTTCCATGCTCTTTCAAATCTTCTAATTTGCATCCTTATGTTGAGTGTAAGATTTTCTTTTGTTCATGATCACTTTTAGTAATTCAAGTACTTACATGAAAACATGAATTTTAGAATCCAATATGTACATTATCAAATTGACAAAATAAAATTAATTTTTTGTGTGCATAAGTCCTAGAAAGGCCTGTTTACTGATTATAATCACAAAGCCTTCATGATCTCTCTGAAGTTATATAAAGACATAATTCAAGAAAACATTTTATATATAGTATTCTTTAGGTTATTTATATACTAATTTTCTGTAATAGTTATTTGGTTCTAGTATTATGATATAATAAATCTGATACATATAGATGAAATTAGTCCATAAAATTATAAAAATACCACTGGAAGAGTCAAAGAGAAAGCACATAAACTATAGGAGATTCAAAGTGAGCACAGATTTTAAAAGTTTTTTAGAACAAGATCATTTTGTTTGATTAATATTGGACAATATTTATAGATATTTATGTAGTGAATAATACTTAGCCTAGTAAATTGAACTAAAATATAGAATATTTTATCACTTTCACCATTAGCATTTTAGCTCTTAAATATTATATTAATTTCAATATTTTAAATATCTAAGAATAAAAAAGGAAGATTGTTTTATTTAGATGCACTTAGTTCCTTACAACTTCTCATGATTTTTGAATGTGTTAATAATTTCTGTTCTGTATTTCTTCTATACAACAAGAACATACATGCACACAGACACATACATACACATATAGACAGTCATTTGTTGGCAGTCCCCTTAATCACTGCTTCAGTTTTATACCTGTGTATCTTGTAGGCAGGACAAATTTTGCATCAAAGTTTTGTTGGTGAATTGATATGCATCTCTTTTCACTCGAATTCAAACCTGGCTATAGAAGGTAGTCAATTCAGTCTCCTTATGCCTCCCCCTTCCCACCTTTCCTCTACTAAGAATCTTAGCTATGGTCACCCCATAGACTCCTGGGAGTCTTCTCTGGCTAGTCCCAGTGATGTCACTCATTGATTTCCTTTCTCTGTCCAACCCTCTCCCCCACTTCTTCCTACACCTGATACCCACCCCATTCCTTTCCCATGCCCTCTCCCACTCAGTTCTCTCCTTCTATCCATCATCAATGTCTATTTTATTTCCCCTTCTGAGTGTTAAAGGGCACAAACTTTAAGATATGTAGCAAAAATAAGTCTAGAATTGAATGAACAGCTTAAGGACCACATAATACAATGTATCAAGTACTAGAAATTTGCAAAGCAATATTGTGTTTTCTTTAACTCACATGACAATTACATGAGATGATAAATATATTAATAGGCTTGCCTGTTGTAATTATGTATATATATATATATATATATACATTCAAGAAAGAGGGCTAAAATAGGCCCCCCAAAATGGGAATAATGAGAATATGATGTCGTAGAACATCCATCCTTCCCCAAGGAAATCATGGAACACCTGAATTAGTAACTTCTTATGACTGTGATACAATACTTTAAAGAAAGAACTTAAGAGAGGAAAGACTTACTCTGGTACACAGTTTGAGAAGATATTAGTTAGCAATTCCTCTAAGCTTATACATTTCTTCTTGGACAGAAATGCTTTAAGACTCAAAATGTTTTAAAATGGAAGCTCATTAAGACATAGGAAAGAACTGATTCAGAGGCCCCAAATACACAGTTAAAACTTCTAGTATTCTGAAACACTTTCCTTAACTTTGAATTCAAAATATCACAGTATGTGCTTCTCAATCTTCCTGATCTCCAGTCCTTTAGTACAGTTCTTCATGTTGCGGTGACCACCCAATCATAAATTACTTTGGTTGCTACGTCATAACTGTAATTTTGCTACTTTTATGAATTGTAATGTAATTGTCTGATAAGCAGAATAGTTTTAGGCAATGCTGAGAAAGTAGCACTCTATTCTGAAGGGGTCTTAAATCACAGGTTGAGAACCACTGTCCTGGATCCATCTAATTTAAATGTTGTGATTTTGCCAAAGTACTAAAATATCAGATGTGATATTATTTTGTCAAGGATATTTATTAATATAAATTATAATGCATGTAAAAATAAATATATTCTCTTTCATCAAATGGCATATAATATACCTTAGTTTCATTTCTTGCTGTGATAAAATAATGGACATAGTCAACTTAAGGGAGAAAGGGTTTATTTTGTCTCACAATTCTTGGTTGTAATCCCTCATGTTGGGAAGTCACAATGGCTGAATTTTGCAGCACCTGGACAGATTTTGGCAATAGTAAAGTAGTAGAAACCACAAATGAATGCATGTTAGTCATAGTCTATGATTACTCTGACCAGAGAATAGTCCTACTTGAAATAGTCAGATCAGCATTTATTAATTGAAATTTAGTCAACATTATCCTTTGCAGTGATATCCAATGTCCCATCATGGAAATAAATCTAAATTTTGTCAAGTTGACAATTAAAATTAATCACAACTCTACTTCGTGTTATATTGACATTAAACCATATTAGTATTAAGCCATAATTTTATATTCTTGTCCCCATAGGCAAGTTACCATGTCATTAATGTAAAACATTTTAATTAAACTCTGATATGAGCATCTATAAAATAAAAGACAACTTATACATTTCCAAAATATGTTATAGAAGGAAAGCATGTCTATTTTCCAAAGTGAAAGAACCAGGTCAAAGGAAGAAAAAGTTATACTAAGTGAAAACCAAATGCAACAAGGAAACTTTCTGAAAGGGCTTATTTTAGCATACATCTTCTGATTACAGCTTTCTTATCACAGTCACAGTGGCAGTATACTGAAGCATTCAATCAAATTTCATCTACAGAAAAGAAGCAGAGAGTGTTCAACTCACTTCTTCAGTATCATCTACCAATTGAGTTTTGCCACCCACAGTAGGCAGATCATTCCACATCAATGGAACTTCAATTAGGAAAATTCTCTAGAGTTTTTCCCAGAAGCTCAACTCTCTTAATTTTATATTTTGTAAGCTGACAATTAACACTAAAACCCATAAAATATAGTAAAGTAGATTTGATATTTGCTGTTTTTTTATACCTATATTGACTGATAAATAAGGATAAGTGGTTTTGACCCAGCAGCAATTGAAACATATCAAAAATTACTAATAAAAATTTTGAAAAACACTAAATGCAAAGTTTAGATACTCTATTTTTGAGAAGTTCACCACTGTAATTTCATTATCATTTTCTTTGCATTCACATCAATATGATTAAAAGTATATAATTTTGCACTATAATTATATAATTAAACTACTGAGTTATGTTGGTATAAAGATAAAACTGGACACTATCAGTCATATCTGTGACATGCTACAAGGCTTTGAATGTTTTACTACCATCCTTAAGTATAGATAACTTGAGCAACTTGAAAAATCAATGACATTTTAAAAGCTCATCAGAGACCTCTCAGGCTGTAAGATAAGGAGCCACCTGGGAAACCAGCGAGACAAATCAATTCTGAGTCACAACCAACATG
Organism: Tokudaia muenninki; assembly: GCA_036184385.1. Taxonomy (NCBI): domain Eukaryota; kingdom Metazoa; phylum Chordata; class Mammalia; order Rodentia; family Muridae; genus Tokudaia; species Tokudaia muenninki. The sequence continues at coordinate 27,731,276 of BTHS01000019.1, forward strand.
TACTTCCCTGGAACACAAGGCCCTTAAGACTTAAAATGGTTGGCATGGTTATACAGCATTGCATTAATTTCTGGCCTACAGAATGGAACAACATCAAGAGTGTATTTTCCAAATGTCTTGAGGGAGATGTCTGAACTTTTAAGTTTGCACACATTTGTTTTTGTTTTATTTCATTAGGTATTTTTATTACAAAACAATATTGTAAAGTGTTGAAATTAATAAGTAGATAGCCTACTTTCCAATCTGACCTATTATAAAGTTGTAAATGTGTGCATTTTTCATGGTGATAAAGATTTCTTAACAATTTAAATATCATAGACTATTCAACCAAGTAGATGCAACCTAATTCATTTAGCTCCCACTTAGAAGGATATCAAGTTCACATTTTACTCTGGAACATCAACTCTCAAATACATACACATGGTTGATGGACATCAGCCACAAAATAAAAAGACAGTGTCATCTATTTATAACAAATATTGTCTTCAAATTATAAAACCAAAAAGATCCTTGAGGGACCTTACCTAAGTTAATACTGTGCCTTCCCTTCCCAATTGGAAATATACATATGTCAAAATCAAAGGTACAAAAAACAACTGACATATTAATATAAGTTATAGTGTGTGACCCTTTTTTCAATTAATTTGTGACCTGCATATGATAACAGTGTGACAATAGAAGAGGAAGGCAAGCACATGATCTAAGTGGTGAAACCTGACGCTAAGATGACAAGAAGAGAGATGAGAGAACCCGAAGCACCTGAAGCCCTAATTCTTTGCTTCTAATGTAGACTTTAAGCACAACCTACTTCAGAAAAGATGAATTGAGACCCAAGTGTCTAAAACCTGTGAATCCCTGTTATAACACATACTAGGTTTCCAAGTCTTATCAATATACAATAAAAAGTTCCAGTCTTCAGAGACAGGGCGTGAATGAAAGCCAAAATCATATGTTAGACACACATTTATGTGCTAGCAGACAAAGGATTAAAAAAAACTACAAGGACTATGTGAAATAATCTAAAGGTAAAATATATTTTCTGTATATGAATATGATTATGCAAAATGGAAAGATGGGATATTTTTTAAATTTTTTAAATTTTATTTTCTAAGTTTTTTTTATATACATTCAAAATCATTTCCCCTTTCCCATTTCCTCCCACCCCGAAAGTCCCATAAGCCCCGTTCCCTCCTTCTTTTCCCCATTCAACCCCCTCTCGCTTCTCTGTCTTGGCATTCCCCTACATCCAGTCTTTCCAGGACCAGGGGTCCCTCCTTCCATCTTCTTAGAAATCTATTGATATGCGATTGTGTCTAGGGTATTCCGAGATTCTGGGTTAATATCCCCTTATCAGTGACTGCATACCATGTGTGTTTTTTTGTGATTGGGTTACCTCACTAAGGATGATATTTTCAAGTTCTGACCATTTGCCTAGGAAGTTCGTGAACCCAACTCGTTCTATTAAGCCACAATTACACTAATACCAAAAGTACACAAAGATCCTACAAAGAAAGAGCATCTCAGGCTAATCTCTCTTATGAATATTGATGCAAAAATACTCAATAAAATTCTTGCCAATCGAATCCAAGAACAAATCAAACGATCATTCACTACGATCAAGTAGGCTTCATCCCAGGGATGCAGGGATGGTTCAATATAAGGAAATCCATCAATGTAATCCACTAAACAAACTCAAAGAAAAAAACCACATGGTCATCTTATTAGATGCTGAGAACGCATTTGACAAAATTCAGCATCCTTTCATGCTAAAGGTCTTGGAAAGATCAAGAATTCGAGGCCCATATCTAAACATAGTAAAAGCAATTTACAGCAAACCGGTGGCCAGCATCAATCTAAATGGAGAGAAATTTGAGGCAACCCCACTAAAATCAGGGACTAGACAAGGCTGCCCTCTCTCTCCATGTCTTTTCAATATAGTACTTGAAGTTCTAGCTAGAGCAATTAGACAACAAAAAGAGGTCAAAGGAATACAAATTGGAAAGGAAGAAGTCAAACTATCACTATTTGCAGACGATATGATAGTATACATAAGCGACCCAAAGAACTCCACCAGAGAACTCCTACAGCTGATAAATGACTTCAGCAAAGTGGCTGGATATAAAATCAACTCAAGCAAGTCAGTAGCCTTCCTATACTCAAAGGACAAGCAGGCTGAGAAAGAAGTAAGAGAAATGATACCCTTCACGATAGCCACAAACCATATAAAGTATCTTGGCGTGACTCTAACCAAACAAGTGAAAGATCTGTATGACAAGAACTTCAAGTCTCTGAAGAAAGAAATTGAAGAAGACTTCAGAAGATGGAAAAGTCTGCCATGCTCATGGATTGGCAGGATTAATATAGTAAAAATGACCATCTTGCCAAAAGCAATATACAGATTCAATGCAATCCCCATCAAAATCCCAACTCAATACTTCATAGAGTTAGAAAGAACAATTCAACAATTCATCTGGAATAACAGAAAACCCAGAATAGCTAAAACTATTCTCAAGAGTAAAAGAACCTCTGGGGGAATCAGTATCCAGGACCTCAAGCTGTACTACAGAGCAATAGTGTTAAAAACTGCATGGTATTGGTACAGTGACAGGCATGTAGATCAATGGAACAGAATTGAAGACCCAGAAATGAATCCACACTCCTATGGTCACTTGATGTTTGACAAAGGAGCTAAAACAATCCAGTGGAAAAAAAATAGCCTTTTCAACAAATGGTGCTGGCTCAACTGGAGGTCAACATGCAAAAGAATGCAAATTGATCCATTCTTATCTCCTTGCACTAAGCTCAATTCCAAGTGGATCAAGGACCTTGACATAAAACAAGACACACTGAAACTAATAGAAAGGAAACTAGGGAAGAACCTTGAACATATGGGCACAGGGAGAATTTCCTGAACAGAACTCCAATAGCTTATGCTCTAAGATCAAGAATAGACAAATGGGACCTCATTAAATTACAAAGGTTTTGCAAGGCAAAAGACACTGTCAAAAAGACAAAGCGGCAACCAACTAACTGGGAAATGATCTTTACCAACCCTACATCTGACAGAGGGCTAATATCCAATATATACAAAGAACTCAAGAAGGTAAACTCCAGAGAGGCAAGTAACCCTATGAAAAAATGGGGTACAGAGCTAAACAAAGAGTTCTCACCTGAAGAATATCTAATGGCTGAGAAGCACCTAAAGAGATGTTCATCATCCTTAGTCATTAGGGAAATGCAAATCAAAACAACCCTGAGATTCCATCTCACACCAGTCAGAATGGCTAAGATCAAAAACACAGGAGACAGCAGTTGTTGGCGAGGATCTGGAGAAAGAGGAACACTCCTCCACTGCTGGTGGGATTGCAAGCTGGTAAAACCACTCTGGAAAGCAGTCTGGCGGTTCCTCAGAAAACTGGACATTACACTCCCGGAGGATCCTGCTATACCACTCCTGGGCATATACCCAGAGGCTTTACCTGCATGCAATAAGGACACATGCTCCACTATGTTCATAGCAGCCTTATTTATAATAGCCAGAAGCTGGAAAGAACCCAGATGTCCCTCAACGGAGGAATGGATTCAGAAGGTGTGGTATATTTACACAATGGAATACTACTCTGCAATTAAAAACAAGACGGGATTTCTAAGAATCAAAAATAAGCTCTGGAGATAAAATAGAGACAGTAGTGAAGGGGCTATGTGTGTTCTCAGTGAAAGACTCAGAGACTCAGAGGAGACAGTGAGAAATGAAAAAGATAAGGAAAATATATAAAAATCTGTATGATGATTTCAATTGATATATTGTTGGAATGATGGAAGAATAGGAAAGAATAGGAAAAAGTCATTTGAAGAAGGGATTACTGAATATTTTCCCAAATCATTTTCACTACAGTTGTGGATGTAAGAAACTAAAGAATAAGACAAATAGGAAGAAAATTCATTTAATGGAATAGACAAGTAAAAACCAAATTATTAATCTCTGAAACATTTTATTGTAACTCAATCAAAATTTGAACATTCTTGTAAAGCCAGGAACTATCTTAACTATTATATCATAATAAACAATTGAATAAAAAATAAGATGAACTGAGCAGTTAAAAATAATACAATTTGAAAACAAAGATAAAATAACAAAGTTCAATACCCAAATATTAACCATTTGAAGATGTTTTACTCTGCTTGATAAAACTGTCATCAGAACATCTAAGAAAAAAGAAAGTAGAGATTGTCAATATCACAAATGAAAAATAGATCACCCTTATTAATTACAATGCCATTTGATGAATACACAGAATACTATGGAATAAAAAGGACTATTCTGTGCCCATTGTCTTAGTGTGCATCATTTGATATGATACATCACTTGAAAATTGAGAAAAATGAAACCTATAGCTCATACAATGAAATATGCTATGAACAAATCCATACCCAATATATAGATGATTTAAACAACAGCTTTGCAAAATAAATAATTTCCTTTAATTTTGATGAATATCACCTAAAATTTAAAGTGAGAATATTATTGGGGTTGGTAAATAGCTCAGTTACTAAAGTAATTATTATCAAAGTATGAAGACCTAATTATGGATCCTGAGCATTACCTAGAAGACAGATGTATTGATTTGTGCTCTATGTAACCACTAATGAGGCAAAGTCAAGAAGATGCCTAGAGCTCACTGATCACTCACTCTAGCCAATTCCATAAACAGCAGATTCAGCAAGGGGCTTTATCTCAAATAGTAAGCAGGAAAGCAATATAAAGCAATGTAACTCTAGCCTTAGTATATATAGTCACATATTACATTGTACAAAAGAGAGAGCAGTTGGTGTAACTTGTGCTTCTAACCCTAGTGCTGTGGGATACAGACAGACAGATATCTAGGTGCTTATAATCAATCAGTCTAGATGAAGTTTGGGCACCACTGGTAGCAATAAAAAACTACTTCCCCAAAGGGAAATATGTCCCAAAGTTAGTCTCTGTTGTACACATGTACTCACACCGGTGAATACACAAATATATGCAAGCACATGTGCATGCATGCATGTGTACAGATAGACACACACACACACACACACACACACACAAAGTTACCACATGTTCATATACACGTATACAAGATACCCTACCTCAAATAGAATAATAAACCATGAAGATAACTAAAAACAAGGGAAGATCACTACAAAAATATCTCAAAGAATTCTGATGTAAAATGTGGTGAATTGCTAAAGAGACTTCTTCTCTTGGGATAAGGGCGTTGTAGAGAGGATATCTTATAAAATAAACTACCACTTAATTTTAATATGTCTCAAAATCAGAGACAACACATTATCATAGAGCCAGACACCTGTAATTAGAAAGGTGGTCTATCTTTCACCACCTCTTGTACATAACTTAAAAATTTAGGTGAGGAGTAATATAAATGAAAATAAACAAAACAACCAACCAACCAAACAAACAGACAGACAAACACTGCTTTTTTCATCTGGAACATGCATTTTATTCTAACACAAATGGTCATATCCTGTATTTTATAAACTAGATTATTACCTACTTACTAAAAATGTCTTAATCTCTGCGTGTTCATAATTCTTGGCTAAAGGACAAGAAACATGTGAATTATTGTAGCTAATGAGCCAAGTATATTTTCTTGAAGAAGAATGTCAAGGTAATATCTTCATTAAAATTCAGTATGGATTTGTTTTAATGATTGTATGAAAGTCGTTAGCAGAACCTGGATATTGTTGAGTGATGATTTCAATGATGAAGGGATAAGAATCAAATTTGAAGTTTGCATTAATGTATTTCAGGAGCCAGCACATTATATAGTGTATAACTGAAGATCTGAGACACATTGCAGGCAAACTGTTCTGTTTTACATACAAATGGAGATGAGTTATTAGTAGCGTTCATTTGATTTGAAAAGTTATTATTTATTGTCTCTTACTTTCCTCATTTCTTTGCCCATAACTTTTAAAAATCAGTCTTATTGCAAGAATTCGTTAATAATTTATTGTTAGGAAGAAAAGCAAATTGGGAAATAGTTGATAAATGCTGGCCTACTATACAGATAAATAATAGCATAGCCATTTAAATGAGTGTTTGTAAAATAAAGAATAGATATACAAGATTATTCTATCCTAAAATAAAGTGGTTATAAAATTAAAACTATTTTTACACTTTATTATGCTACTGGGCAGGTGCAGAGTGTGTTCTAATATCAAGCAATTTACTTGAAATGCTTTAATAAAAATAGCAAATAAAGAATAAATAGTAATAATAAATAGTAAATAAAAATATATATATCAAAAAAGATTATATGCAACAACCAAAATAGTAAATAAATAATAAATAGCAATAATAAATAGTATATATATATATATATATAAAAGATTATATGCAGCAACAACCAAAATAATAAAAACCCCCTTAAGTCAGCTGTGTTTGAATGGCAGAGTTCTGGAGCTCCATGACACAATTATTTTAAATCTATTAACTTCTTATAGATAGTGGAGCCTTTAGGAGTGAGAAACTAGAAGGCAATGCTTAGTCTAAGGAAGAAGAGTACATTGCTGAGGAACTCTGACACTTTTCTCTTCCCTTTTTTGTTTATATTTTGTTCAAAATTTGATTTCCCTGTCAAACATGCCAAACTATTGCTATCATTCAGCAATCATCAGACCCACAGCAACAATTTCACCTGATCCTATAGACTAGAATTTCTAAAAGTATGAGTTAAATAATATTTCCTTTTGATAGATCAGGAATCTCATGTTTTTTGTTATGGCATGAATCCATAATGATTTTCACTTTTAGTCTGCTACAGGTAAAATATATTAGTTTATGAGTGGACAACTAAAAGTTTATGACAGCTGAAATGTTAATCCTGTTTCAAATAATATATTTAAGCATCTTTGCAAGATGTAATTTATCTGATATTGCAGAAATATCAGTTTGATTGCACACTGTATAAACCCATCTGTACTTTGATTATAAGTGTTAAGTGTCTGTTCTTGCAATGTGATAAATGAATTGATCATACCATACTCAACAATATCTTCTAAAATGAATCAAGGTAATTATCATATTTTCAGTTAGATAGACATTTCAGGTTCTTAAAATTACATGTTTATAACTTTCAATAATTTGGGTAAGAAGAGTGAGAAGAAGCTCAGTTCCTAAAATGCTTGCCATGCAAACACAAGACCTTGAGTAAGAATCTCAAAAGTACACACTAAAGAAGTAAAATCATGGGAACTTCTATAATTCTGGTATTGAACAAATGAAAACCAAAGTATCCCTGAGGCTTACTGGCCAGAAATGCTAATCTGTCATTTACCTCTTATTTCAATGAACTCAGTCTCAATACATTTTATATATATGTATATATATATATGGGGAGTGATTGAGAAATGGAGCCATATTGACCTCTGTCCCCCTATAAGCACACAAACATCTACATATGATCATTCTTCCCACCACTAAATGCATAAATTAGTAGTAGTATTCATCCATGTTGTAATTTATGGTTGATAAAGTTCAGAAGTAAAATAGGGACATCATCTGTTTTCCATGTTAATGTTCTCCACAATATTTGGATAGTAACAAAATCTTAATGAATGGCTTCTAAACTCTTGAAACATTTTGATCTCTAAAATAAATGTTATTATAAAGTAAATAGGAAATAGTGCAATCATTTCCAATTTCAAAATTTTTAAAACATACTACTTGAAATTACATCAATTCTTCATTTCAAAACATTAGATTCTTATACTTATACTCTGTTTTGATTCTGATAACATGTGTATAATAATTTATACATATTTACATATGACATAATAAATAAATTACAACACTGATAAATATATTGTGTATAATTATATATTATATTATATATGCATGTACATGGTTATTGGAAAATTTTCTTTACATAAAATTTCAAAGTAAAAACAAACACACAAAAATCCATTTTCTCTAGGGATGACTACTCCACCTTCCCACATAGGTTTTTCAGTTCCAAAGGTTGGCACAGGAGACATGCACACATGAAATGAGCAAATCTAAATTTACTTTGAGGTGTGTTTGTGTGTGTGTGTGTGTGTGTGTGTGTATGTGCCTATGCAACATAAACAATTAAGAGAAGGTCATTCCTTTGGGAGGGGAGGTAGAATTTGGAAAACTAGAGTGGAAAGGTAATGTAGATGCAGTATGAATATCTGAAGTTTAGTTCTGAAGAAATTAAATACAAGAAAAAGGAAGTTGCAAAGATCCTACTTTTTAATCTAAGTAATCAGTATAAACCTCTTATGTACTTATTTATAGCAATTTTTGTAGCAATTCCAGTCAACTGCTTACCTTAGTGAGTTTTAATGAGAATAACTGTCACTATCTATCTATTTTCAAATATTACTCGTCTATTTCAAAAAAAATTGGTGTAAAATATCACAAACATGTGAATTTAACAGTTAGGTTTAATTAGATTTTATATGCCTTTTACTAAGATGAGGAGACAATGTACCTGAGTTTTTAACTGTTCACTTATTTGTGGAGAAAGTCTTCTCAATATTCATTCCAAGCTACTGTCTTAGGAAGACAAATTTGTTCCACTAACTCCAATACAGAGGAAAAAATTCTTAAAATGATGGACAAAAGAATTTTAGGAATATCAATTAAACCTTTGAATGTTTTACTGTAACCTCAACAAATTTTATCTTAATCAAATTATTTAATATCAAACTTTAAAGAAAGAATACTAATGTTTATATTCAACATTCTTTCTGAGAAAAGGATTTTTCTAATGGCAATTTAAAATGGTCTATTAATCTGTCTGGAATTTAGCTAAGGCTCTTTCCTAAATTGTACATGTGATTATACTAAATCCAGGGATTTTCTATGGAAGGTTTGATTTAGTAAAAATGAATTAAATGTCAAGTTATGGTAGGAGAACTCATCACCTGATTACTTAGAGACATCTAAGGATTTGGAGCAGGTGCCTTGTGAGTGTTAGAGCCAGATTCAAATATTTATTCAGTCAACAAATATTTTATAAGATATTCGTAGAATAGAAATGAAGCTTGTGTGAATTTTATTTAAGCTCTTGCTACAGATTTTGTGGGTTTGGTTTTTAGGAGCTAAGCAAATCTGAAAGGTTCAGAATCATCTTTTTTAACCCCATACTGCTTTTCTACCTAATCATTTTACATGGATTTCCTACTACCTTAAAATAGATTAAAATTTTCCCATCTCTTTTTTGCCTTCTAATCTTTTTGGACATTTTCACTTTCCCCATAGTTATAGGCAAGGTAGGAAGCAATGGAGTCAGCAAGTACTTCCAATGTTCTATAATTTCTTTTCATTTCTCCTAAAATGTCTAAGGACATTTAAGATTCATGAATTTCAATCAATTCCTGTTATAACAAAAGTGTAAATTGAAGGTCAAATTTCTAATGTGAGCATCATCAAATAAACAAATCAGTAATATTAATATTATGAAGTATAATAATAAAATTCTATTAATATACTCTTATAAAGACACAAAATGGTGTAAGTCTATGACCCTGCAATTGTTCCCAGGAATGGTCTGTTCCAATGAACTCATTCTGGCTGAAGTTGGCACAGTGTCTAAATGAGGCATCATCACCTCATTTCCACAGACCTATGTAAGAGAAGATCATCATCGAAACCCAGATGTTTAGATGTGTTCCATAATATTTTCAATAAAATCATGTCTTGGACAAAACACATTTTTTTATGTTTTGTTAAATACTAATGTGCCCATTGTTTGGAAAGCATTCACCACTCAAGGGCTGGCCTCTTAATAAAAGTCTTCAGGGTATTCTAACTCTATCCTGTAAACATGTCTAAAAGAGATTTATCATAACCATCAATATTTTCTTTCTTATTTGTGGGTTAATTTCATATCTGTATCAGAATCTAATTTTAACCTTTGAAAGTCTTAAGTTTTATTAAATACAAAGAAAACAGAGAAAGATAATTTTTCATAATAGAGTTAAAATATGTTCCATTACAATGGTGTATATCTGTAATCCCATCATTTCTCCCAAAACTGAGAAATTAAGACTGCAACTGAAAAAACCTGCCTGAGTAAAAAAAATATATTCAGACCAACCTGGGAGTCCCTGTGTCAACAATAAATAAATATATTTAAATAAATCACTAAATCAATAATAAATTAAGTTAAAACATATGCTTCTCCTTGTTTACTGTTACATACAAAATAATGTTACATTCCTTTGCTACAAAGCTTAAAGATAAAAGTTCTATTTGTTTGTAGGTTCCCTGGAGACATTAACATTGTGAATATATGAATCTTGATATAAACATGAGCTGATTATGGAGATGCTTTTAAATTTCTTTTTTTTTTTCCTAAAAATATAACAAACAGTTCTTGGATAAATCTTTCTATATTCAAGCAATAGTGTGCCAACTAGAAAAGGCTACTTAAATTATTTTAATTCCATATATACAATAGCAAGAATTTAACATTTCTTAATATTGAATTTTCATTGTTATTTGGTACCTAAAATAAAGAATTCTTAAAATTTTATAGGATAAAAATACTTATACTGGTGATTTTCATTTATCCTTCCAAATCTCATGCATATCATGTGCTTTGATTATATCCCTCAATTTTCTCTCTTACTGCTTTCAATCTAACAATTCTCCCTCTCCTACTTTCTGGTTTTGCTTGTTCCTAACCTATGACATTCCTTCTAGAACATACATGAGTATTGGGTGAAAGACTTTTTCCTGAGGAGACACAATATGAATATCTACTCAGTCCAGTCAGTGTATCAAAGACAATCAAAACTAATAATTATCTAAAAGATTATCTATTATCTTTTATTATGGATAAAAATCCAACTTGGAAAAAGAATTAGTTTTTACTGGTGTTACTTACTACAGGAACAGTGGTATTCCACATATGTGCATCATCTAACAGCCCCCTCCTACATGAGTAACAACTGGTAACAAATTCAACCCTGGAGATTTCAACACAACTCACAGGCAGCTTGATAGGCCCTGAGCTCTTTTATTTCTAAGGCTCTTGTGTTGGTTGTTTAATCTTCTCAAGCTGGGAACCGTCTTCCTTCCAGAATTTTTGAAGTTTTCACCATCCCAGACAACTCAGGCATGGCTATCTTCTGAAGCCTCATGAATCTTTTCTTCCCTTGTGAGGATTGGTTCAACTTAGAAGCTGCTGCTGTCCAAGAACTGGAAAGAGGTATTTACTAGAGAAAGGACTTTTGTCCAATGTCTTCTGCTGGAGGAATATGACTGCTTTTTACCACAAGCCATTACCTACCTCTAACTTCTCAGGGTGCAATAGAATTCAATAATGGAATGTCAATGTGTCCAAACTTGTACAAGTGTCACTGAGTTTAGGATCTGAACACTCCATAGTCACTACTTCTCAGCAACTTGACACATGGATTTTTGTGTTGTCATATACTGTAAGCAGATGTTCCTCTGACTAAGAATCAAAATAACACAGATACATTGGAATAAAGGTATGTATTTTCAAGACACTTTGTTGTTATGTCTATATAACAATGCAACAGTAGCAGACTCATCATGATAGCTGATGACCTTTGTTATCATAAAATTTTGACCAGGTCTACAATACCAGGTGTAAATTCATACAGAGCAAGTTTAAAATCTAATCACTTAGGTGTTTATGATGTCAAGAGTCATGCCATTCATATCAGTGGCCATATCTTGTCTAGTAAATTAGTATTTTAAGTTATCAGGTCTAAGATAGGTAAGACTCTATACGATATTTCTCTCTAAGCTCTCTACAAAGCAACTTTTGACATAAAATCTAGTTATCAATAAATATGCTTCTAGCTCAGTTCTCATCTGATATTTTTATATGTTGTGATAAAGCAGTTTATTCCTTAAAGCCCAAAGTCTTTATCAGCTCATTTTAATGGACACTGAAGCAATTAGGGTAGCATCTTTTCTTTGGGGAATCTTGTATACTTATTTACCAAAAAATTTTAAGGCAATATCTTTCTCCTGTTCTTAGATATTTGTTTATTAGTCTATAATTTCTGAGACTAGCATTATTTACAGATAGAGAGTATCATCCTGAAATTTGTTTAAATCATGTTAGATACATTTATAAAATAGTGGGATTCATATGAATTTTCATAGTTCCCTAGTTTTGTTAATTGTACACACACACACACACACACACACACACACACACACACACATGCTCTACCAATGAACTCTCTCTCATCTCTACTATATTACATTCCCAGCATTCATTTTTCTACTTTCATATGACATGTGTTATATTTTTACCTTAATATGCATCACTCCAATGAGGACATATTTAGGACCCTGGTATGACAATGGGAGTAATATAATGTGCATATGCAAATATTCACAAATTAATTTGAAGCCCATGCCAGTGAGAATTCATATATGATACTGCAAAGCAAATAGAAAAAATTCTTCATAGTGTGAGTATATTATTCCTTGGGAGGCAGAGGAATTGACTACTGCTGCTTAGCTAAATTTTTCAAAGTATCCAGACATCTTATGAATACTCAAAGAAAAAGTCTACACTTAACTAAAGGAAGATGTTCTTTGGTATGATCTCAGGTGAATGCAAGACCAATGAGTATAAAAATTGCTGAGAATAAATGACCGTTCTGAGATTATATCTAAAGAAACATACATAACACTTACTTGAGGACAGGAGATCAATGTACAATATGGGTGGAAAAACATAAAATCGAGAAAATAAAGAAAATGGCTGTGTAATGCCATCTTCTAAAGAGGACAACACCACAATCATGAACTCACCTGGGCTTTCACAAACCTTACATAGCAAAGTTACAGCGATGGATTGGTGAAAGCATCATGGAGGTTTTCCATTGGCTGCTGAACTATTAACAAATAAGTGACTCTGTGTCAATAAGAAGCATTGCATCTAGCTTAGTATCTACTGAAACCCATCAGGCTAAAATTTATTCCAAATTCATGCTCATATGCATGGACATAGTCAGGATTTAAACACAAAACATTAACTTTCAAAATTGATTTATTTTGAAGAGGGACTGAGCAAATATGAAAAAGTATTACAGAATTTATTAGATACACAACTGAACTAATCAAAAAACATTTATTAACAAGCATAAATATGAATATTCCTAGAATTTTAGACAGTTGCAAAGAATTAAAGATTAAACATGAGCTATTAGGGAAGTGACTGCTTTTGCACTTACATTTTTTTTTCCCTCAGATAATTTCAAGTCTCAGAGAAAAAAAATAGGATTACAGTTCTTCCCTCAACAGATCTCTCTTTAAATAGACAATAGTATTTTCTTCCTATGCACCAAATGTACTACATTGATGTCTTCTTAGTTATAACTATAGGGAAAGAGCTGTATAGATAGATATTATTTAATTATTTATATTTTTAAAAATAATCATGAGTTCATGACAAATGAATTATAATGTATATTCATATTTAAATAAATAGTAGCTGAGTAAATTTAGAAAAATGAATGATAACTTGTTGATAAAATGTTATAACTGTGTTCCCTTTCATTTCAAAATATTTAAATTTATGTGAAGTGTATAATTTAAAATGTCTCACATTGCTTTGTCTATGTAAATTATGTTCCACTTCTACAAGAAAAGTCATGTTCAATTTATTAGTCAATAAAATTTATTTATAACATTTTATTATATTATTTTGAAATACAATGTTATTCTTATTGTCAAATGCTGTTATTCTATTTCATAGAAAGTCAGTTGATTTTTAACAAAAAATATGGACATTGAATTCAATGAACTTTTAACATCTCATAATAAAATAAAGACCTTGAAAATGAATTAATTACTATCATAGGTATTTTATGATTTATAATGAGCTTATATATATTATCCATAGTAAGGTATTTCTGGTAAAATAATAGAATATCCATTTAAAATTTTAATATGAATGAGGTGCATAATCTAAAATATTTTTAGGTGTTAGAATATTGACATATGAAATTTTACATTTGACATTATGATAATCTTTGTTCTGCTTTAGTTGAAATAAGCTTAAAGATGTATTTTTGAAATACTTTTACAAAAAATTATTAACAATTAATTAACAAAGAACAAAGATATTACAAGTCTCTAAATCAAAAACTTCTATTTTAATAAATGAAAATAATATATTAATATGTCTAATGTTAATATGTTACTTTGGATAGTGTGTGTAAAATTCATTTATCTGCAGTGAATAATTAATTCAAATTCATATTGTTCATCATTAAATAGTTGTAACTATATAAACCTGAATATAGTCTTAACTACATATCATGGATTTTATATATATATATATATCTCAGAAATAATTAATTTTATATTTTAAATTATGAATACTTATTACTCTACATCTTAAAATTCAGAAATTAGAATAACAGGGCCTAAATATGGGTTCATCTCTAAATTATTTAAACTAATTTTACCTTGTCTTTGGTGTGGAAAATCTCCATGGTGAAATATCTCACAAGGAGAAGGGAACTTATTATTATCTAATTTTCACAACCTATTACCTGATGTAAAGATGGAAAATTTCAAGTTGGACCCTCTTCCTCTGGGACCTGAGAATCTGAACTTGTGAATTCTGAGGGAGTGCCCACAGGGTGAGAACTTGCAGAACAATCCTGAGAACTACAGCAGCTGCGTGTGCCAGATAAGGGACATGAGTCCAGTTACTAAGGACCATATCCTGATCATCTGAGGACACCCGTGAGAAGTGCTTCTGACTAGAAGTCCCTACTCCCCCTCCCCTCCGTTATCAGCGGACCATGTCCTGACCATCTGGAGACACCCCGTGAGAAGTGCTTCTGACTAGAAGTTCCTACCCCCCTCCTGTCCTGAATTTTGTGGTTTTACCTTTATAAGCTTGTGTGATTTTAGGGTCAGGGTTCTTCTCCTCCCCTCCTGCGTGGGGTACGAGTTGAGTCCCAGCTAGCTGGCACCTGAATAAAATCCTCTTGCGGTTTGCATCAAGGATCGTTTCTCATGAGTGCTTTTGGGGTGGTGTGCTTCCCGGGCAAGAGCAAGGGTCCTCTGGACTGAGGGTCTTTCACTGACACATAATTTCTTACTGTTGAGCAAAATTTAGATATAGGAAAATGTTTTTTTAATTGTGTTAATTAAAATATTATTTTGCTCCAGAGGTCCAAAATTCTTATTTTGTACCACTTCATGAACACACTAATATTTCTGATGAATTTTCTTGGCAAGCATTGCTAGAAAATTTGTTATCTTTTGTTGATTTTTTTTTCATGACTGGTTCTTGATATCCATCATTTATTTCCCTACATTGTGCTGCTGAGATTACTCCCTGTCAAACTGTCAAACATATTAAGACATCTAACCTAAGTATACATAAGATAAAATTTCTTAAATCTAATGAAACAAGTAAACATCGTAAAAACATGTAAACATAAATATTGCATATAATAAACAAATATGAAAGCAAAGATGTTAGACTAATGTGGACACGCAAACCCAAGACAGCAAGCACTGATATTATGTAAAATCTTGAATTAAATATCCATTAAAATCAACAGCAAAGAGATACTAGCAAACATCTTTTGGCAATAAGATCTTGAAAGTATATAGCCTCAAATTACTTAAAAAAAATGCTGATTTACAGACAAGTTTACAACCTACATTCAAGTGTTTATTGAGCTATTTTATTACTGTTTCTGTGTTTTCAAAATGTGTGTGCATGTGTATGTTTGTGTGTGTATGTGTGTGTGTGTTCTGTCTATGTATACAAACAGGATAGTGTGCATGTAAATGTCAAGAAAACTAGAAAACTTATGAAGCCAGATATTTCCCTCTACACATATGTAGAACACTGGTTGATATGAAGTATAGTACAAATATATTTCTCTGTGTAAGGTACAAATTGTTATTGAATATTTGTCATCTACTTTAGAAAAAAATATGGCCAGTTAACTAAAAACCTATGCAGGTGGAGATTCTGATCATCTTTGCATACAATTTAATAAAGTTTGCTGAAGGATTAGATATAGATTATCCTGGCAATAGCCAATGCTAAGGATAGATTACAAGTTTTAGGTCTGGTTATTTATAACTAGCACCACATTACAGTAGGAGATCCTGACAAGAGATTTTACAAAGGAAAGATATTAGGTAATTTGAGAATTTTCTTTACACCTTTCAAGTATAAGGTAAAAAAAAAAATGGTCAATGAAATTTTATCTAAAATATTGACTGAAAATATTTGAAAGAAGAAAAGGTAATAGCTGTCAGAGGGTAGAAGATGGAGAATGTTAAGAACTCTTTGTTTTAGTGGCTGTTTCTTTTAAAAAAAGATGGAGGAAGTGATTAAATTAAAATACTAGAAGTAACGGATATTTTTCTTTCCATAGTAAAACATGAATGCACTGTTAGCTACTAAATCAGACTGGCAAATGTAGGGGCAAATAACAAACGTTCAAAGTGTACTTCCTTTCATTTGTCTCTAAAACTTCAATTCAAACCAGAATGCTGGATATTCCTGCTTGCTGTATTTATGCTCCAAGATGAGCATACTAGACTGTTCTTGTACACAATTTTAATATTTAAAACGTGCATTAGATGACCTTTATCTAAACATTCTCAAATAATTTTTCTACCAACTTTTCCTTGACAAAAATGTCTTTTCTGTATGCTCAGGATTTTGTCTATCTCTAAAGTGCTTTCTTATGTAATAATGATTAGGTTTGTATCCTTCTGGTCTGCGGAGCAGGGCAATGAATTGTGAATGCATCCCCTGCATTCCTGGTCTGCTGCAGGTAATCAGTCTTTTTCTTTACCATTTCACTTACTGGCTTGTTTGTTTGGGCTTCTCTCTCACAAAGATGCAAAACAGGGAATCTATTTACAAATGTTTGGATGGCACCCCAGGGACTCTGACACCTCCGGAAATGACAGCTGTTCTTTTGGCTCTGTTCCATACCTTCTGGGATAAGAAGGGATATTACCTTTCATTCTGGTGAAATTGAGAATGAAAAGTGTCTGCTTAACACAAAACAAACTCCAGATAGAGAAAGTTGAGGAACAAAGAAAAGGTGAAAGGGCAACAAAAAGGCATAGAGAAACAAATCCAACACAATTAAATGGAAGAAATGACTTATTTCCAATCCTGCCTCCTAGGAATGCAAAGCAACTCTACAAACACAAAGGAAGCCCAACTTTCCGCTAGTAAGCCTTGCCTACAGAAAAACAAAGGTACTTCAAGTCTTAAATCCATGCAAAGATTTGGCTTTGAGCTGACTCTGGGTCCTCTGCAAAGCAAGGGAGCCCTGGAGAAGAGTAACTGGCAACATCGTTTTTTTTTGTTTGTTTGTTTGTTTTTATGAAAACATTGAACTTTAATAAAAAAATCTTTTTCACTTAGCACATTAGACCTTTGCAGCTCATTTGAACAAGGGCTTTGATGGGATAAATAGTTGCCAAAGCCTTTCAGAAAACAAGTACAATGCCTGCTGGCAACATCTTAAGAATGTTCCTATTGTTTAAAACTGGAAACTCTCTGGGGACAGAAAAAGAATGAACAGAAAGAAGGCAGGGGACCTGAAGACGCTCTCCTACAGTGTTAGGTTAGAAAATGGACAAATATGGAATGGAGAAGACAGGGGAATTGTAAACACTAAGAAGTTTAAGCAGTGGCCCCATTTTCTAAGGCAAGTTATATTTTCCCTTCACCATAAAATTATTACAGTAACTTACCCTTCCAAGGTTGAGCAACAACAATTTTTTTTTTTTTTTTTTTTACTTGTGGATCTGTCTTTTGACTGCATGTAGGAACTATTGGCATACAAGTAAGGAAGTTCAATATTGGTCATGAATCTGTTATAATAGAAGTGAACATAAGATACTCCTATGTTTGTCCCTGGTTTATTAGAGCATAGAAAACAATGTTTCTTAATAAGTTGGAAAATGTATAAGGAATCACACACTAGAAGAAGAACATGTTGAAGCTTTGGTCCAATGAGAGGGGAAACTAGTTTCCCTGGGAGGGATTTTATAATTCAAGATCTGATATCTTGGCATATTACATTACCTGGTATACTCCATCTAAGACAATGATAAGTCAGTGATAGGTGGGCCACAGCTTGATGAAAATTGATCAGGTTGGTGCATATTTTACATTATTTATTAATCTAAAACTCATAGCTACATTTTGTATATTTGTAATGTATATACAATTGTATATAGATTACATAATCAATGACAGTTTTCCTTCAATTTTTCTTTCTAATATAGCCACACAGAATAACTCTTTCATTTGCAGGTTTGTCTGAAATTGATCAATTGATAATGGGCAATTCAGCCCAGCTTCTTTTGTGGCAATGTTCATTCACTGACCCCAACAGCTACTGTAATGTTGCAACAGAGTGCTCTTCCTTGTTAGCTTCTCCCAGCCTATATCCTGTACTAACTGTTGTAGAAATATACAAGAATTATAAGAGATTTCAGCTTTAAGACATTAAATATACCTTTCCCTGCATCTGTCAGATTCAAATATTAGAATACATGAAAAGTAGTTCGTCCAAATACTGTTTTATTATTTTTATCCATATGTTACATTATAATATTTGTTAATTAATTTTTATTTTCTACAATTTCTCTGTGGAATAAACTCCAAAAATCTTGCCTTTTGTTATTGTCTTGAGTAGAACAGAATACACTGGTGAAATGAGTTAAGTATGCTATGCTGCTTAGGTAACAAAAGCAAATAATAAATTTTATTTGTGACAATGTAAGTAGTTTTTTTTCTAAGTTGTCATGAAATTCCATGATACATATTTTCTTTTTATTACAAAAGA
This sequence comes from Tokudaia muenninki, assembly GCA_036184385.1. Classification (NCBI taxonomy): domain Eukaryota; kingdom Metazoa; phylum Chordata; class Mammalia; order Rodentia; family Muridae; genus Tokudaia; species Tokudaia muenninki. Next base: position 27,750,161 of record BTHS01000019.1, read on the forward strand.
AAACTTTCCAACTATCCATTTTACTATATCTCTTGAAAAGGATATTAGAACATAATAGAGTCCTCTGTCTGGCTTACCAAATGTTTTAATAATTTATATTATTAGTCAATTTATGTATTTATAGTCTAAATGTTTCCACCCTTCATACTTCCCACTGCAGGAATTCTTTACCATATTTCACCTCTTTTTTGCTCCTTTATTTGGGAACTTAAGGTATGAGAGCTCTGAAGGACCCTAGTTGACTTTGTTGTTCTTCCTATAGGGGTTGTCAATCCCTTCAGAACCTATGAAAGTCACAAAAGACATGTATGGGAATAATTGTGTGTCTGTGTTCTGCTCCTCAAATTTATCATAAGGGTGCTTTACAAATAAAGAGAAAGGTCTTCACCTAAAACATGCTATTATAGGTGAACAAAGTTGTGTCCCTAACAAGGGAGACATATGAATGACAGAGTTAAGGAATTAATGACTATCTTGTTTCTAATTTCTAGTGTGTAGCAAGATCATTCTTGTATTTAATTTAACATATTTAGTTGTATGCACTTTAATTTAAATTTGTACAATTTTTGGAAATAAATTTAAAGGGAAAAATATTTTCTGAACTGGAGACAGGCTATAGAATATAAAGATAAGTCACTATATTTCAGATATTCATTAGACTATGATGCTGTATGCCTCTCCTTTTATTTTTAATTTACATTAGCAATTATTAATGAGCAGAAAGTAAATAACATTAGAAAGTTCATAAATATTTCTATGAAGAAATACCCTAAGAAGATAAACAACTAGGATATCTTCTTTATTAAAGGAAATACCAGAAAAAAAATACTGAAAAGACACATGTTAAATGATGTATTTTGTGTTTATGATATAGCATACTGAGTGATTTATTCTTTAACTAACAACATGAACAGTGTTTTATTAAAATAGTGTAAGAAAGAGAAGTAATTTCTATCATGAGCAACAAGAAAGTTGATCAAATAGGAATTTGATATTTTGATTGAGAACCTATCTTTTATCAGGTGACCTATCTCTCCAGCCTAAGAAAGCATAATTGCCGGAGTATTCATCATTGATTTTAAAAGAAAGGGCACCAACCTTTTAAAAGAAAAGGGTTGTTCTTTTAAAAGAAAACACCCAATGCACATGTTATGGTATCACTTATTTAAATAAAAATTGTTCTTATTTCTGTAGAACATTTTTTAAGTAACTTTAAATATACACATCACATGTCATATCTTATCTGATATTTAGGTAAAAGTGAGTTAGGAAAGGGAGATTTTATTATCCATCAACCTTGGCATTGAGGTACTTGACAGACTGTAATGCCTGCTGAATCTCTATTTAAATGTAGAGATATGAAGGATAAGAGCTGGGAGTGGTTTCTATCTTTGTTTTCCTCTGAGTCTCTTTCCCTGTCTGTCTCTTTTTTTGTCCAGCTTCCTTGTTTACTTCCTCTGCACTTGAGTTGCTAATGGTCAATATAGAGGGTAGAGGTTGGTTACCTTATCCATATTCCACTGCCCTATGGTGGGAAGATCATGTGGTTGCTGTCCTATACTACGTAATACTCCATGAGATTACAATACCCCCTTTTTGGGTTCTATTATATATGCTGATTTAAAGAGTAATTGATATTAGAAGCATACCTATCACCACCAATATGAGAAGGTTCCTCCTAGACTTCCTGACTCTTTTTAACCCACATTTTTTACTCTCTAGTTACACTGCATTCCATAGTCTATTTACTAACTTGTGGGGATTATTTCAGATCCCCTTCCTTCCTTCATGGTTTTTTGACTTTTCTGACTTTTTTCTGAATACACACACACACACATATATATATATATATATATATATATATATATATATATATAATATTATATATATGGCCATATATATAATATTATATATATGGCCATATATATATAATATTTTCATATATATATATGGCCAGAAAATATAATTATGTACACTTACAAACATACAATTATTTGTTATTGAATATTTATTGCTCATCTGAACTTTAAATAATATGTTATGAGACCTGTTATATCTTATATGTTTTGTTTACATACAATGTCCTGCTGTTAGAAATTATTTATATGTAAAATTATTTGATAACAGCTTGTACATATTTCTAACTTTAAAGAATGCTTGTTATACTTTCTAGAAAGGTTTCACTAATTAATTATCTCACCAAGAATATGCTATCATATGAGATTTTCTTGAGATTGGTGCTCTTTTTAATTAAATACATATCAATGGTCCTGTAGTGATTTTCCACTGTGGTTTTGATCTGCATTTCCTGATGATTAATGAAATTGAGGTCACTTTAATCTATTTATTGGCCATTTTGACAGTGATATTGATGAAACACATCAGATCAACTGTATTCATTATAAAAGCTATATCAGAATAAAATATTTTCAGACTCTTCACACAGTTTGTTGTTCACATTTTGAGGACTGTTTACTATTTTTATATTTTTGATACAAGTTATAGTTAGTATTCTGTATGAATTCAAACTCTATTGGAAGCTTATGATAGAAATTAGATGGTTTATTTATTATTTTTGCCTTAGATTTTTCTGCATCTAAGGAAAATATGATTTTATATTACCTACACTTATTTTTTTTTAATTTTATTTTCTAAGTTTTTTTTTATATACATTCAAAATCATTTCCCCTTTCCCATTTCCTCCCTCCCCGAAAGTCCCATAAGGCCCATTCCCTCCCTCTTTTCCCCATTCACCCCCCTCTCGCTTCTCTGTCCTGGCATTCCCCTACATCCAGTCTTTCCAGGACCAGGGGTCTCTCCTTCCATCTTCTTAGAAATCTATTGATATGCGAATTGTGTCTAGGGTATTCTGAGATTCTGGGTTAATACCCCCTTATCAGTGATTGCATACCAAGTGTGTTCTTTTTTGATTGGGTTACCTCACTAAGGATGATATTTTCAAGTTCTGACCATTTGCCTAGGAATTTCGTGAATTCATTGTTTTGAATTGCAGAGTAGTATTCCATTGTGTAAATATACCACATCTTCTGAATCCATTCCTCCACTGAGGGACATCTGGGTTCTTTCCAGCTTCTGGCTATTATAAATAAGGCTGCTATGAACATAGTGGAGCATGTGTCTTTATTGCATGCAGGTAAAGCCTCTGGGTATATGCCCAGGAGTGGTATAGCCTGGTCCTCCGGGAGTGTCATGTCCAGTTTTCTGAGGAACCGCCAGACTGCTTTCCAGAGTGGTTTTACCAGCTTGCAATCCCACCAGCAGTGGAGGAGTGTTCCTCTTTCTCCACATCCTCGCCAACAACTGCTGTCTCTTGTGTTTTTGATCTTAGCCATTCTGACTGGTGTGAGATGGAATCTCAGGGTTGTTTTGATTTGCATTTCCCTAATGGCTAAGGATGATGAACATCTCTTTAGGTGCTTCTCAGCCATTAGATATTCTTCAGGTGAGAACTCTTTGTTTAGCTCTGTACCCCATTTTTTAATAGGGTTACTTGCCTCTCTGGAGTTTACCTTCTTGAATTCTTTGTATGTATTGGATATTAGCCCTCTGTCAGATGTAGGGTTGGTAAAGATCTTTTCCCAGTTAGTTGGTTGCCACTTTGTCTTTTTGACAGTGTCTTTTGCCTTGCAAAAACTTTGTAATTTAGTGAGGTCCCATTTTTCTATTCTTGATCTTAGAGCATAAGCTATAGGAGTTCTCTTCAGGAAATTCTCCCCTGTGCCCATATGTTCAAGGTTCTTCCCTAGTTTCCATTCTATTAGTTTCATTGTTTCTGGTTTTATGTGGAGGTCTTTGATCCACTAGGAATTGAGCTTAGTGCAAAGAGATAAGAATGGGTCAATTTGCATTTTTCTGCATGTTGACCTCCAGTTGAGCCAGCACCACTTGTTGAAAAGGCTATTTTTTTTCCACTGGATGGTTTTAGCTCCTTTGTCAAAGATCAAGTGACCATAGGAGTGTTGATTCATTTCTGGGTCTTCAATTCTGTTCCATTGATCTACATGCCTGTCACTGTACCAATACCATGCGGTTTTTAACACTATTGCTCTGTAGTACAGCTTGAGGTCCGGAATACTGATTCCCCCAGAGGTTCTTTTACTCTTGAGAATAGTTTTAGCTATTCTGGGTTTTCTGTTATTCCAGATGAATTGTTGAATTGCTCTTTCTAACTCTATGAAGTATTGAGTATGGACTTTGATGGGGATTGTATTGAATCTGTATATTACTTTTGGAAAGATGGTCATTTTGCTATATTAATTCTGTCAATCCATGAGCATAGCAGATTTTTCCATCTTCTGAAGTCTTCTTCAATTTCTTTCTTCAGAGACTTGAAGTTCTTGTCATACAGATCTTTCACTTGTTTGGTTAGAGTCACACCAACATACTTTATATGGTTTGTGGCTATTGTGAAGGGTATCATTTCTCTTACTTCTTTCTCAGCCTGCTTGTCCTTTGAGTATAGGAAGGCTACTGACTTGCTTGAGTTGATTTTATATCCGGCCACTTTGCTGAAGTCGTTTATCAGCTGTAGGAGTTCTCTGGTGGAGTTCTTTGGGTCGCTTATGTATACTATCATATCGTCTGCGAATAGTGATAGTTTTTGACTTCTTCCTTTCCAATTTGTATCGCTTAGACCTCTTTTTGTTGACTAATTGCTCTAGCTAGAACTTCAAGTACTATATCGAAAAGATATGGAGAGAGAGGGCAGCCTTGTCTAGTCCCTGATTTTAGTGGGATTGCTTCAAGTTTCTCTCCATTTAGATTGATGCTGGCTACCGGTTTGCTGTAAATTGCTTTTACTATGTTTAGATATGGGCCTCGAATTCCTGATCTTTCCAAGACCTTTAGCATGAAAGGATGCTGAATTTTGTCAAATGCTTTCTCAGCATCTAATGAGATGACCATGTGTTTTTTTTCTTTGAGATTGTTTATATAGTGGATTACATTGATGGATTTCCTTATATTGAACCATCCCTGCATCTCTGGGATGAAGCCTACTTGATCGTAGTGAATGATCGTTTTGATGTGTTCTTGGATTCGGTTGGCAAGAATTTTATTGAGTATTTTTGCATTGATATTCATAAGAGAGATTGGCCTCAGATTCTCTTTCTTTGTTGGATCTTTGTGTGCTTTTGGTATTAGTGTAATTGTGGCTTCATAGAACGAGTTGGGTAGTGTTCCTTCTGTTTCTATTTTGTACCTACACTTATTAATATTAATATTTCTGTGATATTTATTCATTATTTACAGCTTAATATTTTGTCATGTGCTGTTGTGGGTGGCCCTGGTGCTGTGTGTATTTTGATGTTTATTCTGTTTTCCAGAGGGAGCTGGCTGGAACAAGGAATGAGTCACATACTCAGGTGACTTCTTGTGAACCTTCCCCAGTGAATAAAGAAACCAATCACTGGGCAAGTAGGCAGGACTTCCAGGATGGAGAGAGGTAGAGAGGAGGCAGGAGGGAGATAGGGTCTTTTGGCTTTTGGATAGTGATAGCAAGAGGACAAGATGTAGCTACTAGCTTCTCCCAATTTAGATGGCAAATCTGCCAGGATTCACAACCAGAGGATTTAGATTTAATGTGGCTTAAAAGACTAGGTTTCTATTTGATGTGCCCAGCGATTGGCACCATTGATTCTGAACTAAGTTAGTGTGGCTCGACTGTGTTCCAGAGAGAAAGGTATGACAGCAAAGCATGGGTTTGCCAGAAGTGAACCAAAAAAGGCTATGGGAGTTTTCTAACCATGGGGCTGGAATGGTAGCAACCTGCCAGTGGGAACTTAGCAAGCTGGGTGGTAAGATTTCAGAGCTCTAAGTCAGTCTTCATGAGATGAAAACAGGCTGGACATGTCTGCCAATGTCTTGGTGGCCAGCCTGCCAGGGCTTGACAGTATAGGGTGGATTCTTTTTTTATTATTTACCATAACAATGTGCTTATAGTTTAAGTATTTGAATGGAGGCAGAAAGATTTTTGAATATAAGACCCCCATTGGCAATATTGCAAGACTCTATGTCCCAAAAGATAGTAAACATGAAATATTTTAGTATTAATACGTACTTCCACAAAACTCTCTAATTTATTTTTATAATTCTTCCTCTTACTCTATCTGTAATTTGTTTCACACATTTTTTCCAGTTTAATGCAATTACTTTCTCTCTGCCTAAATTATCTTTATTTTGATTTTTTTACATATAACAAAGTATAAAAATTGTATATTTAGTTTTACAAAGCTATCTTAATGTTGCTATTCTAAAATATTTTTCCTACTACTAAACTACATTTCAATACAATAGAATTTGAAATTTGATTTGTATATCCCCATATATACCATCTTATTATACACACATATTGGTTTTGATCCAACAAATGCAATTTAGGTTTACTTTTGCCTTTTGACTATCATGAATAATGTTATTATAAATTATGTTATTATGTAAATTATTATAAATTAAATGTTATTATGCATGATTTTTTTCTCTTTAATTATATTAGACATATGTAGGATTGGAGCTACACATTTGAGATGTTCTTTCTGTTTTGATTTTCATTTTTTTTTTCCAAAAAATGTTTTCACTTTAAAACAGTCTAACTTTGGCTTAATATCCTCGTACTTCAACCTCCTGAGTGCTGATTCCAGGCATGAAGCTCCACACTGAGTTTATGCTTACCTTTTTAATGAGTTGCTTATCAGTTTTCTATAAAATTGTATACTCATGAGCAGGTAACATTATTTCCAAACTTTTGATATTGATATACCACAGTGTTCTGATTTGTGATTTTCATGTTTGAGTCCTGTACAATTTATAAAAAATAATAATAATATCTATTTTGTGACTGCAGAGGTTCTTCAGTGGTTCACACTACTTGTGACTCTAACAGGAGACCTGGGTTTGCTTACCAGCACCTGCATGGCTGATACATCTTAAATACTGCTGGATAGACTTTCCACACTCTTTCTAAGGCTCTGACTTGGCTTGGTCCCTCAATATTGATATAGTCTCCTGTGCATCCATTGACTATCCACATGTTCATTTATCTTGATGTGATTCTGCTGTTCCAATTTTCACTTGCTCTGCCTTCTCAGCTATATAAATGTCAGCTTTTTGCTCTAAATTCTGATCTCTCAAATTCTCTATAGCAGCAGCTTTGTGATAGCTTTTTCTGGGTCCATTATTCCATCAATAAACACTTTACTTACTATTTCTCTTATCCTACTTCTGATACATCGTGAAATTGCTTTTAGCTTGATGTACTTCTTCATTGAAGTGTGTATACACATGCTATTTTAGGTGGATACGTACATTGCACGCTAGTTAGATAATAGATGATGACAGATAAATGTTAGACAGATGGACAGATAGTTAGATAAAAAGATAGATGCTAGGTTGATAGATGTACAGATAGATACAGATGATAGTAGACAAATAAATGACAGACAAATGATAGATTTACTATTTGCTGTGTGATATGAGTCCATGTTAGTAGTTACATTGGAATAAATGAAACCAATGTATAAATGTGCCAGTCATGTTAGTACTGAAAAGCTTAGAAATATCTGGAAATTAATCCCATTAAAAACTCTGTATCTATGAACATCCTAGGAATTTCAACAAATTCTGTGAAAAGGCAAAAATTTGTTCAGGTATTTTCTGACATAGATCATGCCTCTGTTACTTTGATCACCTTGTCTCTTATGTGTGAACTGATATTGTCTTAATTGCATTAACAAATGGCTATTGACAAGACATCATTTTATTGTGGTTTTGACATTTTCACATCAATTTGCTGAAACATTTGTTCAAATTCTTCGTTCTATTTCTAACTAAGTTGTTAGTTGTATTTTCCTTGAACTATATGCATTCTATGTGTGTCTTATGTGTCTGTATGTATAAATTGTAAGATTTTTAAATATTTTCTCTCACAGAACAATTTTAGTCCAGTTCTCAGTAGATAATTCTTAGTTTGAATGTTCATTATTTCACAAAGTATATTATTTCTTTTGTTATTGTGATTCTTTATGCCATATATAAGAAATCATGAAAGCCAAGATAAATCCCTGGTTTTATTCATCTTATCTATTTACATTTCAAGTGATCATCAGTTTTGTGTTAATGTTCTTATCTTGGGTAAGGCACAAATACAAGTTTATCTTGATTCATGGTGAAAAACTGCTATTCTTGTATCATTTGTTAGATAATCTTGTTTTATTGAATTAAATGTTCATGGATTAATTTCTATATCTCTTTCACAATAACAATTCTCTTTATTCTAATATTACATTTATTTTTATCATTGTATCTTTGGAGTAGGATAGAAATTAATAAGTATAAAACTGCCTCTCTTAGAATCATCTTCATATTGTCTGTCCTGTTTGGAACCTGAGGCCACATCGTATTTGATCTTGAGAATTTTGTTTTGCAGTTTTTATAAAAGTCACTAAAATTCTCACAATACATTGAATCTACATGACAATTGAGAGATAATAATAACATCTTGGTAATATTAAGGTTATCAGTCTGTGAACAATAACTGTTGTACGCTTTGTTTACATCATTATTTTTCAGTATTTGGTAAATTACAGAATTCATTTCTTTAACATTCTTGCGAAAAATTATTCTCAAGATATTTTCTCGCTAAAATAAAGTTTATTTCTCCAGTTTTGGAGCCAAATAAATCTATGTCAAGATGACAATATTTCTGAGTCTCTTGAGAGTTTCCTTTTCAGTAGATTGATTGCTTCTCTCATTCCTTACATGGATGAAAACATAGACAACCTAGTCTGTCTCTTCTCATAAACACACTGATGCATTCGAAAGGCTTCTTCATGGTAATCTGTCTTCCAATGACTGCTTCTCCTAATGCCATTTATCCTTTTACTGGTTGGGATCTGAAAAAAATGGAGAACCCATACTTTTAGCCCATGCCAATATTGTTTATAAATTATTAATATTAATGCAAAATATGACTAAATATTTATGTGTTGATTTTTTTCAACCTTATATTTTGTTACCTTCCTGTGAGTGCTATTATACTTCTGAAGATGGCTTTGAGACTTTTTCTTTCTTTTTTTTTCTTCTTCTCCATTACTTTATTTTTCAATATAAATCTCAATAAATGCTCCCTTCCCCATCCTTCCCCCACACACTCCCTCCCCCCATTCCTTATTCCCTTTCTCCTCTGAGGGTTTAGCAGTCCAATCTGAGCATTTTGTCCCTCTGGCACATCAAGTCTCTGATGGGTTAATTCAATCTACTCCTACTGAGGCCAGTCAAGCCATCCCAGTTGGCGAATAGATTCCATAGACAGGAAACAGCTCTACAGGCAGCCCACATTCCAATTGTTGGAAGAACCACATGAAGACTGAGTGCACATCTGCTACCTCTGTTCCAAGCCTTAGTCCAGCCCATATAGACTCTTTGATTTGTGGCTCACTCTGAGAGCCCCCAAGGTTTCAGATTAGTTGGCTTTGTTTGTCTTACTTTAGTGTTTCTATCCCCTTCATGACTTCCCACCATTCTTCCACAATAGTCGCTGAGATCAATCCAATGTTTGTCTGTGGTTATCTGCATTTTTTCTGATGGCTGCTTGGCTGAGTCTTTCAGAAGACAGTGATGTGAAGTTCCTGTCTGCAAGCATATCAGAGTATCAATCATTAATAGTGTCAGGGATTGGTGCTCTCTAGCGTGATGATTCTAATGTTATGCCAGTTATTTGTTGGCCATTCCTTCTGACTTTGTTCCATCTTTGCACCTGTATTTGTTTAAGAAAGGACAAATATTCAGTCAAAAGTTTGGGGGTGGGTTGGTGTCCCTATCGCTCCACCTGGGACCATCCCTGGCCACAGTGTGTGGTCTCTTCAGTTTCAATAACCCCAGTGTTATGCATCTTAGCAAAGGTTACCCACATTGACTCCTGGAATTATGTCACATCCAAAGTTTCTGGCTTAATCTAGATAGGCCTCCTAAACACCCATCCCCTCTAGCTGTTGATTTCCATTCATTCTACTGGACCTCTGGCAACATCTAATATACTGAAGTCCCATTCCACTGTCCATTCAATATTCCGTATATTTTCTTCTATTTATCTTATTCCATTGACAATTTTATTCCCCCTTCTAAATGAGATTCATGCATCCACAATTGAGCCTTCCTTCTTGTTTATATTTGTATCTGTGGAATTTGGCATGGGTATCCTATATTCATTGGCTAATATCTACTCATTTTTTTAAATCTTTTTTTTTTTTTTACAATCCAATTGTTGTCCCCCTCCAGTTCTGGCATCTTACATTTTCTTATCACATTCCTCCTCCCCTTATCCAAGAGGATGTCTCCTCTTCCCCCCATCCCCCACCCGGCCTTCCCATTCCCTGGAGCCTCAAGTCTCTCAAGGGTTAAGTGCATCTTGTGTAAGGGAGACAGATCAGGCAGTCCTATAGTGTATATGTGTTGGGAGTGGGGACAGTCTCTGACCAGCTAGTATATGCTGCTTTTTTATAGCTCAGAGTCTGAGAGATTTCAGGAGTACAGGTTAATTGAGACTGCTGGTCATCCTATGGGGTCACCATCCACCTCAACTTCTTCTAGCCTTTCCCTAATTCAACCACAGAGGTCCCAGACCTAAACCCATTGTTTAAGTATCTGTGTCTGTCTCCTTTTCGAGGACAGCCATGCTAAGATCTTGTTTGTAAGTACACCACAGCTTTATAAATAGTGTCAGGTCTTGAAGCCTTCCCTTGAGAGGAGTCCCATTTTGAGGTAGTCTCTGGACCTCCTTTCCCTCAGTCTCTTCTCCATTTTTGTCTCTGCAGTTCTTTTAGACAGGAACAATTGTGAATCAGAGTTTTTGGAGACTTTTTCACACATATATTCATGGTATCCAGAGGGGGGAAATAGTTTTAATTCTCCCTTTCAAATTTGGGCATATTTAACCACATTATTTTAACCATTTTTATCCTAATTTTTTATATAATATATAATATCAAATGTGAAAGTCACATCTATACTTTACTTGTGAGGCTATGGAGAAATCTTATTACTATTTATCAATACAGTGCTGCCTGTGAGATTTTTGTGCTTGTCCCTTATTATGTGAAAAAAAAATTACATTTATTGCTAGTTCCATGATGTTTTGGAGAAAGTATTTGAGGGTGAACATTTGAATATAATGGAATATGAGCTTTCTTTCATCCCAGATTATTCAACTAATAAATTCCATGACATAAATTTATTTTTCAGGTTTAATAAATCTGTCACTACAAGAATTGACTATTAAATAGAATACATCCTTTAGTCTTTACATAAATTTAACCTAGTCATTATTCTATCACTATTAGTGCTTTGTTTGATTTTGACTGTTAGAATTTTGCTGAAGAATTAAAGCCAAAAAAAAAAATACAAAAAACAAAATGAAGGATTGTTTCTAAAGTTAATATTTTCACTGTGGAATAGTTTTCAATGATGCTTCCTCGGGCAGAAGCATGTGTAAAAAATCAAAAAGTATTGATTACATATGTAGAACATTTGGAATCTTAGATATTCATTGACAATATGCTATTGCTAGCTAAGATTGTATCAACTTAATATCAGTTACACTCATTTAGGAAGGAGATTCAACTGAGAAGATGCTGTACCTCCTTGCTCTGTCGGCAAGATTGTGATATATTCTCTTGAGTGACGATTGATATGGGAGGTCCAGCTCACTGATGTTGATCCTTCCTCTAAGCTGATGGTCCTGGTTGCTAGGACAATCATCCAATAATCATCATTCTTTGACTATTTGTACCTTACTGCTTCTAAGTTCCTACATTCAGGTTTCCTGCCATTCCTTCTCTGGATTTTGGATTACAATGTTTAAGATGAGATAAAATCATTCCAAATTGATTTTGGTCATAATGTCTAATCATAGTAATTGCGACTTTAACAAAAACAGATGCCCATTCTCCTCTAGTATTCATAATCTTTGAAGAAAATTTGATTTTAACTTTATTTGAAAATTTACATGATTGTGTGCATTCTTTTAACGACTTCAAAAATCTTTACAGTTCTATGTTGCATGTATCTTTTGCTATCCTGTCTTAACTCTGGACACAGGCCATGCTGCCAGTCCCCACCCAGAGAATATTGGATCTGTGAATGAAAAACACTATACATACAAACATTGTTCAATTTCAACTTGCCTTATTGGCTTAATTGGTGGGCATTATTAATCTCTTAATGCTAGTGTGCCCCCGCCCCACAATACTCTTAGCTCAGCACCATAAATCTGTCCTAAACTTTAGTTGGTCAGTTACCTTTAGTCCTAGCTCAACATTTCCAACCGCCTGGGTTAGAAGCATCCAGAGGCAGCTCTGCTCAAGATTTCACATGGCTGATGGACTTTTTTCTCTCCAAAGCAAAATGAATGCTCCCTTTCTCTCTCCTCTGTCTGTCTCTTGCTTATGGGGACCCAGAAGTCCTGCTTATTCCTTCCACCAAGCAATTGTACCATGGCTTCTTTACTGATAGATCAAGAACCAATTGGGGAACAGGACCTGAGCTTCAGAACCACCCCTACAGTTCTGGAATTTCATTATATTTATCATTGCATCATTGCCTGATTGCATATGCATCAACTAACATTATTTTCCACAGTATCACAATACTCAAGGGCAACACTTGATTTTTTTACATCTTTTCACATGACATATACAACAGAGCATGCTCTCCATAGCCAGCTCTTATCATATGACTGTGTTCCCATATACAGTGTGTGGCTTTTGAAGTTTGAATAATCACCTATACATTCAGTTTTTTTTTCTTCCTCCATCTATTCTACTTCTTTTGGCAAAATATTTCTGGCCATAGTCTTCTTGAAATAATGTGCAATTACATGTGCCATGCAATTTGTGAAGGTGTCAGCAATTACTTTTGAAAACTGGTTTATTCCTTTACATCTGCCTTCTTATTCAATGCCTTTCCTACATTAACTGTTAACTAACAGTGATATAGGTCCCTTATACAAAACGTGATATTTTATTTTTTTCTATGAACTGAATAATTTCAACTATCTAATATCTAATTTCTTCAATGATTTCTTCTCTTCCTTCCAACTTCTATTTCTAGCTACTAATGAAATATATTGAATTCAGCATTTTCTTTTCTTCTGCTTATAGTTAGTAAGTCTTTGTTAATGTTATTATTTTTGCATTTCTTTCCATTTTGCATTTTCCATTTTGTTCATATTTAATGCTTTAAATTTTTAACCAAATTTAATAGTTATTTAAATTTTAACAGTAGAATATCAATATTGCCTGAGGATTTTAAACATGTATATAATTTGTTTTTATCAAATTTACCTTCTATTCCTTGTCCTCAAATTTCTCTAATTTCACCATCTTACCAACATTTCCTCCCAAAATCATGAGTCCAATGATTTTTCTTAGCAATTAGTGCTGCTTGTTCATGCATGATTATCTACTGTATACTGGTAGCTTCACAGAGGCTCCATCCCTGAAAATAAGGAGGGAATATTGGGTAGATGACTACACTAAATATATTGGAAAATATGATATGAAAACATACTATTCGATAGACATACTGATGGAAGGATTAAAACATAGATCTTCTGAAAGAGCAAAAATCAACTATGAAGATGTCCATGTAGCCATAAAATATTTATGGTTGGGTAATACTTGCTATTTATAGTAGATTTTCTGTTAACATTCCTCTCTCTGACTCTGTGTCTTTCTCTGTGGTGAGTGTCCAAGTACGTGTGTGTTTGTTAGTATGTGTGTGTAAGAGGAAAATATTTCTTTCCCTGTCAACATAGGCTATTAATTAAAAAGTAAATCTAGTTAAAATACGCCTTACCATTGATTGACTTGTTGGTTGAGGGGATGCCATGGATCTCCCCAAAATATTACAGGCAATTGCCACTTTCTTTGGTTGCTGTCCAGACCTTGAGTATTAAAATACTAATCTTAAAGAAGTTACGTAGTATACTTATAAGGTAGAGAGAAATACAGGTAATATTTATAATGAAGCCACATCATTATTGGTTGGATTTCATGGTGCAGGAACTCTCTATACTGTAGAAGAAGGCCATGAATAATAATATCCAGCTTGGGCCCTGTGAACTACAGTAATGACTGACTTGCCAATATATAACACAAAAATTCAATAGTGGCATAAATGTTATAGGAATAACTGTCCTGTTACTTATTGGTGTTAATGTTCTCTACACAAGATTGAAGTCATACCTGACTCTTTATGTTAACTGGGATAAACGCAATTAAAGATTTAGGGGCTTTGTTTGTTTCAATTTATACAAATGAGTGTTTACAAATGACTATAGATAAATGCATGTATATGTTCAGTAATGCCAGAAGAAAGCATCATTTCCACTGGAATAGTTGTTATAATTGGTTGTGAACAGTTGGTATTTCAAGATGTAAGTAGTAAGAATCACATTCTCTGTGATAGAAGCAAGCACTATTCACTTCTGAGACATCTCTCAAGTCGTAAAATGGTTATAGTTAATTTAATACTTCTTTTTTCTAGTTGATTCTTCATTAGCTTATATTTTTTCTATGAATGGGTTTTTGTATATCTTTATAATGTGTTTTTGTTCTATAAGCTTAAAATGGAAAGTTTTGATGTTATGATGCAATAACTATAGAAATCAGAATCTATTTCAGAGTTCACTGTATTTAATTATTAAACACCAAAATAGTGTTCTTATTAACAAAAAGTATCCAAAAAATTAATTCTTTTACATACTTGTCACTAATACATCAGCTTTTTCAGGGAGCATTATAAGAATTTTCAAAATTCAATAGCAATTTGGAAGAATAATTTTCTAGCTGTGTTATTTACAATGAACTTAGAATTTATGTGTCATTGTGAAAACCTCATTCTGAGGCTCCCTCTCTACATTTCCAGGTTTTCATAGAATAGTAAAAAAATAAAAATCAAACAAACAAACAAACAACAACAAAAACAACACTATGTTCTTTTGATGTCACTATACTATTTTGATGGTATGTTCAC
The DNA here is from genome assembly GCA_036184385.1 of Tokudaia muenninki. Taxonomy (NCBI): domain Eukaryota; kingdom Metazoa; phylum Chordata; class Mammalia; order Rodentia; family Muridae; genus Tokudaia; species Tokudaia muenninki. The sequence goes on from BTHS01000019.1 coordinate 27,765,209, forward strand.
CTATGTTTGGGATATGTTATGTTATGAGTTAAGAGATTTGAGGAAATTTTCCACATAAAAGCTTTATATAGTTTTAGAAATTATCAAATAAATCTATTATTAATCCATTTGCATTACCCACCCAGGCCATACCATACCATTAAGATATGTAACTAAAATTCTTTTAAATTTCTTCTTCTCTAGAAGATCGAGGGTCCTGATATTTGATTTCTCAGTAAGATAGGCCCACTAGAAAATCTGTTCCTTATATCCTCACTCACTGCTAATTAAATATTGAAGTCTCTCCTGTGCAATTTCTTTTTTTAATTTATTTTTTTTATTTTATATATATATATATTTTTTTAAACAAACAAAGTTGTTGTTTTTATTTCTCTGATGGCTAAAAATGTTGAACATTTCCTTAAATGTTTCTTAGGTACTTGAGTTTCCTCTTAAGAATTCTTTTAGATCTGTATCCCATTTTAATTAGGTTACTTTACAATTCTGTAGGCTGCCACTTTGTCCGATATCCTTTACCTTATAGAAGTTTTCAGTTTTATGAAGTCCTATTAATTAATTATTGATTTTACTTCCTGTTTTGTGAAAAGTATGTTCTTTTGTTGAAAAAGGAAGTAAAAACATTTTATGATAAAATTAAAGATTTGCATGGAAAATATTTCTTTTATTTTTTTAATTTTATTTTCTAAGTTTTTTTAAATATACATTCAAAATCATTTCCCCTTTCCCACTTCCTCCCTACCCGAAAGTCCCATAAGCCCTCTTCACTCCCTCTTTTCCCCATTTACCCCCCTCTCGCTTCTCTGTCCTGGCGTTCCCCTACATCCAGTCTTTCCAGGACCAGGGGTCTCTCCTTCCATCTTCTTAGAAATCTATTGATATGCGAATTGTGTCTAGGGTATTCCAAGATTCTGGGTTAATACCCCCTTATCAGTGACTGCATACCATGTGTGTTCTTTTGTGATTGGGTTACTTCACTAAGAATGATATTTTCAAGTTCTGACCATTTGCCTAGGAATTTCGTGAATTCATTGATTTTAATTGCAGAGTAGTATTCCATTGTGTAAATATACCACATCTTCTGAATTCATTCTTCCGTTGAGGTACATCTGGGTTCTTTCCAGCTTCTGGCTATTATAAATAAGGCTGCTATGAACATAGTGGAGCATGTGTCCTTATTGCATGCAGGTAAAGCCTCTGGGTATATGCGCAGGAGTGGTATAGCCAGATCCTCCAGGAATGTCACATCCAGTTTTCTGAGGAAACGCCAGACTGCTTTCCAGAGTCGTTTTACCAGCTTGCAATCCCACCAGCAGTGGAGGAGTGTTCCTCTTTCTCGACATCCTCGCCAACAACTGCTGTCTCCTGTGTTTTTGATCTTAGCCATTCTGACTGGTGTGAGATTGAATCTCAGGGTTGTTTTGATTTGCATTTCCCTAATGGCTAAGGATGATGAACATCTCTTTAGGTGCTTCTCAGCCATTAGATATTCTTCAGGTGAGAACTCTTTGTTTAGCTCTGTACCCCATTTTTTCATAGGGTTACTTGCCTCTCTGGAGTTTGCCTTCTTGAGTTCTTTGTATATATTGGATATTAGCCCTCTGTCGGATGTAGGGTTGGTAAAGATCATTTCCCAGTTAGTTGGTTGTTGCTTTATCTCTTTGACAGTGTCTTTTGCCTTGCAGAAACTTTGTAATTTAATGAGGTCCCATTTGTCTATTCTTGATCTTAGAGCATAAGCTATTGGAGTTCTGTTCAGGAAATTCTCTCCTGTGCCCATATGTTCAAGGTTCTTCCCTAGTTTCCTTTTTATTAGTTTCAGTGTGTCTGGTTTTATGTGGAGGTCTTTGATCCACTTGGAATTGAGCTTAGTGCAAGGAGATAAGAATGGGTCAATTTGCATTTTTCTGCATGTTGACCTCCAGTTGAGCCAGCACCATTTGTTGAAAAGGCTATCTTTTTTCCACTGTATGGTTTTAGCTCCTTTGTCAAAAATCAAGTGACCATAGGAGTGTGGATTCATTTCTAGGTCTTCAATTCTGTTCCATTGATCTACATGCCTGTCACTGTACCAATTCCATGCGGTTTTTAACACTATTGCTCTGTAGTACAGCTTGAGGTCCGGGATACTGATTCCCCCAGAGGTTCTTTTACTATTGAAAATAGTTTTAGCTATTCTGGGTTTTCTGTTATTCCAGATGAATTGTTGAATTGTTCTTTCTAACTCTATGAAGTATTGAGTTGGGATTTTGATGGGGATTGCATTGAATCTGTATATTACTTTTGGCAAGATGGTCATTTTTACTATATTAATTCTGCCAATCCATTAGCATTGCAGATTTTCCATCTTCTGAAGTCTTCTTTAATTTCTTTCTTCAGAGACTTGAAGTTCTTGTCATACAGATCTTTCATCTGTTTGGTTAAGTCACGCCAAGATACTTTATATGGTTTGTGGCTATCGTGAAGGGTATCATTTCTCTTACTTCTTTCTCAGCCTGCTTGTCCTTTGAGTATAGGAAGGCTACTGACTTGCTTGAGTTGATTTTATATCCGGCCACTTTGCTGAAGTCGTTTATCAGCTGTAGGAGTTCTCTGGTGGAGTTCTTTGGGTCGCTTAAGTATACTATCATATCGTCTGCGAATAGTGATAGTTTGACTTCTTCCTTTCCAATTTGTATCACTTTGACCTCTTTTTGTTGTCTAATTGCTCTAGCTAGAACTTCAAGTACTATATTGAAAAGATATGGAGAGAGAGGGCAGCCTTGTCTAGTCCCTGATTTTAGTGGGGTTGCTTCAAGTTTCTCTCCATTTAGATTGATGCTGGCTACCGGTTTGCTGTAAATTGCGTTTATTATGTTTAGATATGGGCCTCGAATTCCTGATCTTTCCAAGACCTTTAGCATGAAAGGATGCTGAATTTTTGTCAAATGCTTTCTCAGCATCTAATGAGATGACCATGAGGTTTTTTTCTTTGAGACTGTTTATGTAGTGGATTACATTGATGGACTTCCTTATATTGAACCATCCCTGCATCCCTGGGATGAAGCCTACTTGATCATGGTGAATGATCGTTTTGATGTGTTCTTGGGTTCGGTTGGCAAGAATTTTATTGAGTATTTTTGCATCGATATTTATAAGAGAGATTGGCCTGAAATGCTATTTCTTTGTAGGATCTTTGTGTGCTTTTGGTATTAGTGTAATTGTGGCTTCATAGAACAAGTTGGGTAGTGTTCCTTCTGTTTCTATTTTGTGGGACAGTTTGAAGAGTATTGGTGTTAGGTCTTCTTTGAAGGTCTGTTAGATTCTGCACTGAAACCATCTGGACCTGTGCTATTTTTGGTTGGAAGACTTCCAATGACAACTTCTATTTCTTCAGGGGTTATAGGGCGGTTTAGATGGTCTATTTGATCCTGATTTAATTTTGGTATTGGATAACTGTCAAGGAAATTGTCCATTTCCTCGAGATTTTCTAGTTGTGTTGAACACAGGTTTTTGTAGTAGGATCTGATGATTTTTTGAATTTCCTTGGTTTCTGTTGTTATCTCTCCCTTTTCGTTTCTGATTTTATTAATTTGGATACTGTCTCTGTGCCCTCTGGTTAGTCTGGCTAGGGGCTTATCTATCTTGTTGATTTTCTCAAAGAACCAACTCCTCCTTTTGTTGATTCTTTGTATGGTTTTATTTGTTTCTACTTGATTGATTTCAGCCCTGAGTTTGATGATTTCCTGCCTTCTACTCCTCTTCGGTTTAATTGCTTCTTTTTGTTCCAGGGCTTTCATGTATGCCATTAAGCTGTTAGTGTATGCTGTCTCCTGTTTCTTTTTGGCGGCACTCAGGACTATAAATTTTCCTCTTAGCACTGCTTTCATTGTGTCCCATAAATTAGGGTATGTTGTGCCTTCATTTTCATTAAATTTCAAAAAGTCTTTGATTTCTTTCTTTATTTCCACCTTGACCAAGTTATCATTAAGTAGAGGATTATTCAGCCTCCATGTGTATGTGGGTTTTCTTTTGTTTTTGTTGCCATTGAAGAACACCCTTATTCCATAGTGATCTGATAGTAGGCATGGGATTAGTTCTATCTTCTTATATCTGTTGAGGTCTGATTTGTGACCAATTATATGGTCGATTTTGGAGAAGGTACCATGAGGTGCTGAGAAGAAGGTGTATTCTTTAGCTCTAGGATGATATGTTCTATATATATATATCTGTTAGTATCCTTTGGTCCAAGGCTTCAATTAGATTCACTGTGTCCCTGTTTAGTTTCTGCTTTCCTGAACGATCCATTTCAGAGAGCGGGGTGTTGAAGTCACCCACTATTATTGTGTGAGGTTCGATGTGTGCTTTGAGCTTTAGTAAAGTTTCTTTTACAAATGAGGGTGCCCTTGCATTTGGAGCATAGATATTCAGAATTGAGAATTCTTCTTGGTGGATTTTTCCTTTAATCAGTATATAGTGTCCTTCTGTGTCTTTTTTGATGGCTTTAGGTTGAAAATCAATTTTATCTGATATTAGGATGGCAACTCCGGCTCGTTTCTTGGGGCCATTTGCTTGTAAAATTGTTTTCCAGCCTTTTACTCTGAGGTAGTTTTTGTCTTTGACACTGAGGTGCATTTCCTGCATGCAGCAAAATGCAGGGTCATGTTTACGTATCCAGTCTGCTAGTCTATGCCTTTTTATTTGGGAATTGAGACCATTGATATTAAGAGAGATTAAGGCATAGTGATTATTGCCACCTGCCATTCTTGATGTTATCTTTATGTTTGAGTGGTTATCTACTTTTGGGTTTGAAGCAAGAAGATTACTATCTCATTTTTTCCAGGATGTTGTTTCTCTCCCTGTATTGGCGGTTTCTGCCTATTATCCTTTGCAGAGCTGGATTTGTGGAAAGATATTGTGAAAATTTGGTTTTACCATGGAATATCTTGGTCTCTCCATCTATGGTGATTGAGAGTATTGCTGGGTATAGTAGTCTAGGCTAGCATTTGTGCTCTCTTAGTGTCTGCATGAGATCTGCCCAGGATCTTCTGGCTTTCATAGTCTCTGGTGAGAAGTCTGAAGTGATTCGGATAGGTCTTCCTTTGTATGTTACTTGGCCCTTTTCTCTTATTGCTTTTAATATTCTCTCTTTGTTTTGTACATTTGGTGTTTTGATTATTATGTGACGGGAGGTATTTCTGTTCTGGTCCAGTCTGTTTAGAGTTCTGTAGGCCTCTTGTACGTTCATCAGCATCTCTCTCTTTAGGTTAGGGAAGTTTTCCTCCATAATTTTGTTGGAGATGTTTATTGGCCCTTTAAGTTGCAAGCCTTCACTCTCATCTATACCTGTAATCCTTAGGTTTGGTCTTCTCATTTTGTCCTGGATTTCCTGGATGTTTTGGCTTACACGTTTTTTGCATTTTGCATTTTCTTTGACTGTTGAGTCGATGCTTTCTATGGTATCTTCAGCACCTGATATTCTTTCTTCCATCTCTTGTATTCTATTGTTGATATTTGCATCTATGACTCCTGATTTCTTCCCAAGATTTTCTATCTTCAAAGTTGTCTCCCTTTGTGATTTCTTATTTGTTTCTACTTCCTTTTTTAGATCTTGGATGGATTTGTTGAGATCCTTCACTTGTTTGTTTATATTTTCCTGTATTTCTTTAAGGTATTTTTGCGTTACCTCTTTCAGGATTTCTGCCTGTTGAACCAAGTTCTCCTACATTTCTCTGAGCGATTTTTGTGTTTTCTTCTCATGGGATTCCATCTGTTGATCCATCGTCTCCTGCATTTCTTTAAGCAGACCTCTTGTTTCCTTTGCAAGGGCATCTATCCGTTGATTTAGTTCTTTAAGCACTTTTTATGTTGCCTCCCTATGGTCATCCATCTGTTGACCCATATTCTTCTGCATTTCTTTATCCCGTTTTTGTGATTCCTTTGAAAGTGCATCTACCCGTTGATTCATTTCTTTAAGCGATTTTTGTGTTGTATCCTTGTGGGCCTCCATCTTTTGATCCATGTTCTCCTGCATTTCTCTAAGAGATTTTTGGGTTTCCTTTGTAAGAGCTTCTAACCGTTGATTCATGGTCTCCTGTAATTCTTTATTTGATTTATTTGTGTCCTTCTTGTGATCCTCTAATAGCATCATGAGAAGTGATTTTAAATCCATATCTTGTCTTTCGGGTGTGATGGGGTATCCAGGACTTGCTGCTGTTGGAGAGTTGGGTTCGGATGGTGCCATATTGCTTTGATTTCTGTTGGTAACGTTCCTACGTTTGCCTTTTGCCATCTGGTTACCTCTGATGTTAGTTGGTCCTGCTGTCACTGGCTGTTGGTTGGACCACCTGTGAGCCTGCAACCTACTTCTGGCCAACCTCGCTTACCAGGATTCCCCTGGCACCGATTTCTGGGGCCTGCCCTGCTCCTGAGTGACTTTGGAGCCCTGATGTGCCTTGCCCCAAGTGATGTTATAATGGGGAGTCCCTGCACATCCAAAGGCTCAGCTTAATGGATTCCCAGAGCAGAGGTCGCCAAAGGGAGGCTGGTAGGCTCCTGCCCTGTGCAGGGGTGTGTGATCTCTCCCAGAGTTGGGGGAAGGGGGCGTCCCTCTGCAAGGCAGAAGTCCCACAGCAGAGCTGGCGCGCAGGTTACTGCAGCCCTGCCCAGCTCCTGCGAACAGCGTACACAGAAGCCGCTGGAGACTCAAGCGATATGCCCCTCTGTCTCCGAGCCTGGCAGTCCTGACCACCCGGACACTGGAGCAATGTCACTGAGCTGGTCACTGCAGCTGGTGGGAGTGACCCAAGCAATATTATGCCCGTCTGTCTTCGAGACTGGCAGTCCCGACCACCTGGACACTGGAGCAAAGATGGCGGAGTGCACCCTGCACACTCTGGGTGGCGCTGGCCACCCTGCAGAGAAGATGGCTTACAGCAAATCTGGCGCCCAGACGACTACAGAGCTGTCCTGTTCTTGGGACCAGATGGAAGCCCCAACAGGTCGTGTCCCGAGCGATGTTATATTGGGGGGAACCTGGGTACCTGTCTCTTCAGTGCAGATGGGAACAGAAGTCGTGGAAGGGAAGCTGATAGGCTCCCGCCCAGTGCAGGGGGGTCCCTCTGCCAGGCAGAAGTCTCACAGCATAGCTGGCTCGCTGGTCACTGTAGCTGCTGGGAGCAGCGTACACACAAGCCGCCCGAGACCCAAGAGATATTATGCCCGTCTGTCTCCGAGCCTGGCAGTCCCGACCACCCGGACACTGAAGCAAAGATGGCGCTATTTTTTATATTTTTATTTACATTCAAAATCATTTCCCCTTTCCTGTTTCCTCCCTCCCGGAAAGTCCCATAAGCCCCCTTCCCTCCCTCTTTTCCCCATTCAACCCCTTCTCACTTCTCTGTCTTGGCGTTCCCCTACATCCAGTCTTTCCAGGACCAGGGATCTCTCCTTCCATCTTCTTGGAAATCTATTGATATGCGTATTGTATCTCGGGTATTCCGAGATTCTGGGTTAATATTCCCCTTATCAGTGACTGCATACTATGTGTGTTCTTTTGTGATTGGGTTACCTCACTAAGGTAGGCATTTACAAAAAAAAGTAACAACTATTTACTCTGCCTTTTCTCTCAATTTTAGCTATAGTATTCTTCCTTTCTAAAATCTTATCTCAAGTTTTTACAAAGTTTCAACTTCAAATCTAACTCAGCCTCCTGCTAAGACATTAGTGCAACATAGATTTGAGGTTTTGCTTGAGATCCAGGCTGTGAATTATTAAATTATTTCAGAGAAAAAACATTTGTTTTATTTCTGTGTAATTCTACATTTATATTCATTTTTTCATAGATGCCTTTAAGAACATTTAATTGATTTCAAAGGCTTATACAAGTCTTTTTCTCTATTTTTCTGTTCACATATTGTTTATAAAGTTAGTATTACTCAAATTATTTTCTTTACATCCACTATAACTCAGCTACCATACAGAGATTCTGTGATCCTCAAATAATCAATGCAAATTCTTCTGTTTCTTTCATGTAGGCTATCATTTCTCTGCAAATAAGTCCTTCCTCCAGCAACACTATTTACTGTTATGAGACTTACAATCTCAACTTCCTGTTTGGTTACTAGGGGAATAAAATATTTATCAGGAAAAAAAGGGAATGAATATATATTCTCTTCTAACTTTTCCTTTCTCTAGAGAAGAGCACTCTGATTCTCAAGGCATGGAAAAATATTTCTATTAACTTAAATATATTCTTTCTCAACTAAACCACAGACATTAAGCCAGTTTCTGCATCCAGGTAAGAGTAAAAATACAGTTTTAAAGGTTGAAATTGGGAAATTTTATACATTATCACAAACAGTATCCTTAGAAACTGAATAAAAATTGTACCCTATTGTTATATACAAGTCACTGAACAAATTTTAACATAAAAATATATGTTTTACTCTGCTATGTTTATTTAGATTAATTTTTATTGAATTGTTTCAGTTACTAGCTATTCAATTCCCGTAGTCATTTATTCATAATGACTCAGTCATGTTTAAAAATAAAATGTCAAAGAATAACATCAATCCTTCTCTCTTTAAACATCCCAGATAATACTACTCAGGCAGTAATACCTTTCTCAAGGTCACACTCCTCCACTGCTGGTGGAATTGCAAGCTGATGCAACCACTCTGGAAGTCAGTTGGTGGTTCTTCAGAAAGCTGGGCATAATACTACCAGAGGACCCTGCTATACCACACCTGGGCATATACCCAGAGGATTCTCCAGCATGTAATAAGGACACATGCTCCACTATGTTCATAGCAGCCCTATTTATAATAGCCAGAAGCTGGAAAGAACCCAGATGTTCCTCAACGGAGGGATGGATACAGAAAATGTGATATATATATATATATATATATATATATATATATATATATATATTATATATATATATACATATATATACACACACACACACACACACACACACTCACACACACACACACACACACACACACACAATGGAGTACTATTCAGCCATTAAAAACAATGAATTCATGAAATTCTTATCAAATGGATGGAACTGGAAAATATCATCCTGAGTGAGGTAACCCAATCAAAAAGAACACACATGGTATGCACTCACTGATAAGTGGATATTAGCCCAGAAGCTTGGAATACCCAAGACACATTTCACATATCAAATGATGCACAAGAAGAAGGAAGAACAAAGTATGAACCCTTGGGCCCTTTGTAGAAAGGGGAAAAATACCCACAGAAGGAGATACAGAGACAAAAGGTGGAGCAGAATCTGAGGGAAAAGCCATGTAGAGACTACCCTACCATGGGATCCATCCTATATACAGTTACAAAACCCAGATACTATTGTGGATGCCCACATGTTCTGACTGACTGGAGCCAGATATAGCTATCACCTGGGAGGCTCTCCTAATGAATGACAAATACAGAGGGGGACACTCTCAGCCAGTCATTGAACTGTGCACAGAGTCCCCAATGGGGGAGATAGAAAAGGGACCCAAGGAGCTGAAGGGGTTTGCAGCGCCACAGGAGGAACAATAATATGAGTCACCCCATACTCCCAGAGCTCCCAGGGACAAAACCATCAACCAAAGAGTACACATGGAGTTACCCATAGCTCCAGACACATAGGCAGCAGAGGATGGTTTTGATAGACACCAAACGGAGGAGAGGCCCTTGGTCCTGGAAAGACTTGATGCCATAGTGTAGAGGAATACAAGGACAGGGAAGCAGGGGAGGGTTGATTGGGGAAGGGGAGGTGGCTTATGGGATTTTTCAGGGGAGGGGGGAACCAGGAAAGGGGACAACATTTGAAATATAAATAAAGATTATATCTAATAAAAAAATAAAAAAAAAAGAGAACTGAAGATACTCAAATCCCTCATCGGATTTGAAAACTCAATCTAAAAACTAATTATGAGAATTTACTACCTAATTAATTTCTAATAGGTTAATGAGCATTTCCTAACTTCTAAGATAATCCCAATCTTTTTCTTAGACTCAGTGATAATAAGTTTGATTTGGTCACTGTAGAAGAAAAGCTTTTCTTTTTTAAAAATTTATTTTGTTTAATTGGAAATAGACTTTTTAAAATAGCAGTGTTCTCTTTGTATACTTTCCACTCCTCTACACGGTTTCTTCCTTCTTCCCTTCCATCTGAATCCATAACTTTTCTGTCATTCCTTAGAAAACAAACAGGCATCCAAACAATAATAAAATACAACAAACAAATTATATTAGAAGATGCACAAATGGAAGAAGAGTCAAAGAAACACCATGAGAAGTACACAAAGTCACAGACACACAGTAATCCCATACAGCCACACCTTGTAGCCCATAATAAAAGGGACATGAAAGTAACAACAACAATAAATAAATAAATAAAACAAAGAAAACACATGAAATAAAATAAACACACACTGATCATGAGTTATGAGACAAAGATCCTACAAAGATGCCATTGAGTTTGTTTTGTGTTGACTGCCTAATGCTGGGCATGAGGCCTGCCTTTAAGAGAAGTTTGTATAGACACCAGAACCAAGGGGCAGCCTGCAACAGGAGACTTCCAGTTTCTGTCTGTGGCTGGAGACCATCCTCCTCCACAGAGAGCTCCATACTTTGGTGGCACAGGAAGATAGTTAGCCTCCCAGGAATGCTGACAGACCTGTAAGTTCAGGAAGGACTACCACTGCTCCTCAGAAGGATCTACTCAGAACCTTCAGGATACAGGAACAGAGGGGTTGCCTGGGACAGGAGGCTTCTGATTTCTGTCTGCACCCAGAGCTGATCCTGGGGCATAGAAATACATTCACAAATACTTCCAGGAAAGAGCTGGTCTTCCAGGAGTGCCACACACCTGCAAGCACAGAGCTAAACCTGTACCATGGCTCTTCATACCTAAATTCCTTGCAGAGTTAACTGTTCTCCCAGGAGTATTGACACACAGACTTGCAGGAATGACAAGCCATAGTCAAAGACAGCAAGACCAGCTACCACCACAGATAACCAGATGTCAAAAGTCAAGTGCAAGAACACAAGCAAAAGAAACTAAGGCTACCTGGAATCATCAGAAACCAATTCTCCCACCACAGTGAGCCCTGATTACCTAAACACACCAAAATAGGAAGGTTCTGATTTAAAATCACATCTCATGATGATGATCGAGGACTTTAAAAAGGACATAAATAACTCCCTTAAAGAAATATAAGAAAGCACAGGTAAATAGGTAGAAAAACTTGAAGAAGAAACACAAAAATCCCTTAAAGATTTACAGCAAAATACAACCAAACAGGTGAAGGAACTAAAAAAAAAAAAACATCCAGGATCTAAAAATGGAAATATAAACAACAAAGAAATCACAAAGGGAGACAATACTGGAGATAGAAAACCTAGGAAAGAGATCAGGAGTCATAGACTCAAGCAACACCAACAGAATTCAAGAGATAGAGAAAATCTCAAGTGAAAGATCCCATAGAAAACATTGACACAACAAAGAAAATGCAAAATACAAAAAGGTCCTAATCCAAAACATACAGAAAATCCAGGACACAATGAGGGACCTGGACTCATCTTACCCACCCCAGTACATCCTTACACTGCAACCCACATCTCTACCTTGACCCCTGACATTTGCCAATCTCTGTCCTATCATCACCAACTCTTTCATCCTAAGAGCTGAGCATTGTCTTCTTTTGTTAAGATCCACCTACAGCCTACTTCTGAGGACTTAAGTTTCATAAAATCTATCACTGCTTCTTCTAAAATCTGTTAGATGTCAGACTCCAACTCGAGATATTGTAGCACCCCTTTTCCAACCCATCAGGCTAGAGGTTCCCTTCCTGCAACTAACTGGCAACTTGACTTGACCGACCTGTCCACTATCAAATATGCCAAGTAACTCCTAGTCTTGGTGGACACTTTCTTAGGGTGGGTGGAGGCATTTCCCACAACTAACAAAAGGGCCCAAATAATCTCTGATCTCCTCCTCCTAGAGATCATTCCCCTGATTTGATATGCCAGCCTCCCTCCAGTCAGACAATGGTCCTGAACTTACTTCCTAGATTTTTCAAACTCTATCTAAGGCCCTAGACATCCCCTGGCATTTTCATACTCCCTACCACCCTCAATCTTCAGGTAAGGTAGAAAGAACTAACAGCTCTTTAAAAACCACTCTTGCTAAGCTGTCACAAAAACTTCACCTTCATTGGGTAAAACTCCTACCTCTGTCTCTTTTCATGTTCCAAGCTCTCATAAAGTGACCTCTCCTCATCTTACCCTTTGAACTCATGTATGGACATCCAGTCTTAACTCCTGGTCTTTCAACTAAATGCTCTCCTCTCCCATCCCATTACTTTGCCACCTCTGTTCTCTCCTGTGGAACTTTGCTGACCACCATCTACCAAGGCCACACACTGTCTCCTGTCCACTGCCTATCAACGTTGGAGACCAAGTCCTTTTATCCCCTCCAGATCATTGGCTCTCATCCCTTTTTCCCAAATGGCAAGGCCCTTTTAAGGTAATTCTCGTGACTCCTACAGCTGCTAAACTTGAAGGACTCTTTCACTGGGTAAACCTGTCTCACTTCAAACCTTTCATTCCTCCCCTAAAAATGACTCTTCTTCATGCAGGTCAAACCTAGCAGGACTGTGCTCTGTTAATCTCTGGAGGACATTGAGACCATCCACCTTGTCCCAAATCCAAGAAAATGAGACTCCACGTTGACAGTCAAGCTCAACCTCATTGGATTAGACATGGATTTTTTTGTCCTGCCCCTGTTGTTCTTAATTTCCATGCAGGGCAGTCCTTACATCTGGAGATTCGAGGTTCTGGAAATCCCTGAAGATACTAGACAATCTTTCCACATTGGGTTAGGAAACTGCTCCATAGCTGGGGGGTCAGGAACAAATCCAAATCACTATTATTGCGGTATCTGTTATCCCATCTAAATATTACGTTCTCCATACTTCCTTTCTCTTTGACCAGACAAAAGGTTATTGTAGAAAATGGCCAGATGAACATGGAGGCTGCCCAAATTGGTCTTGTCAGATACACATGCTAGGATCATGGATCACTCATTTCTTCTATCAACACTGCAAGACACTTTTCTTCTACATACAAGATCCGTGGGATTCCAGGTGGGAGACAGGAGTTGTTGGTTAGCTCTACCATAAAAATCATCCCAGTGAGTACTATCCATATTTAGAGAAAATATGTCTACGTTGCTCAAACCCTAGATATTGGAAAAGTAGGGGAGATAATCATACAGTCCTCCAGGTCCTTACCTCTTTGACAGCACCCCTCATAAAAGGCACTAACTTTTCATTTCAACTTTTGCTTCAAACCTTGACCTCACCATAACAACTCCTTAATGTTACCAGGTCTGGTCAATTTAAAGGTTATGGGTACCTCCTGGATTGACTCATAATTGTCACTTACAGCCTCTCCAGTGATACTGCCAAGGAACCTTATCTAACCTTTTGTCAGCTGCCCTGACTTTGATGTTGCCATGACTCCATACCTAATGCCTATCCCTCTATTTGGTATGGCAAACTGTTTTACGACCTCCGGGACACTTTCTGAAGGAACACTAACCTCTCTAGAAGGCAATAGAACCATAAACCTTGATATATCATATCTTCCACAATGCTCTTCAGTCCAGAACATATCAATTCTTTGTGGCACCCACGTATATCATCTCCTAACCACCTGGTCATCTGGTCAGGAGCTTGCATGTTGGTACTCCTTTCCCTTGAACTGGGAGTAATCCAGGGGAATGAGCCCCTGCCAGTACTGGTTGTAGATATGATAGCTGCCCAACATAAGAGGGCAGTTCAGTTCGTGCCACTCTTGTTCGCTATGGGAATAGTCTTGATGTTGGTGCTGGAATTGCAGGGATAATGATTTCCATGACCCAATATAATGCATTCAGTTCCCAGTTTAAAATTGATCTTCAAGAAAGGACTGAAACTATGCTTACTATTCAGAAACAGATTCTTTAGCAGCCATGGTGCTTCAGAAACACTGGGGCCTAGATGTCTTGATGCCTAAAGAAAGTGGTGTTTGTCTGTTCCTTCAACAAGAATGATTTTTCTACATCAACCAATGCAGGATAGTGAGAAATAAAATTAAGGAGCTACACCCAGACATAAAGAATTTCAGAGAATGTGAGACCTCCAGTTCTGGGATTTTTGAAAACCCTATATGGAAGTGAATACTCCCTTTAGTAACACCTTTTCTAGGCATCTTCCTGGTGTTATTTGCTCCCTGCCTCGTTAAATCTTGTTTCTACATTCTTCCAATGGCAAATACAAAATATTTCTAACCAAACTATTAGTCAGTTCCTGTTACAGGATTACCAGCCGCTGCCCACAGAATAACTGCTGTCCACATATGTACCTGATGTGAACATTTACCAAGTGGATCCCGATGGTGAAAGTCAGCGACACTCCAAAATTGAAGACACATCTATACAACAGGAAGCAGCTTAAAATGCATGGCACCCTCATTCATTTTCACCATCGGCTTCTCACTCCTCTTTTTTATATCTCTTTATAATAATGTGAAGGGGGGAATGTTAGTAATGGTGGGACCTCTGAAACCTGTGATATCAAATAAATGACAACACGACCTGCACACCTGTCGCCAAGACAGTGGCCACCATATTCTCAGAATCCATTGGATTCACCTTTACCCATGACCACATCACCACCTATATATATTAGAGGAACATCTCTCTTTCTCTCTCTCTCTCTCTCTCTCTCTCTCTCTCTCTCTCTCTCTCTCTCTCTCTCTCTCTCTCTCTCTCCCTTTTCTTTTTCCACTGACACCTTTGCCCTTTCCCCTCTCAATAAACCTCACATGGAAATGTTTGGCTTGGTGTGGTCTTTCTGGAGATGCTGCCTCACTCTGATCCCAACAGTATGCACTAACTGATAAGTGGATATTAGTGCAGAAGCTTGGAATACCGAAGATACAATTCACAAATCACATGAAGCTCAAGAAGAGGAAAGAACAAAGTATGGAAACTCTGGTTCTTCTTAGAAGGGGGAACCAAATACTCATAGGAGGAGATATAGAGACAGTGTGTGGATAAGAGACTGAAGGAAAGACATCCAGGGACTGTCCCCCATGGGGATCCATCCTATATACAGTTAATAAACCCAGACACTATTTTGGATGCCAACAAGTGCTTGCTGACAGGAGCCTGATATAGCTGTCTCCTGAGAAGCTCTGCCAGTGGCTTAAAAATACAGAAGAGAATGCTCTCAGCCAACAATTGAACTAAGCACAGGGTCTCCAATGGATTAACTAGAGAAAGGATGCAAGGAGCTGAAGGGGTTTGCAGCCCCATAGAAAGAACAACAATATGAATCAACCAATAGCCCCAGCGCTCCCAGGGACTAAACCACCAATCAAAGAGTACACATGAAGGGATCCATGCCTCCAGCTGCATATGTAGCAGAGGATGGCTTGTTGGACATCAAAGGGAGGAGAGATCCTTGGTCCTGAGAAGGCTTGAAGCCCCAGTATAGTGGAATGCCAGGACAGGGAGGTGGGAATGGGGGTGTTGAGCAGGGGCGGGGGGATGGGTTTTGGAGTTTTCAGAGGAGAAACCAGTAAAGGGGATGATATTTGAAATGTAAATAAGGAGAATATCTAATAAAAAACAAAAAGAGAGGTTTGCATAACCAGTGAGACCTCCATTATAGAAAACTGTGTGTGTGTGTGTGTGTGTGTGTGTGTGTGTGTGTGTGTGTGTGTGTGTGAATGGTTATCAAATTCAGGTAACTTCTGGGATGGGGTCTTGTGTTCCCTTCTTATCTTATACAGGCCCTGTACAGGATGTCAGGTCCTGATGTATTTAGAAGGCCTTGTTTCTTTGTATCCTCTGTCTCCTTGGTTTCTTACACTCTTTTAACCTCCTATTTGTTTCCTACTCCTGAAGAGAGGGATGTGGTACAGCTATCAATATAGGACTGGGTGTTCAAATTTCTCTCACTCCCTGTACATTGTCCAACATTGGGTCTCTGGGTTTGTCCCCAACTGCTGTGGGGGAAGGTTTTCTTTTGATTCCTGAGAAAAGCACTGATTTACAAGTATGCCCAAATGCTGTTAATAGTTATTTGATTTTAATGCATTTTAGCATAACATTAGTACTTTGTTTTCTGCTAGATCCCTAGGCTACCTAGTCTTAGATTCTTGATCACCTGAGTAGTATTGGGAATTGGTTCACCTCATGGAGTTGCCCTTAAATGTAGTAAGACATTGTTTGATCATTTCCACAAGATTTGCCCACGATTACACTAATTTATCTTATAGACATGTTAGAGGTGGGTCATTGGTTAAAGTATAGGCTCACAACCAAATAGATTCTCTTCCTTAGAGTCATTTAAATTTTTTATTTTACACTTCTTATCCTATGTGAAAAGTAACTTTTACTTACCAGAAGTAATTGTCATATCAGAAGCTTACTGCTGAATAAGGTTACATTTACAGATCTTTCTGAACTCTAAATGGCTTTTTTAACTCACAGTGTTGACCCAAATTTCTTTTCAAATTTACTGATTCATACTTGGTTTGTGACTGAATTGCTCTGCTAGGCCTAAAACTCTCTCTCTATCTCTCTTTGTCTCTCTTTGTCTTTCTCTGTCTCTCTGTCTCTGTCTCTCTGTCTCTGTCTCAATCTGTCTCTCTGTCTCTCTCTGTCTCTCTGTCTCTGTCTCTGTCTCTGTCTCTGTCTCTCTGTCTCTCTCTCTCTCTCTCTCTCTCTCTCTCTCTCTCTCTCTCTCCCTCCCTCCTTCCTTCCCTCCTGCTCTCCTAAGTCTTCTTTCTCATATCTGTTCTTTTGAAAGTTGGACAAATTCTATTTCTGACCAATCTCTCAAATCTTTCCCTGATTCATCACTTTTTCTGCCCCTCAATTAGACTTCACTTTCAAACATGGCTGCTTATTTCTACAAACTAACTTTACCTTCATTATTTGGGATGAAAGAGTGTAATAAGCACATGTCTTTATTACAAAAAGAGGGGTTAAAGGTATGCCATTGTAACTGGATCACACAAATCTAGTAGGTCTTTGGATGTGAGCCATTTCCAGAGCACCATATTTGCAGGTTATTGTTTAAATCAGATCTTGCTGCTTTGAATAAATCTATGAAAGTATCATTCAATTTCTTAAACAACACAATCATCATCCATATGCCTTATATATAAAATTTTAAATTTAAAAATTTCAATTCAATCTATCAATTGTAAATATTTTATTATTCTGCATGATTTTTCTGATACTTATAGATTATTTTGGCCTCTACAAATACAGTAATTTATAACTCATAACTATGATTTCTTTTTATGTTACTGTGTTTTCATTTATCAACATAGATCCGAGTTCACCAATTTAATTGACTCACTGTACATAGACATCCAGTTCAAAATTGTCTTCTTCAATTTATTTTGATTTATTAAGAAATGAATAGTATGCAGACATTGTACGTATGTTCTACAGATTCTAAAGTATCTGAAAGAAAGTGATATCTTGGTGATTGCATGCACTTTTGCATTCATAGGTAAAATATCTGTATTATACAGCAGAGAAGCATTTTTTCAAGTTTATTTAAAGGAAGGTAGATGACACTGGACAATGATCTCTCAAACTTGTATGAAATTGTTATTTGTCCTTAGTTTTACTGTTTATAACCTCTAATTCAACATTATGTTAGCAATTCCTTACTATATTGTTTATGTGGGCACCAGTCTCTGATGTTTTTACATTAAAGTCTGCAAGAAAATGTTTGATTGGACAAACGTTTTTTTCTTGATTATTTTATTTATTTACATTTCAAATGTTATCCTCCTTCCCAGTTTTCCCTCCACAAACATTTTATCCCCTTCTCCCTCCTCTCTGTCCCAATGATGGTGTTCTCTGACCTGCCCACTCATTCTGCCTCAATGCCTTAACATTCCTCTAAGCTGGGTCTTTGAGTCTCCACAGAACCAAGGGGCTCTCTGCCCATTGATGCCAGACAAGGCCATCCTCTTTTACATATCCAGTTGGAGCCATTGTTCCCCTATATGTACTCTTTGGCTGGTGGTTTAGTTCCTGTAAGCTCTGGGGTAACAGGTTGGTTGATATTGTTCTTCTTATGTGGTTGCAAACCCCTTCATCTCCTTCAGTCCTTTCCCTAACTCTTCAATTGGGGTTCCTGTGCTCAGTCCAATGGATGATTGTGTGCATCTGCATCTGTATTGGTCAGGTTCTTGCAGAGCCTCTCAGGAGAAAGCTAGGACAGGCTCCTGTCAGCAAGCACTTCTTGGCATCAGCAATAGTGTCTGGGTTTGGTGTCTGCAGATGGGATGTATCCCTAGGAGGGGCAGTCTCTGGAGAGCCTTTCCTTCAGACTCCACTCTTTGTCTCTGCATTTCCTTTTGACAGGAGAATTTCTGGATTATTTATTTATTTATTTATTTATTTATTTATTTATTTATTTTGAGGTAAGTGGGTAGTCCCATTACTCAAGCAGGGTCTCTGTCTACCCATTGGAAATATAATTGTTTTCATCCATAGCATAGAATATTTTAAGTAAAAAGAAAAAGGAAAAAACATTAAATAAAAACAAATTGATGAAAAAGCAGTAGAAAATGTGGTTTCAAGCCCATATAAGAAGTATAAGCAGCACTCTGCCATCTTTGCTCCAGTGTCCAGGTGGTCGGGACTGCCAGGCTCGGAGACAGACGGGCATAATATCGCTTGGGTCTCAGGCGGCTTGTGTGTACGCTGCTCGCAGGAGCTGGGCAGGGCTCCAGTAACCTGCGCTCCAGCTCTACTGTGGGACTTCTGCCTTGCAGAGGGACGCCCCCTTCCTCCAGCCCTGGGAGAGATCACACACCCCTGCACAGGGCAGGAGCCTACCAGCCTCCCTTTGGAGACCTCTGCTCCTGGAATCCATTAAGCTGAGCCTTTGGATGTGCAGGGACTCCCCATTATAAAATCACTTGGGGCAAGGCACATCAGGGCTCCAAAATCACACAGGAGCAGGGCAGGCCCCAGAAATTGGAGCCAGGGGAATCCTGGTAAGCCAGGTTGGCCAGAAATAGCTTTGCAGGCTCACAGGAGGTCCAACCAACAGCCAGTGACAGCAGGACCAATTAACATCAGAGGTAACCAGATGGCAAAAGGCAAATGTAGGAACATTACCAACAGAAATCAAAGTAATATGGCACCATCCGAACCCAACTCTCCAACAGCAGCAAGTCCTGGATACCCCACCACACCCGAAAGACAAGATCTGGATTTAAAATCACTTCTCATGATGCTATTAGAGGATCACAAGAAGGACACAAATAAATAAAATAAAGAATTACAGGAGACCATGAATCAACGGTTAGAAGCTCTTACAAAGGAAACCCAAAAATCTCTTAGAGAAATGCAGGAGAACATGGATCAAAAGATGGAGGCCCACAAGGATACAAAATCGCTTAAAGAAATGAATCAACGGGTAGATGCACTTTCAAAGGAATCACAAAAACGGGATAAAGAAATGCAGAAGAATATGGGTCAATAGATGGATGCCCATAGGGAGGCAACACAAAAAGTGCTTAAAGAAATGAATCAACAGATAGATGCCCTTACAAAGGAAACACGAGGTCTGCTTAAAGAAATGCAGTAGACGATGGAACAACAGATGGAATCCCATGAGAAGGAAACACAAAAATCACTCAGAGAAATGCAGGAGAACTTGGTTCAACAGGCAGAAATCCTGAAAGAGGTAATGCAAAAATACCTTAAAGAAATACAGGAAAATACAAACAAACAAGTGAAGGTTCTCAGCAAATCCATCCAGGATCTAAAAAAGGAAGTAGAAACAACTAAGAAATCACAAAGGGAGACAACTTTGGAGATAGAAAACCTTGGGAAGAAATCAGGAGTCATAGATGTAAACATCAACAATAGAATACAAGAGATGGAAGAAAGAATCTCAGGTGCTGAAGATACCATAGAAAGCATCGACTCAACAGTCAAAGAAAATGCAAAATGCAAAAAACGTGTAAGCCAAAACATCCAGGAAATCCAGGACAAAATGAGAAGACCAAATCTAAGGATTATAGGTATAGATGAGAGTGAAGACTTGCAACTTAAAGGGACAGTAAACATCTTCAACAAAATTATGGAGGAAAACTTCCCTAACCTAAAGAGAGAGATGCCGATGAATGTACAAGAAGCCTACAGAACTCAAAACAGATTGGACCAGAACAGAAATACCTCCCGTCACATAATAATCAAAACACCAAATGTACTAAACAAAGAAAGAATATCAAAAACAGAAAGAGAAAAGGGCCAAGTAACATACAAAGGAAGACCTATCCGAATCACTTCAGATTTCTCACCAGAGACTATGAAAGCCAGAAGATCCTGGGCAGATCTCATGCAGACACTAAGAGAGCACAAATGCCAGCCTAGACTACTATACCCAGCAAAACTCTCAATCACCATAGATGGAGAGACCAAGATATTCCATGATAAAACCAAATTTTCACAATATCTTTCCACAAATCCAGCCCTGCAAAGGATAATAGGCGGAAACCGCCAATACAGGGAGAGAAACAACACCCTGGAAAAAATGAGATAGTAACCTTCTTGCTTCAAACCCAAAAGTAGATAACCACTCAAACATAAAGATAGCATCAAGAATGGCAGGTGGCAATAATCACTATGCCTTAATCTCTCTTAATATCAATGGTCTCAATTCCCCAATAAAAAGACCTAGACTAGCAGACTGGATATGTAAACAGGACCCTGCATTTTCCTGCATGCAGGAAACGCACCTCAGTGTCAAAGCAAACACTACCTCAGAATAAAAGGCTGGAAAACAATTTTACAAGCAAATGGCCCCAAGAAACGAGCTGGAGTTGCCATCCTAATATCAGATAAAGTTGATTTTAAACCTAAAGTCATCAAAAAAGACACAGAAGGACACTACATACTGATTAAAGGAAAAATCCACCAAGAAGAACTCTCAATTCCGAATATCTATGCTCCAAATGCAAGGGCACCCTCTTTTGTAAAAGAAACTTTACTAAAGCTCAAAGCACACATCGAATCTCACACAATAATAGTGGGTGACTTCAACACCCCGCTCTCTGAAATGGATCGTTCAGGAAAGCAGAAACTAAACAGGGACACAGTGAATCTAACTGAAGGCTTGGACCAAGTGGAACTAACAGATATATATAGAACATTTCATCCTAGAGCTAAAGAATATACCTTCTTCTCAGCACCTCATGGTACCTTCTCCAAAACCGACAATATAATTGGTCACAAATCAGACCTCAACAGATATAAGAAGATAGAACTAATCCCATGCCTCCTATCAGATCACTATGGAATAAGGGTGGTCTTCAATGGCAACAAAAGCAAAAGAAAACCCACATACACATGGAGGCTGAATAATGTTCTACTCAATGATAACTTGGTCAAGGTGGAAATAAAGAAAGAAATGAAAGACTTTTTGAAATTTAATGAAAATGAAGGCACAACATACCCTAATTTATGGGACACAATGAAAGCAGTGCTAAGAGGAAAATTCATAGCCCTGAGTGCCGCCAAAAGGAAACGGGAGACAGCATACACTAACAGCTTAATGGCACACCTGAAAGCCCTGGAACAAAAAGAATTAAATACACCAAAGAAGAGTAGAAGGCAGGAAATCATCAAACTCAGGGCTGAGATCAATCAAGTAGAAACAAATAAAACCATACAAAGAATCAACAAAACGAGGAGTTGGTTCTTTGAGAAAATCAACAAGATAGATAAGCCCTTAGCCAGACTAACCAGAGGGCACAGAGAAAGTATCCAAATTAATAAAATCAGAAACGAAAAGGGAGAGATAACAACAGAAACCGAGGACATTCAAAAAATCATCAGATTCTACTACAAAAACCTGTATTCAACACAACTAGAAAATCTCGAGGAAATGGACAATTTCCTTGACAGATATCAAATACCAAAATTAAATCAGGATCAAATAGACCATCTAAACTGCCCTATAACCCCTGAAGAAATAGAAGTTGTCATTGGAAATATTTCAACCAAAAATGAACAGGTCCAGATGGTTTCAGTGCAGAATCTAACAGACCTTCAAAGAAGACCTAACACCAATACTCTTCAAACTGTTCCACAAAATAGAAACAGAAGGAACACTACCCAACTTGTTCTATGAAGCCACAATAACACTAATACCAAAAACACACAAAGATCCGACAAAGAAAGAGAATTTCAGGCAAATCTCTCTTATGAATATCGATGCAAAAATACTCAATAAAATTCTTGCCAACCGAATCCAAGAACACATCGAAACGATCATTCACTACGATCAAGTAGGCTTCATCCCAGGGAAGCAGGGATGGTTCAATATAAGGAAATCCATCAATGTAATCCACTATATAAACAATCTAAAAAAAAAAAAATCACATGGTCATCTCATTAGATGCTGAAAAAGCATTTGACAAAATTCAGCATCCTTTCATGTTAAAGGTCTTGGAAAGATCAGGAATTCGAGGCCCATATCTAAACATAGTAAAAGCAATTTACAGCAAACCGGTAGCCAGCATCAATCTAAATGGAGAGAAACTTGAAGCAACCCCACTAAAATCAGGGACTAGACAAGGCTGCCCTCTCTCTCCATATCTTTTCAATATAGTACTTGAAGTTCTAGCTAGAGCAATTAGACAACAAAAACAGGTCAAAGGGATACAAATTGGAAAGGAAGAAGTCAAACTATCACTATTTGCAGATGATATGATAGTATACTTAAGCGACCCAAAGAACTCCACCAGAGAACTCCTACAGCTGATAAATGACTTCAGCAAAGTGACTGGATATAAAATCAACTCAAGCAAGTCAGTAGCCTTCCTATACTCAAAGGACAAGCAGGCTGAGAAAGAAGTAAGAGAAATGATACCCTTCACGATAGCCACAAACCATATAAAGTATCTTGGTGTGACTCTAACCAAACAAGTGAAAGATCTGTATGACAAGAACCTCAAGTCTCTGAAGAAAGAAATTGAAGAAGACTTCAGAAGATGGAAAAGTCTGCCACGTTCATGGATTGGCAGAATTAATATAGTAAAAATGACCATCTTGCCAAAGGCAATATACAGATTCAATGCAATCCCCATCAAAATCCCAACTCAATACTTCATAGAGTTAGAAAGAGCAATTCAAAATTTCATCTGGAATAACAGAAAACCCAGAATAGCTAAAACTATTCTCAAGAGTAAAAGAACCTCTGGGGGAATCAGTATCCCGGACCTCAAGCTGTACTACAGAGCATAGTGTTAAAAACCGCATGGAATTGGTACAGTGTCAGGCATGTAGATCAATGGAACAGAATTGAAGACCTAGAAATGAATCCACACTCCTATAGTCACTTGATCTTTGACAAAGGAGCTAAAACCATCCAGTGGAAAAAAGATAGCCTTTTCAACAAATGGTGCTGGCTCAACTGGAGGTCAACATGCAGAAAAATGCAAATTGACCCATTCTTATCTCCTTGCACTAAGCTCAATTCCTAGTGGATCAAAGACCTCTACATAAAACCAGACACACTGAAACTAATAGAAAG
Source organism: Tokudaia muenninki (assembly GCA_036184385.1). NCBI lineage: Eukaryota > Metazoa > Chordata > Mammalia > Rodentia > Muridae > Tokudaia > Tokudaia muenninki. Next base: position 27,788,833 of record BTHS01000019.1, read on the forward strand.
GAAACTAGGGCAGAACCTTGAACATATGGGCACAGGGGAGAATTTCCTGAACAGAACTCCAATAGCTTATGCTCTAAGATCAAGAACAGACAAATGGGACCTCATTAAATTACAAAGTTTCTGCAAGGCAAAAGACTCTGTCAAAAAGACAAAGCGGCAACCAACTAACTGGGAAATGATCTTTACCAACCCTACATCCAACAGAGGGCTAATATCCAATATATACAAAGAACTCAAGAAGGTAAACTCCAGAGAGGCAAGTAACCCTATTAAAAAATTGGGTATAGAGCTAAACAAAGAGTTCTCATGTGAAGAATATCTAATGGCTGAGAAACACCAAAAGAGATGTTCATCATCCTTAAGTCATTAGGGAAATGCAAATCAAAACAACCCTGAGATTCCATCTCACACCAGTCAGAATGGCTAATATCAAAAACACAGGAGACAGCAGTTGTTGGCGAGGATCTGGAGAAAGAGGAACACTCCTCCACTGCTGGTGGGATTGCAAGCTGGTAAAACCACTCTGGAAAGCAGTCTTGCGGTTCCTCAGAAAACTGGATGTGACAGTCCCGGAGGATCCGGCTATACCACTCCTGGGCATATACCCAGAGGCTTTACCTGCATGCAATAAAGACACATGCTCGACTATGTTCATAGCAGCCTTATTTATAATAGCCAGAAGCTGGAAAGAACCCAGATGTCCCTCAACGGAAGAATGGATTCAGAAGATGTGGTATATTTACACAATGGAATACTACTCTGCAATTAAAAACAATGAATTCACGAAATTCCTATGCAAATGGTCAGAACTTGAAAATATCATCCTTAGTGAGGTAACCCAATCACAAAAGAACACACATGGTATGCAGTCACTGATAAGGGGGTATTAACGAAGAATCTCGGAATACCCTAGTCACAGTTCGCATATCAATAGATTTCTAAGAAGATGGAAAGAGAGACCCCTGGTCCTGAAAGACTGGATGTAGGGGAATGCCAGGACAGAGAAGCGAGAGGGGGGTGAATGGGGAAAAGAGGGAGGGAAGTGGGCTTATGGGACTTTCGGGTAGGGAGGAAACGGGAAAGGGGAAATGATTTTGAATGTATATAAAAAAAAACTTAGAAAATAAAATTAAAAAAAAAAGTATAAGCAACTAAAGGTGGCTGAATCTTATTCAGAAAAGGAGCATATAATTTGGTTATCCAATTCAAAATGGTCATTCTTGAACATAAATACAGATAAAATAAAAAAAATAGAGCAGATTACCATACTGTGCATACATGTATGTAATAATAGCTAAGAAAAAGGACACCATGGCTATTTGCAAGATCAAAGAGAGGTATATTGCAGTGCTTGGAGGAAGGAAGGAAATGAGAAGCAAAAATTACATAATTATATTACAATTTCTAATAAACATAATGAAAGTTTTTTTTTTCAAGTTGGTGTTATATTTGTGAGACCAGGGCCTGTCTTCCCTCTTTTCTCGTGGTCATGACCATCTCTCATTCCTCTATCCTTTCTTTTTCTCTTTACTTCTCTATCTCTTTTTTTCCTACTTATTTTTTATAATAAAGCTTTGAAACTATGGACTGTTTCTTCATATCTTCTTATCAAAACCTTCCAAGTAGGAGCATGGAACATGCCTCAGCATCTCCAACCACCAGAAAGTACCAAGACTCTTCCCAGCCAGGCTTCCTTTACATTTATACATGGCAGTGCACGAATGGCCCCGCCTTCTGGGCAAGTACCTCTCCTCAGCAGGTACTCATGCACCCACCTTCCCTACATGGGTATGAAGGCACAGCTGGATTTACCTATAATGGCTCAGCAGTTTAGAGTACTGACTGCTCTTTCAGAGGTCCTGTGTTCAAATCCCAGCAATCACATGGTGGCTCACAACCATCTGTAATAGTATCTGATGCCCTCTTCTGGTGTGTTTGAATACAGCTACAGTGTCCTCATATACATAAAATAAATAAAATCTTAAATATATGAATTATACATATATACGTGTGTGTATGTATATAAACTATATACATATGTAATTGCCTTACATTTTTCTTTTTCTCTCTTTAATTCTACTCTTCCTTCCCTCATTTCCTTTCTCTTCTTCATGTTCCTTCTTTCCTTTTTATCCTATAGTACTATTTTTTTTTTATTCTTTTCTTTTCCTCATCCCCCTGTTTCAGGAAGGTTTTACAGTGAGAAGACAAAGCTGATGAATCACTTGTGAGAGCTGTGTTTTTGATGCCAGAAATCTTGCTCCCACCAGCACGTTTTTGCCTTGCAATCACAAAGATGTGAATTAATACTCCAGAACATACATTAAATATTAGGTGTGGTTGTTGCATGTTCTTGTAATCCAAGACATGGGAAAGTAGATGTGTTTGAATACATGGCAATTCATGGCCTGCCAGGTTAATGTACTCATGGGAAGTTCTTGAACAGTGATATGTAGATTGGCCTTTGTCCTTCACAATGTCCATGTATTCATGTGTAAGCATACACAGAGTATCCCAAATTAAATTCTTCACATACTTGATTCTAAAGTCCCATCAATACAAATATAGTTTAAGTACATGTGTTGAAAGTCTCTGAAAACACTTTCAAAATTTATAGATGAACTCTGTGTTTTATTGCTTTGCTTTGTTTCATCAATAGTTTCATGGCTTGAATTCGTGGTCTTAAGACTTGTTTCCAGTGATAAAAATTGTATTGTGATCTAATGGGAAAAATCTCATTAAAAAGAATAATAGATCACTTCAAACATAAAACTTAAACATATCGTGAGTCAGATTTTGTTGATACAAGTACCTTGAGGAAGATGCTGTTTACTTGATACTCTACATTGAAGAAAGTTATTCCAAGATATATGCATTCCAAGAATCAGATCTCCAACACAGAAATCAGTTATCTTAAAGCCAATAAAATATTAGGTTTTTGAGGACATCAATGTTAGATTTAGCATCTTCTTGGTTAATGTATATTTGAATATTTTACTACAATGATGTAAATTTATTTATTTACTAATTTTGAAAAATGTTTGGTAAAGAATGAAGTTCTTTCCTAAAGAACTCTAATATTTACCAGAATTCTGTTTCATTCTGTTATTTAGCAATACAAACTTTTAAAAATGATATGTATTGCTGTTGGATTTTTATTTGGAAGGTGAGACTGAGGATAAGAGATGATGACTATATTATGAATGGGATTTGTGTTTCAGCTGTAATCAAGCACTAATACGGTTCCTCTCCTGTCCTTTCCCATGTCTGTGGTTATGGATGCAGCAGGCAAAGTGATGTTGAAACTCTAGGAAAAATATCTATGTGAAACATGTTTTGATATCGGTAGTTAGATATTTTGTGTCAAATGTTTTGAAGGTCTAATTGCCCTCAAAATATTATTGCTTTGCATTTGACACTGGAGATGAAGATTTTGGGTGGAGTGGAAATAAAAATTATGGCAATAGTATCTTTTTTAAAAGACAGTACTCCATATTAATAATAGAGAGTATATATGATCAGTTATAAGAAATCAATAAATTTAATGGACTATACCTAAATATCAAGTAAGATAGTGATAAATATATAATATTCATATGCTATAGCAGGGAAATTAGATACCTTTAAAAATTGAGTATATTAATTATGCAGTTGCCATAATTTTTATATTTCAAAGAATACCCCTAAAAAATTCACATTCATAAAAATTCATTTTAATTGAAGCTATCAAATTTTCTCTGATGACATAGTTTTCAAAGTACTTAATTCATAGCCACAATCATACACACAAATATATATATATACACAAACATACAGAGAAAGATATAAGTAATAGATAGATATAAATGCATGTATATGTGTGTTGAGTGTGTTTGTGTGTACATGTATGTGTATGACACTTATATACATACACACACACTCATATATATATATGTATGTATGTATATATATGCATATACATAACATTTCTTCTAGTCCTGTTTAAAATTCCCTCAGTTACTCAATATTTGTTTGCAACTTATACATAAAACATTTTGTGTAAAATATCATTATGTAGGCCCATTGCAAAAAATGTTATGTATTTAGTAATACTGATTATACACCTATTCTTATAGTTAAACTTATATCTCCCTTTAAAAGTTCTATATGTCAGTTCTCCAAAGATTATTTTAGTAGAAATATCATTAAAACTATAGGTGTTATGGAAAACAACTAAGAGTTAGTAATAATTACAAAGTTATTTGACCATGCAAAAATTGCTATATATCTATCATAACAGGGAAATGCCTTGAGTATAATTCAACATTTACTTGTAATATTTGTGTCCTTTAAATTCATGCTACATTTTGCATGCAGCTTTCTACAATATCTCCTAAAATGAATATAAAGCTATGATAGTGACAGCTCGAATTGGAACAGATTGATTTAAAAGTCAAACAAAAATGTTACATAGACCTAGGAAGGCCACATGGAAAAGCTTGGTTTTAAAAGTAATTTTGCACACATTATGTCACATTTTGACTTTTAGAACTATATCTTTATGTTTTTAAATAATTTATTTCATGATGTAATCTATTACAAATATTTCTGGAAACAACAAATGTATGGATATTATTTAATATCTTCTATATTGCTCTGAGTTTCTTCATTTTATCTTAAAATGTTTGATAAACATTTATAAAACATTGCTATCTAAAATCATTTCAACTCAACAAAGACAAATTCTATCCTGTGCAATATTAACATTTAAGGAATAGGAGATGCTCTATAAATTCCCCTTCTATCAATGCATAACATTCACTGCTTGTCTTGAATAAATAAAAAGTCAAAACTCTAGGCATTATGAAACAAAAGAAAAAGAAGAGTCTGAAATTTAGAAAAACAAAATAAAATAACAATACACTTGACGATTTCACTAATTAAGTATTATACAATCTTAAAATCCATTTGGAAAGCCTTTGTTTTCAAGTCTTGTATGTGATGCTCTGTTGTCAGTACAGCCACAAAAGAAAATGCAGAGAAGTGACAGAAGACACCTTTTTATTTCATTGTTAGTTGATTTGTTGTCATTCTTATTGTTTGCTTTTTTATTGTTTGATTGCTTTTCACTCACAGTTCCTGAAATCAAAAGTAATAACACACCTGGCATGACAGTGCAGGAAATGGCTTTAGTTTTGGTGAAACAGAAGATTCAGAAATAGGTAGATTAGAGGCAGATGTGCAAAGGAAGGAAACAGATTTGAACAGGACAGAGCAAGGAGGATCCATGTTCCCTAGTGTGAATGGTTTTCATGATCTCTAAATTACAAAAGTAGTTCCTAATGGCTAAGATCTTTGAATAACAAAAGCATACAAAGAAAATATTGTCTGTTGAAATTTATACAGAAGAGATATAAGTCTTCATCTAAGTTGATTGGTTTATATACATTAAACAAAGTGAGTTCCGGGATAGCCAGGGCTACACAGAGAAACCCTGTCTTGAAAAACCAAAAAAAAAAAAAAAAAAAAAAAAAAAAAAAGAAAACAGATACTAGCTTCATGAATAGGAAACTAAGAGCACAGAAAATAACAGAAAGAAATTATGAATGAGATCACAGCAAACTAGAAATCTTCAGCATAGCAAAGTAAATTGTGACAGAGAAAAGGGAAAACTTACAATAAGGCAGGAAACTTTTGACAAGTGAGTTTTACAAAACTTTAGGAACCAGGTTCTCAAGCTCAGAAATATAAAGACCACCAAACTCGGTGATTCAGTCAAAAATCAAGCAAGTAGTTTGAATAACTACTTTGAAGAACTAGACCAGGCAATAATTGGTATAAAACAGGAAAAGAAACAATCAGCACTTCTGTTTCAGGAAAATAAAAGTTAATTCTATATTGGTCTCATATCTCATCCCAGCCAGAGCACAGCAACAATTTAGGGGAAAATAAAGTTGGAATGGATGTAAAGGGAAAAGAACAAAAATTGCTCTCACGGTATTGATAGGAAATAAAATTAGTGCAACAACTAATAAAATTATCATAGGTGTTATTTGATAAACAAAAGTCCTATAATAAGACCAATTTAATGTTACTACCAATAGATCCAAAACAATGATAGTCATTATTCAACAAAGCCTTCATATTCCTGTTCATTCATAGCACAACTTTTAGTATCTGCCTACTTGCCTTTAGATGGATAAACACATATTTACACCTCAGTACTATGAAAGCTTCTTGTTTGGGATGTAGAAAATGATAATGATTTAATGTAATATCTAAGTACTGAAACATTGAAAAGCACAATTAAAAATATTTACATTAATTAATTATATCATTACATGACTTCTGAAGTATTTTCACTTATGGAAAATCTGTTCAGGTCTTGCTAACAGATATGTATTCCAAAACTGTTATCTGGGATAAAAATTGGAATTATTTCATTAGCATAAAAAGTTACCCTCCATTAAACAGGTAGGCTATACATGCTTTTGGGGCTGTTTGTCAAATGTGAAAATCTGCATGTGACTGAACATTAGTTGACTGTTCTTTCAGTGGTACTAATGATTTATTAATTACATCAACTAAATCTACTTCCAGATTAAACTGGCATCAGTTTTTACCAAGCCAACCATTTTCCTTTATATGCAACAGATTAAGTTTTCCTACATTCCTGCATCCTTCATGAAGAATAATTTGAAAGATGTTTACTTAGGGCTCAATAAATGTGAAAGTTAACTATTGTACTGTTCCACAAAACATTTTTGAGAACAATTTTTCTTCCTTTGGATATGTGACATTTGAATTGAAGACCCAGAAATGAATCCACACTCCTATGGTCACTTGATCTTTGACAAAGGAGCTAAAACCATCCAGTGGAAAAAAGGTAGCCTTTTCAACAAATGGTGCTGGCTCAACTGGAGGTCAACATGCAGAAGAATGCAAATTGACCCATTCTTATCTCCTTGCACTAAGCTCAATTCCAAGTGGATCAAGGACCTCCACATAAAACCAGACACACTGAAACTAATAGAAAGGAAACTAGGGAAGAACCTTGAACATATGGGCACAGGGGAGAATTTCCTGAACAGAACTCCAATAGCTTATGCTCTAAGATCAAGAATTGACAAATGGGACCTCATTAAATTACAAAGTTTTTGCAAGGCAAAAGACACTGTCAAAAAGACAAAGGGGCAACCAACTAACTGGGAAATGATCTTTACCAACCCTACATCCGACAGAGGGCTAATATCCAATTTATACAAAGGACTCAAGAAGTTAAACTTCAGAGAGGCAAGTAACCCTGTTAAAAATGGGGTACAGAGCTAAACAAAGAGTTCTCACCTGAAGAATATCTAATGGCTGAGAAGCACCTAAAGAGATGTTCAACATCCTTAGGCATTAGGGAAATGCAAATCAAAACAACCCTGAGATTCCATCTCACACTAGTCAGAATGGCTAAGATCAAAAACACAGGAGACAGCAGTTGTTGGCTAGGATGTGGAGAAAGAGGAACACTCCTCCACTGCTGGTGGGATTGCAAGCTGGTACAACCACTCTGGAAAGCAGTCTGGCGGTTCCTCAGAAAACTGGGCATGACACTCCCGGAGGATCCGGCTATACCACTCGGGGCATATACCCAGAGGCTTTACCTGCATGCAATAAGGACACATGCTCCACTATGTTCATAGCAGTCTTATTTATAATAGCCAGAAGCTGGAAAGAACCCAGATGTCCCTCAACGGAAGAATGGATTCAGAAGATGTGGTATATTTACACAATGGAATACTACTCTGCAATTAAAAACAATGAATTCACGAAATTCTTAGGCAAATGGTCAGAACTGGAAAATATCATCCTTAGTGAGGTATCTCAATCACAAAAGAACACACATGGTGTGCAGTCACTGATAAGGGAATATTAACCCAGAATCTTGGAATACCCTAGACACAATTCTCATATCAATAGATTTCCAAGAAGATGGAAGGAGAGATCCCTGGTCCTGGAAAGACTGGATGTAGGGGAATGCCAAGACAGAGAAGTGAGAGGGGGTTGACTGGGCAAAAGAGGGAGGGAAGGGGGCTTATGGGACTTTCGGGGAGGGAGGAAACGAGAAAGGGGAAATGATTTTGAATGTAAATAAAAAAAAAACTTAGAAAATAAAAAAATAAATAAAATGCAGTAATTACTAGTAAATATTGATGACAATGTTTTGATCTACGCAAAGTAGGAGTTCATTATTCTCACTGTTCTTTGGAGTTATGCATAGTAATTAACAAATGAAACAAGAAAAATGGTTTATGATTATACATAGGAAATGAGATAAATTTGTTGGAATTTAGTGGTCACTGTATATATCTCTAGGACTCACAGGATTCAAGAATTTCACTTTTAGAAAAATCACTAAGCTCTACTCTGTTACCAATTTGACCATAACTTTACCTTTCAAATCAAGCGCTGGAATCATGATGAAGCTTACTTATACGTTCACTGTAAGCAACCAACACAGTAAACACTACGGCAAAGTTAAACCTTTGCGACTCTGCCCCGTATAAGCCCTGTATACATGAGGTTGGAATATGCAAATTTTCAAAAGAGTAAGTAAAATGAATAAATAAAAGTAGGGACCGAGTCCAGCATATCACAACCAGCATTTGGAATTTATTTCATAAAGAGAAATGTCTCCAGAAGTTGGCACTCAATGAATAAGCATGTAGTAACTTTCACCTTTAAAAGACAAAAACACAAAACAAAAAACAAACAAAAAAATTTTCAAAGAAAATTATGAAAAGCTACAACCATGGTGAATTTTACCTCTATGTTAAGATCTAAGAAATAACCACTCTTACTTTTCTCAACTTGGATTTTACCTGAGAGCCCATGGAACTCAATTGAACACTAAGACATTCTTATTGTCTAACATTGTTACAACCCGCAGGGAGATTTGACAAGTGAGCAGTCAAGGTGCTTTATAACTATATATCAGCACAGAGTGAAGAACAGCACAGAGTGAAGAACAGCACAGAGTGAAGCATTATATTTTCTACTAGACTTAGAAACTTGAAACTGTATGTTGTCAAAATCAAGCAAAATTGTTCACCACTTACAGACTTATTTAATTTGTCTCATTTGTCAAATCCCAGAAATACTTGCCACTCCAAATTTGTTAATTGCTTAGAAATATATTTTTGATAAGATTAGCTCAATTACTAATTAAGATAGATGCTTCCACCTATTTTCTTCAGCACTTTGCAATGCATGTTGACAGAATTATAGTTTTATGTCTGTGTGAATTCTTCCTAATGCATTCTCCACTAATATTGATTTCCCAGACTTAAAATATCATGTTCCCACTCTCCTTGTGGGAGGTTACATTTCTTGCAGTTTCTTTAAAATGTAATAAGGTAATGTTTCATTCTTGTATTCATGCACCAAACATTAAATTCCTATCCATGTTTGTTGCCTGAATAACAGTATCTCCAATTTCTCTATATTCACTGTGTTAAATAAATCCCTAAAGGAATAAAATATAATAATGACTAAACCCACTCTGGTCCAGAGAGTGCAAGAAGTCACTCACACACAAACACACACACACACACACACACACACACACACACACATACATACACACACACAGACACACACACACACACACACACACACACAAACACACACACACACACATACACACACACACAGACACACACACACACACACACACACACACACACACACACGGCGGGGGGGAACCTCACAATTCTTTTATAAGGCATCACTTTTAAGGCAGAAAATTCATGTTGCAGTCTCACCTTTCAAGATCAATGGCGTTAACCTGTCTTGATGACAAACATCTTGCTTTTTAATTCAAGGACAGCCTGATATTCATAGCATGACCAAAGTAGAGGTGAAGAGATGCTGTCTTTGGAATTTTATATTGGTGATAAATTAGAGCAACACTTTGTTAGTAATAGTTAAATCATGTATCTTCCAGTGTTTGGGACAATTGAAAGATAAACTTTTGTAATACTAGCTCAGAGCAACGGTTACTACTGATATAAGATGAGGACTTCCATGTATAATTACTCAATGAACAATAAAGGAAGTATCAATTTCAGGAAACTTTATAGACTTGCAAAACTCCTACGATTCCACCACAACGCTCAGTTTCAAATGTCAAGTTATTCAGTGCAAATCTTGTCTTCCCCATTGAGAACACTTGTTTAATTTTATTTTACAATGAGATACCATAGATGTCTTTTCTGGTGCTTTATCAACATACATGTGAAGGTTATTAAAATGCTACACTTTTATTATTCTAATTTTTAATCTCAATTTAATAGTTATTTTATACTAACTTTTGTTTTACTTTGCATTCCTTGGACATAGTTTCCTTGAAATGATCTTGTTATTCTTTTACTTGTGATGAATTCTGTCAACTGAAAATGGCTGTGTGAGATGGGCTTCAATTCTCCCTGAGTTTAAATGTTGTTTTTAAGCAAAGATGATGAGATACTTTCTATCATCTTTGTTTTTCCATAATTCATTTCTTTCTAGAGCAATTTACTGCTGTGTCTGATTCACTATGTGTAAACCACTTACAAAAGTCAATATATTCTGTTTCTTGAATTTTAAAAGATAAATAGAGGCCTGTATAAACTTGTAAAGCAACTAAACATAATATTTTTGAAAATATTCAATTATATTTGATATATTTACTAATTCATTGCTAATGATTAACATAACCGTACCCTTCCTCAAATTCCAATTTTAGGAATAAGCCATATAAAATATGAGCCATAAGTGAATTTATGTCAAGGCAATCAGTTAATGAGCCAATTTTGAAAAAGTAGAGTCTAGTTTATTATCAATAATCATAAGTAATGCTAATTCTGTGCATATTTGATTTGTTTTTGAGTTTTATTCCTGCTGTACATGTTAACTGACTCAGCACATATAATGTTTCACCTTATAGCCTAAAGTTGCTTGCATACTACTTAGAAGAAATATAGTCTACCATTATTAGAAATGGGAAAAGAAGTCCTAGAAAGCAAGAATTTGTTTCCATTTTAATTTTCTATTTCATGCTCCAGTGAAAAGGGTAAGTCGATCATGCAATTTTTCTCAAATTTTTTCAAGCTTTTGGCAACCGTAGTTAGAAGGTTCTAAAGAAAATTAGTCATCACATTGACAATTCTCCCACAGAAGTATATGTGTATATGTGTGTGTGTGTTGTATGTTTGTGTGTTTTATGCATATATAAATATATGCAAAAGAAATTATATATTCATAGAGGCTATGAATCGGGCAGTGGTGGCACATGTCTTTAATCCCAGCACTTGGGAGGGAGAGGCAGGTGAACTTCTGAGTTTGAGGCCAGCCTGGTCTACAGAGTGAGTTCTAGGACAGCCAGGGCTACAAAGAGAAACCCTGTCTTGAAAAAACAAACAAACAAACAAACAAAAAACAACAACAAAAAGAAATTATATATTCATAAAGGTTAGTTTATAAAATGAGTACTCTGGTGTTCAAGGATTTTTAATATGTTGACATGGAATATGATGCTATCATCTCTAAATATGTTCACTGACAATTATAGCTTTCCTAGACTACAAGTGTTCTAGACTATTCCGGATGGACATAACTGCTAGAGTATCCATGTATATTTCTAAGAAAATAGAACAGTTTTGTAATCAGAAATTCTATCCCTGTATATAAACTCTGAAAATACAGAGATCCTCCCAAAGCCCAGAATTGTTGGGAAATTTGAGTTTTACAGAATTACTGAGAGAATACATGGAAGACAAACTGTTGATTAGGAAACCGAGGTTGTTCCATGCTTTTCTATCTCTTAAATTTCACTGGGCATGATACTTTGTTACATAAGGGACATTTAACATGTTAGTACAGCATCAGATCTTTACTATGCTATGTTGTGACTTGACTTGTCACCTAGATCTTCCCATAGATTGCACCTGGAAGGGATTTTGGCATGAATCCCTCATTTCTCAAACACCTTTGAGAATAGTCTCTCATAAGGAATTAGTTTCAACTAATACCACACATTTTCCCCAGTAAAGTTTGGGAATAATGACTAGTTAATGCATGGATGTAAAGTCTGACTCTTCACAGAAATAAGTCATCTTGGAATCAGATGTAGCACATGCTAGATATTTTAATAATCCAGACACTCTCGTTATTCAACCATGCCTGCTTTATTTGCTTCCACAGCTTCTACTTCCAAAAGTGATGACCTTTTTCTTTCCATCTGTGATTAAGTATTCCCTATGTAAATGCATACACCTCCCTTAAATATTGAAAATAATAAGAACACATATCTTATTTTATAGTTCCCTTCATACTGCATATTTACTAAGATAAGATACAATTTTATATATATTACATTTACTAATAACTTTAAATATAAAATAACTAGAAAATAGGTTAAATAATGAGAAGTGTTATATATTCAGGTCAAATATAAAAAGAAAATTTTTATCAATGCAGAGGTTTTCAATAAAATAAAAAATATTTCAATAAATATTTACCTTATCAAATGAACATACTAAATTTATATAACTATATAAAATTATTCACCATATTTGACACTTAATCATTGATTCTTGTAAAATATGGTACTAGAGCATATCAACTTTATTGTTTTAAACTCATAGTCCCAAACACATAATTGTTAGTTAGAAGACTGTGGTATCATTCACTTTGACCTATAAGTTTGAACATTTTTCTTTGTATTTTGACAAGAGAATCCAGTCTCAATTGGATTATTCTTTATTCATTCAGTTGCCTTCTTCCTAAAAATAATTTGCAAAGATGAAAAGCAGAAGACCACTTCATTATCTTTAGCCTGACACTCCTGATCCCACTTGTCCTTTTCTCTAATGCTGCTGATTTAATATTAGAACAACTTCCCAAAAGACAATTGATTCCTATGCCTACTAAGACACTTCTACTATATGCATTGCATTTGAAAATGTTTAACTCTAGAAATGTGCATAATTTTTACAGAAACCTCTGAACCACACAAAGCCCTGACCCACACATGGTCCTGAAATAGTAATTGAACAGCTTTTCCTAAGACTAAAGTGTTAGAACTATCTATGTCAGAATCATTTCATTTCAATCAGGTCTGTATTCTCACATATGAAGGAAGACAGAAATGTAAGCAACATAGGAACTCCAAGATTGCTTGGTAAATCACAATTACTCCCCAAGAAAATGAAAACAGAAGCTTGAGAGTAGGAGCTACTTGAGAAAATCATAATTATGATATAGGAGAATATTGAAGTAATGGTAGCTTTTTGTTTGTCAACTTTGGCATTTTCTTGTTTCTATATATTGACAAGAGTATGGAATCCCATCTTTGATGAATTCACATACACACTATGCTATTTACGGCAGAGAATACTATCAATGAAAGCTGTGTTATGCCCAACATCACATATGGATATTGACACTGCTCAAATGGTGCCCCAAATGGTAGTAGTTATGGGATCCTTTTGGTTGTTCACTGTCTTTTTGTTCTCTGACCAAGGAAAGCACAAATAAATCATTAAAAAGTAAAATTAAATTTTATTTAGTTTTCTTCTTGTACAATTATGTAGTACAAATATGTCATATAATCTCTTATCTTCAAGGCACAAAAAATGATCAAAATGTTATGTTTTCGGCATCAATTTTCTATGTCCTATCAGATTTCCCATGAGTGCATATGTTGAACTGTTCCATTGTATGTGGAGAAGGCTCTATCCCTGTAGTCATCCAACACTGTTGGCTCTCAGCAGTCTATTCTTTCTGTTTCCTACCTGAAATGGTATCTGTGAATAAAGTAGCATTAGTACTATAGATTTCCCATTGATAATCATGCTCCAGTGTGTTCATTTAGAGAAATACAAATCATACTTAAGATGCTAAGAGAAAGAAAGGGAGAGAAAGAAGTAGAAGTGAAAGAGAGACAGAGACATCAAGACACATTACAAAACATACACACACAAATACATACACTCACACAAAGAGAGAGAGAGAAAGAGAAAGACTGAGGGAGGGAGAGAGAGACAGAGACAGAGAGACAGAGAGAGACAGAGGCAGAGAGACTAAGAATTTGCATACAGGGGAGTGGTGGTGAATCTACGCGGACTTCTGAATATGTCCAAAATATAAAGCATGAAATTCTCAAGGGAACATTGTATACTTTAAGCAATTATTTGTTTATAAATATTTATCTGATTTTTAAATTAAGCCTAATTATGCTTTCATTTGTCATTGACCATTAATGGCAGAGCATTTTAAAAACCATTTATCTTTTTAGAGTGCCTGTATATTTTAATAAAGTCTATAATAATTGTATAAATTTTCAAAGTATATTGAGAATTTTAATAATTTTAGTGTTTTGGTTATCATGGAAGTTAAAGTATATTTGTTTAGAATGTCCAAAGTTTATTTTTTAATGATCATTTGTATATATAGAAAACAAAACAAAACAAAAATGACATGTTTTAATAAGATGTTACGAATTATATATAGTATAGTGTTATGATAGCAAGAGATAATGTAGAAGATTAAATTTTGTAGTAAATTTACAAAACTCATTATTTAATTTTTTTTTCAGTTTGAAGCCTTTCTTCAGTGGGTATCTAGGTCTAGAAGAAGGTGTTGAGCCTCTTGGGTCCAGGTACTCTCAATATTTATTGTGTATACCACTGCTAGAGTCATAGCACAGCCAGATGCTAAAGTCCTTCACACAAAGGGGTGACTTTTCAAACACCCACCTGCTGTACACAATATGAATTCTTCATCTTCTTCAGCTGCGACACAAAGTACCAGAAGAGGGACTTGGCCACCACATGGTTGAGTGCAAACATGTACACTGGTTACAGCAGCAGTGTATGCCACTTAGGGGTTGCCAAGCAGCACCCCACCACCTCACACTCCTCATCCTGAAAGCCATTGTCAGGAGAGGGGGTTTTGTAGGGGTTATGGAGGTAGAGCCTGTCTGAGATCCACCAGTCATCCCACAAGGTGTTTCAAGCTGCCATGCCCACTTAGCCTGTCTTTCCTAGATACATATCACCAACGAGTTTCAAACATGAACTCACACACTATTTTACCTGCCAAGTGGCAAGCATGTCAGAATGCATGTGCCATGCTATGAAGCTGCCTCAGTTTCTCTAGTCCCAGAGTCTAGTTCACGTGCAGGTGGCAGGATCCTCTGCTCTCCCTGAATACTCCAGGCCAAGATGGGTCATGTCTTTAATCCAAAACAAGGAAATGCTCTAAGTTTGTTTTGCTATTGTGCTATTTTTGTTTTGTAATTTCAGGCACAGAATATAATTAAGTAAATTATTTGTAAAACATAAGCAAAATAGATTCAATAATTAATATGTAAATCATACATAGGTATATGTTTATACATATGAAATAAGCCATTAGCACAAAATGAATCATCACTAGTTTCTACTGGAATGAAGGTATTAAATAAATAAATTAATGACATAGAAGGGAAAATACCATAAACTAAACCAAGTTATTTAACAATTACTAACTCAGTCTGGAAAATAAAAATAAATAAAAGAGTATTTCCCCACATTTCCGTGTCTATAGAAAGGATCTTCTTACATTAATTTGCATTCTCAGTATAGACTATGGAATGAAAAAAGTACAACTTTATATTGGACTGACTTAACAAATCCTACTCTACCCATATGATGAGAGTTACTATCACCACTAAGAAGACACTTTATGACTCACCATACTGACATGGTTTAACGATACAATATGTATGGGAATAAGCATAATAAATAGCATTAGAAGGACGTAATTAATAAAATGTTTTGTGAAAGATCACATGACTCTCAGACTAAGGAAAACAAGGCATATCTGAGAAATGTCAAGGAAAAGAAATGACTAATGATTCTTGATAAATAACTCTTAATGTTTTCAGTTATATTATACCCATTGCTCCAATTTCTAATGTCTAAAGTTATAATAATTTTTGTTACTACTTACGATCTTAGAACAATTCTGTTATAATTTAGACAAATTTTCTTATTGTTAGTCAATGTATAACCTAGAAGTGCAAGATTGCAAAAGTCCCAGAACTCTCTACTCCATTACCTAAGTCCAGTATCACTGGGATTTAAGAAAGATGTTTATGCATGCAGCTTTATTTGAGATGTAGAAGTCTCAAGTCAGGTTACCCCACTTAAACAGCAAGCACTTTACCTACTGACCCATCTCACGATTTATTTCAAAAGATAACTAGCACATATGTATCATTCATCAAATCAACACAGGTATTCGTGTCCAAGGCCTTGTCATGTAAATGAAGCAACTGATTCAAGTTTTGAATCCTTGCTCGAATTTCCACATATTTCAAGGGATATAATATTAGTTAATTACCTGGTCACAGATTGCTTGCTTAATTTTGAATGGCATGTTTATGTCTTATAGTACACCTTGCTAAGTACACTTAGATAAAACGCAACAATATGTAGAAAATCAAGGATATGTAACAAAATGGCTGTGAGGTCATATTTGATCAAAGTGATATAAATTCAGTCTTCTCTTTTATTTTATTCCCTGGCTTTGTCCCACTAAATGGGCAGGGTAACTATGGGTAGAGTTTTAAATTCAAGTTTTTGTCATTATTGGAATTGTATGTTTAAGAGACTTTATATAGGACAGTACAGCATTTATAATATTTTTAATTCAAATTAGTAAAACACATAGTGTAAGAGAATGCATTATGGCATCTATAAATTGGCCTTTATTATTGTTAGTTCTTAGAAGTTTGCTATACTAGCTAATCCTAATGCTTAATTTGAGGCACAAACTCAAATGACAAAAATATAAGGTTTTTTGTAAAGGATAGATATAATCATCAAATGATTAGACATTTCTAGTTATTATGATTAAAATATTGTGTAAAAATTCATATATAGAGAAAACATGAATCCTGAAGAGGAAAATGTAAGCTGATACAAATATTTTGAATAAAATTGAGGTGTCTTGTGTCATCTGTTTTTCAGACTGAGATAAAGGTTGGTACCATAGAAATAGTTATTTAATAAAAAGCAGAATATTTGTGACATCTGCCATTCCAACTCATCAAATTTGCAAGCAATGCATCAAAATCATGTAAACTCAATAAATAAGCTGAGTAAAACTCAGGATGGCCAAAAATAAAACAACTCAGGTAAGAACTATGTTTTTGACTGTAATGTAGCCACAGTCATGTTGTGAGGAGAGACCAGAGCACTGGGTGAATATATAATCACCTAGCATAACAGAAAGGAAGCTCTCTCTGGTTATGAGGAGTGAAGGTGCAAAGCAGAGCACTCCTCAGCAAGGACTGCAAACCTCCTACAGAGAGCTGAACTGCATGCAAGAGTCTAGCCCAGGAAGACTTATTGATTTGGTTTTACAAAAAGATTGACAGCAGCTCTATTCCAGCCTGTAAATTCAGCTGTAAAATACAGCTCAGTGTATGAGGAAAGATACGTTTATCTTAACAAAGAAAAACCCTAACTTGCGCAATTATATATACTATTTCTGTACCTTCATATTTATTCTTAATTTTCATTTTGTATTTTGTTTTAGCTTTGAGATTTCAAATGGGTTTTGTTCTCTTACCTTGTGTGTTCTTTTCCAGTTTTTTCTCCATAACTTTTCAAAATACAAATTATATGCCTTCCCTGCCAATGTTATTTATTTATTTTTCATTAGCTATTTACAAACTCAGTCCTTTTCTTTCTTTTTCTTTCTTTCATAAACTTATCACACTCACTTCCCAGTCCTCCCAGGTCTGTCCATTCACCCTTGTGCCCTACCATCCAAAGGAGAAATAAGTTCAATATATGTTGCCCATATACTCACTGGAACATGTTCAAACTCCCAGTGACTAGTCCCTTAAAGAAACAGTATTTTCCCACTTGCATCTTTTCATGAATTCATAAATTGTGGAGAGCCATACTTCAGAATCCTTATCACAATTTCTAAGTGCTCCCTTAGATGATTTTATAATCTATTAAGTTTTGGGGTTGGGGGTAAGGGAAGGGTTTTGGGGTTCCCACAGATTTCTTCCATGTTTCTTAATTTTGAAACTATAGTTATCAGTACTATTACAAAATTATATTCTTCATACTTTGCAGACAGAGGGAGCACAGATAATGGACTTCCACACGTTTTCTAACAACAACACGGATCATGCATATCCATATGGTCTCTGACATCAGCACATGCTACAGACCTCAATATGGTCTCCTCTGGCAGTACAGATCACAACAAATGTCAACACAGCATCAGCCCTCCACTTATTAATGAATAATTCCAGCTTTAAAAAAATCTTTAACTGTATTCTTATTATATCTGTAGTATATCTTGTTTGTTTTGCCAACTTGACACAAACATGGGGTTTTTGGAAAAGGACCCTCAACTGCGATTATGCCATCATCAGATTGCATTTATATAAGTCTATTGTACATTTTTTATTAATAATTGCTATTAAATATCCCAGAACACTGGGAATGGTACTGATTCTGGTGAGGTTGCCCTGAATTTAAAATAAGAAAACAGTCTTAGCAAGTAAGTAAGTAAACAGATTTCTTTCATGGTCTCTGCTTCAGTTTCTGCATGTAGGTTCCTACCTTGAGTACCTGCCCTGAGTTTCTTCATTGACCCCATATGAAACAAAGGTTATAAACTGGAATACACCTGTTTGTACCTAAATTACTTTTGTTCATGGTATTTATCACAGTAAAATAAACTTAAATAATACAGGATGTGATTGAGTTACGTAAGTTTTTTTAAAATGTATTTTTATACTAGACTTCTTGTAAAATCACTCTACCTGCTTTAACCATCAAGTAGTTTCATTCATAAGTTCAGTGAAAATCATACAAAAGCCAAAGTATCTTCAAAAATCAGATATAATACATAGTTGCTCACTTTCTCTACTCTTCTTGTATATAAGATTATAGATAGACCATTAAGTTAAATGAAGTAAATAAAAGATATAAAGCAATTGCACATAGCATCTACCATGGTCTGATAATCATCAGATTCTAAAAATTCTGATTAAAGAGTCTTAGATTTGATCAACACCTTACAGAAGAAATAAGACACAAACTCACCGTGCATATGAATAGCTTTGAAGTATACTAAAACTGACCTCACTGAAAAATAATTTAAAAATATATGCTATTAAAAAAAGACTTTAATAATACTGAAAATAATTTTAACTAATAAGATGAAAAAATTATACATTAATCTTAAAAAACAAAGAAAATAGTGAAAAGAACTCCAGAAGATATATCTCAATTATCATGGATTCAAAGAATTAATAATTTGAAAAAAGCTATATTTACTGAATAAACTATAGATTCATTAAAATTATGTTATTAATATCTTGTATTAAATATTTCAATTCAAGGAAATGGAAGTTCATGCTGGTGAGGATGTTGGAGTCAGAATGGGACTGGAAAGTTGAACAGCCACTCTGAAAATCAATGTGGTTGTTCCTCAGGAAGATGAGACTTTATATATCTTAAAATCCAGGATTATTACTCTTTGAAATACACTTAAAAGATGCTGCATCTAAATCATTTCTTCAACCATATTCATCACTGTTCTTTTATAATAGCCAAACTTGGAAATGTACTAGTTGTCCCTCAACGGAAGATCGGATAAAGAAAAAGTAGTACATTTACGCATTGGAGCATTACTTAGCTCTTAAAATAAGTAAAATCATGAAATGCTCAAGTAAATAGACAAAACTGAAAAGAAAAGTTCATCTTGAGTGACATATCCCTGATCCAGGAAAACAAACTTGGCAGGTATTTATTTATATATGCATATTAACTATATTCAATTATAAATAAGAAACAATCCATTGAACCGTGGATGTCAGGTATAAAGGAAGAGACTAAGAGACAGAGATGGGATGTTGTTAGGCAAAGGAAATAAAATTGTTTCTTTTGAATGGATGTGGTTGGGCAGATGGAACTGAAGAATCAAGTGGGGTAGGAAAAGAGGATCAGAGAGAGAACACAGGGAGAGATTTCTAAAATTAAGGGTCATTTGTGGGGTTAATAAGGAAACCTAATAGAGTAAAAGTTTTCTAAATTAATACATATATGAAGATGACCTGAATAAAATTGAAAAATAATCGGGAGACAGATTCCCAGGTGGACATCACTTTTCACCAAACAAAGTTTCCAATACCAGTATTGGAGTTGCTGGCCAAAGGGATCACATAGGAAACCACAATTAATGAAGACTTGCCAAGACTATGGTTTGTTCTTCAGAACAGATAGTAAGACCCCATTGCTGAACTGAAAACAATACCTACAGGACTCATTCAACATAGAAAAACCAACCTTCTGTCTACATAGAGCCCTTACCCCTAAGTACTAGTGCCTGTTGTATGGGAAGATACTATGCCTGTTACTAAAAGATAAATGTTAACATCAAACCCCTTAATGTACAGAAGGTTGATATGTATCCTGTAAGATATACTAGAGAAATAACATAAATTTTGTAGATGTAACCAATCAATATCTTGTTTGACTGAGGTCTTTGAGATAGAACCCATACCTAAGACTGGTTATGTAATTAAGTACCAAAAACAAGATAACCCAGAGACACAGAGGGAAAACAAATTGCAAATACTACTGATTTAAAAAAAGAATAGCAACAAAATGAGTTCTAAAGGTAGTGTGTGATATGTATAGATCACTGCTCTACCCATCTGGCATTTAAGAAGCTTTGTTGTGAAACAGTGGAAACAAAGGCACACACACATATCCAGACAATTTGTAGAGAGTGATAGACCTTGGAACACTTAGCCTTAAGTAAGATATCTCTATCAAACCCCTTTACTCAAAGTTCAAGGAACCTTTCAGAAAAAGAGGCAGAAAGTGTATAAAGAGCCAGAAGACATGGAGGACACAGACAAAGCTAGAACCTTTCTTTGTCTTAGAATTCCTATTTGTTAGACAAAATACAGCATGCAATAAAAGCAAAATGGAGAGAAAATGGCTTATTTGGCTTACACATTTATATTGATGTTCATCATTGAAGGAAGTCAAGATAGATACTCAAACAGGGCAAGATTCTAGAGACAAGAACTGATATAGAGGCAATAGAGGGGTAGTGTTTACTGGCTTGCTTTTCCTGGCTAGCTCAACTCACTTCAATATAGAACACAAGACAAAAGGAACAAGGATGTCACCACCCATAATGGGCTAGTATAGGGCTTTGCCTTCATTCCTTAAGAAAATGACTTAAAGCTGGATCTTATGGGGGCATCTACTCAACTGACGTCCCCCCCCATTTTTTTTAAATTTATTTATTATATGTAAGTACACTGTAGCTGTCTTCAGACACACCAAAAGAGGGCATCAGATCTCATTATGGATGGCTGTGAGACACCATGTGGTTGCTGGGATTTGAACTCAGGATCTTTGATAGAGCAGTCAGTGCTCTTAAACGCTGAGCCATCTCTCCAGCCCTTTATTTTATTTTATTTTATTTTTATTTTTTAATTTTTTTATTTTCTATATTTTTTTATTTATATTCCAAATGATTTCCCCTTTCCCGTTTCCTCCCTCTGGGTTCCTCTTACTGACAAGACAAGCATTTTTTCTTACAGACTTGGTTTTATTTTCATTTAGCAATAGAAAGGTAGAAGAAGCCTTGCCTTTCCCTATTCAATAAAGTTTGGAGCTTATTTCTCATTCAGAATGAGTGAGTTATTTCTACACTGGTACTTGGACTTTTCCTACATCCTCCATGCAAATGTTAGTATAGATTTGTATGTGTAAGCATGAAAGTTGATGATATAGATTGCTGGGCCAAACAAAAAAAGATGAATATGTCTGTGTGAAAATATATATGCATGTGTGTGTCCATGGACATTTCCTTGTGGAGAAATTTTCCTTTCTGAAGATGTGACCTTTTCCTGTTTCAGTAAAAGATAGTTGCTACAAATCTCTCTCTTACCTCACTAGTGAGAGATGAGGTATCTGGCCAACAGAAAAAGGAACCTTATCAATGAATCCTCTACCAAATTCCCCAATTCTATATAGCATATGGTAATCTCCAGAGAATTATATAGTAAGTTCATGAAGTAAATAAGAATTAACTTTTCCAGCACTTAAACACAGAACAGTAATAAGGATTTCCCATTTTAAGAACAGAACAGTAAGGAATAATTACTTACTCCATACTTAAATTTGGGTATATAGTTAAGGTTCATTCATCTAGGTAATGGAAGTGGAAAATGGCATAGTTTTATTAATGTTGATCAATTATTGAGTTTGCCATTGAATTATAATTAAACATAGGTCTGAGAAAGCTTAATAGATCCAAGGGTCAGTTTTAGTCTATGGGGATAAATGTTGTGAATATATAATTATATTTTTTTATTTTCTAAGTTTTTTTTATTTACATTCCAAATCATATCCCCTTACCCGTTTTCTCCCTCCCCGAAAGTCCCATAAGCCCCCTTCCCTCCCTCTTTTCCCCATTCAACCCCCACTTTCTTCTCTGTCCTGGCGTTCCCCTACATCCAGTCTTTCCAGGACCAGGGGTCTCTCCTTCCATCTTCTTAGAAATCTATTGATATGCGAATTGTGTCTAGGGTATTCCGTGATTCTGGGTTAATATTGCCTTATCAGTGACTGCATACCATGTGTATTCTTTTGTGATTGGGTTACTTCACTAAGAATGATATTTTCAAGTTCTGACCATTTGCCTAGGAATTTTGTGAGTTCATTGTTTTTAATTGCAGAGTAGTATTCCATTGTGTAAATATATCACATCTTCTGAATCCATTCCTCCTTTGAGGGACATCTGGGTTCTTTCCAGCTTCTGGCTGGAAAATAAATAAATAAGGATGCTAAGAACATAGTGGAGCATATGTCCTTATTGCATGCAGGGGAAGCCTCTGGGTATATGCCCAGGAGTGGTATAGCAGGATCCTCCGGCTGTGTCATGCCCAGCTTTGCGAGGAACCACCAGACAGCTTTCCAGAGTGGTTGTACCAGCTTGCAATCCCACCAGCAGTGGAGGAGTGTTCCTCTTTCTCCACATCCTCAGCAACAACTGCTGTCTCCTGTGTTTTTGATCTTAGCCATTCTGACTGGTGTGAGGTGGAATCTCAGGGTTGTTTTGATTTGGTTTTCCCTAATGACTAAGGATGTTGAACATTTCTTTAGGTGCTTCTCAGCCATTAGATATTCTTCAGGTGAGAACTCTTTGTTTAGCTCTGTACCCCATTTTTTAATAGGGTTTTTTGGCTTTCTGGAGTCTAACTTCTTTAGTTCTTTGTATATATTGGATATTAGCCCTCTGTCGGATGTAAGGTTGGTAAAGATCTTTTCCAAGTTTGTTGTTGGCCGCTTTGTCCTTTTGACAGTGTCCTTTGCCTTACAGAAACTTTGTAAATTTACGAGATCCCATTTGTCAATTCTTGATCTTAGAGCATAAGTTATTGGTGTTCTGTTCAGGAAATTTTCCCCTGTGCCCATATGTTCAAGTTT
This sequence comes from Tokudaia muenninki, assembly GCA_036184385.1. Taxonomy (NCBI): domain Eukaryota; kingdom Metazoa; phylum Chordata; class Mammalia; order Rodentia; family Muridae; genus Tokudaia; species Tokudaia muenninki. The sequence goes on from BTHS01000019.1 coordinate 27,812,370, forward strand.
CCTCCATAGTTTCCTTTCTATTAGTTTCAGTGTGTCTGGTTTTATGTGGAGGTCCTTGATTTTCCTCCCTTGGAATTGAGCTTAGTGCAAGGAGATAAGAGTGGATCGATTTGCATTCTTCTGCATGTTGACCTCCAGTTGAACCAGCACCACTTGTTAAAAAGGCTCTCTTTTTTCCACTGGATGCTTTTAGCTCCTTTGTCAAAGATCAAGTGACCATAGGAGTGTGAATTCATTTCTGGATCTTCAATTCTGTTCCTTTGATCTACATGCCTGTCACTCTACCAATACCATGCAGTTTTTAACACTATTGCTCTGTAGTACAGCTTGAGGTCCGGGAAACGGATTCCCCCAGAAGTTCTTTTACTCTTGAGAATAGTTTTAGTTATCCTGGGTTTTCTGTTATTCCAGATGAATTGTTGAATTGCTCTTTCTAACTCTATGAAGAATTGAGTTGGGATTTTGATGGGGATTGCATTGAATCTGTGTATTGCTTTTGGGAATACACAGATTCAATGCAATGTCAATCCCTGGAGCAGAGGTTGCCAAGGGGAGGCTGGTGTGCTCACTCCCTGTGTGGGTGTGCTCTCTCCTGAAGTTCCCTTTTTTTAGATAAGTAAAATTGTGTGCCAGCTTGACGTAAGAATAGCCAGAAAAACTCCATAAAACAAATCAAAGTGCTTATGATATCGCAGCAGGTCCTCTTCATACTTATTATGGGCTTCCAGATTAGTTTTATTATGGGATGTGTGTGTGTGTGTGTGTGTGTGTGTGAATGAGTTGCTCTACGGTTCTTTCATCTTTTCATTGACTCTTTTCCATTTGTTTCTTTGTCTTGCCCAAATCTGATGGAATGAATTTTGTGTTATATTATTATATTTTATTATGTCCTTTACAAGCCTGATTGTTTTCTTATAAGATACAGAAGGGAGCATATCTGAATAGGAGGGCAGGTGCAGAGAAATGGGAGGAATAGAGGAAGTGGAAACAATAATCAAGATATATTATGTGAACAAAAACTCTACTTTTAATAAATGGAAAAATTTAAAACAATAAGGAAAATATTAACATTCATGAAAATCCCAACTAAAGGCCCTTCCACTTGCATATCATACTAGTCAGAATGGTCATCATTAGAGAAACAAATGCCAAACAAGTCAGATGAAGATGAGGAAATTTTAGAACATTTGTATGTAGCTGTTGGTAACACAACCCATAAATATAGACATCATTAGGAAGGACATTTACAAACTTAAAAAAATGACCTTAAAATATTATTAGAATAGTTATATGTATATAGATTTTATTAGTTATTTGTTTGTTTCTCTAATAAAATGTCTGGGAAAGAAAAATAACTCATGAAAAAAAATATTAGCTAGGCTCATAGTTTCAGAGGGGTAGTCAGTAGGGCAGTGGAAGGATAGGGGCAGATAGCTGGAGTAGGAAGATGAACGATCCAATATCAAATATAACCGTGAAGCAAAGAATAAACTGGGAAGTGAGTGAGACTTCAAATGTTAGTAGCAGGTATTCAGTGATATGTCTCTTCAAGCTAGGCTTTATCACCCCATCTCCTCCACTTAGCATGATGCTAATTGGCAACAAATTCAGATACCTGAGAACATGTGGAATAGTTTTTATTCCAACCGATGATTATCCCAAGTAAATAAGACAACACAGACATACTTTTATATCCATATAGAGCTAATCAAAGTGCCTTAATATTCACTATCAGATATATAGTATATTTAAAAACTAATAAATATGCAAGCCAAACAAGTTATGATGGCTTCTATACAGATGAAAAACTCTAAGCTTCTGCTCTTCTATAGTGTATGTGTTGCTTTTATTTAACAGATATTATTGTAGTCTCAGAGGCTTACTTGTCAATTGGTCACTTTCTAGCTATTTTTTCTGAACTCTGGTTGTGCTTGTCCAGTCTCCTCTCTACTCAGACTAATTCAAACTGAGTTTCTCTACTTGGCCTCTAACTAACTCTCTCAATACGTTCTAATCCTCTGACATATTCTTATTCTCTGGTTTGTTCTGTCTTCAATTGCAACCTATCTCTGTAAAAGTGTGCTGGTACAATTCTCTCTCTCTCTCTCTCTCTCTCTCTCTCTCTCTCTCTCTCTCTCTCTCTCTCTCTCTCTCTGTTGCTGTCTCTGTCTCTCTGTGGTCTGTGTCTGTCTATTTTTGTTTCTCTGCCTCTCTGTCTCTCTCTGCCTCTCTGTCTCTCTGTATCTGGTCTCTGTCTCTCTGTCTCTGTCTCTCTCTGTCTCTGTCTCTCTCTCTCTCTCTCTCAGGTGCTCTCTTAAGTTGCCTCTCTTTGTTATCATTTTTTATGAGAGTTGGGCATATCCTATCTCTGACATTCTGTCAAACATTTCTATGATTCCTCAGTATGTCGGTCCCTTAATTAGAACTCAATTTCAAACATGCTTGCTTCCTTCTACAAACACACCTTGCCTATATTGTTTGGGATTAAAGATGTATACTTAGGAAGTGTCAGTATTCAGCAGAGATAATTAAGGGAGTGTACTAATATCATGTCTGCAGTCCAACGAGATCACACAGACCTAGGAGGTCTTTCAATGTGATCCCTTGACAGAGCAGCTGTCAAGACTTGCTGAACTAAAATTCCTTTACACCATAGAGCTCAAATGTTCCAACTCTTCTAGCTTCTCCTTATGTATATCTTTTCCTTTCTCTGTGATAGAGACACATTCAGCACTCTCAAGAGCATTCTGAGTGTGAATTCTACAAGCTACACATATATGAGTGACAACTCAGTAAAGCTTGTTGCATAGTGAAGATTTCTTTAGGCTATTTTCAGTCCTTTTTCCTCTTTCTTTTGCATTGTTCCTATTTTTGAGATTATAATAAAATAGAACTGTCTATTTTTTGATTCCTTGACCCCTTTCCTCACCATCATTCAGTCTTTTAATTTATCATTTCTGCATTTAAATAACATATCTCTATCTCATATCTCATATCTTTACCAACCCTACATTCGACAGAGGGCTAATATCCAATATATACAAAGAACTCAAGAAGTTAGACTCCAGAGAGCCAAATAACCCTATTAAAAAATGGGGTACAGAGCTAAACAAAGAGTTCTCACCTGAAGAATATCTAATGACTGAGAAGCACCTAAAGAGGTGTTCAACATCCTTAGTCATTAGGGAAATGCAAATTAAAACAACCCTGAGATTCCACCTCACACCAGTCACAATGGCTAAGACAAAAAACATAGGAGACAGAAGTTGTTCGTGAGGATGTGGAGAAAGAAGAACACTCCTCCACTGCTGGTGGGATTTAAAGCTGGTACAACCACTATGGAAAGCAGTCTGGCGGTTCCTCAGAAAACTGGGCATGACAGAGCCGGAGGATCCTGCTATACCACTCCTGGGCATATACCCAGAGGCATTACCTGCATGCAATAAGGACACATGCTCCACTATGTTCATAGCAGCCTTATTTATAATAGCCAGAAGCTGGAAAGAACCCAGATGTCCCTCAAAGGAGGAATGGATTCAGAAGTTGTGGTGTATTTACACAATGGAATACTACTCTGCAATTAAAAACAATGAATTCACGAAATTTCTAGGCAAATGGTCAGAACTTGAAAATATCATCCTTACTGAGGTAACCCAATCACAAAAGAACATACATCGTATGTAAGCACTGATAAGGGGATATTAACCCAGAATCTCAGAATACCCTAGACACAATTCGCATGTCATTAGATTTCCAAGAAGATGGAAGGAGAGACCCCTGGTCCTGGAAAGACTGGATGTAGGGGAATGCCAGGACAGAGAAGCGAGAGGGAGTTGAATGGGGAAAAGAGGGAGGGAAGGGGGCTTATGGGACTTTTGGGGAGGTTGACAAATGGGAAAGGGGAAATCATTTAGAATGTAAATAAAAAAATTTAGAAAATAAAAAAAACCCATATCTCCTCACATCTGTAAGTGGATATAATTATATCCACATTTTTCTGATTTTCTATGCTGTAGACTAGTATAATTTTTCATGAACACATGTTTCAAAAGCACCAATATATATTTCATCAAAGTAATAAACAATCATGACCAATAGTTACCATAATAGAAGTTCTATATTCAAAAATGAATTTTCAACGTGTAAGACCTTTCTACAATGTCTATTATAAAATATTATTTCAAGCCATACTAGAAATATTAATAAACTGTCACATATAAATTATTGTTATTAATTATTATTATTAATTTAAATCTATTTTACAATTTGTGAACATTTGCAATGTTTTAGGTTTTTCCATGACACAGGGATATTTTACTATATCTTCTGGTTTGGAGAAGAAGGATAGTTGTCATATTCATTTTTAAGACTATGGAAGTGTCAGAGTTTCAAGATAACATTATTAGAGTGAAATTTTATGCTTATCTGAAGAACATTGGAAAATCACTATTGTATAACAGCTGGAAAGCTCAGGAGTTTGCTAAGCAGATAACATCATGCCTTGTAGGAATTCATAAGTGCCAGCTATGGTTGAGAGAGAAGAAGTTAAAATGAAATTAATACCTTAAAGTTACTTTCACTCTTGATTGATTTACAGTAAGCAAATCCATTCATAATCTTAGCAGGCTTCAAACACTCAGATGAGATTCCCAAATCTAAGATTTTTAGAGCACAGAGCCTGGCAAAGCATAGTTGTTTCGAACTTTTATGAAAAACACATGGAAGTTTAGATTTAGTAAATTTTTATCACTATAAAAATGGAATTTTTGTTTAGTTTTTGTGATTTTCAGTCTCTATATCAGGTAATTTCAACAAAAAGAATGACAAAGGTTATTTAATAAATTATATGTCATCCTATAGCTAAATCTAAAGGGATGAAAACCCATGGAAACATATTGTCATTTATGAATTATCTATGCTTGGATATATATATATGTATATATATGTATATATATACATACATATATAATTACATATCTCAAACATTTAGCTGAAGGATACAACTTTGAAGGAAACATCTTATGTATGATACTGTACATTTGTTATGGTTCTAAAAGAAATACATATAGATAATGTACATATAATGTATGCACACATAAACATGACATACTCATATATATATATATATATATATATATACACACACACACACGCACACACACATACACATATATGTATGTATATTGAAGCCTTTACAATCTTAAGTGCCAGTTTGCATTTTAAACTATAGCTGGTAAGTCTTGGTGTTTTTGATACCTACTTTTGACTTGGATAATCCTATAGCCATATCCCTTAGGCATTAACATTTGAGGCATCCTGGATTAATTCTAGCTGCCACAATGTCGACACTTGCCTGGGGGTTCTCTCAGGTGAAAGTAACAGAATGTTTTTAGAGTCAGGAGGTGCCTAAATCTTTAATTTTAAATTTATCAGTTAAAACAAAGACATGGGTACATTGTGTGCATATTATTTATACTGCCAAGTCAATTTTTGATAATTTCCATTATAAGTAGCCTTCTACCATGCTTAGTTGGATTTACTTGGCTATTTTTAAGATGAAAATCATTTTGACAAAATATTTGATACTAATGATACATAGCATCTTCAGTATTATTCATAGTTGAATATATTATAAATGCTGTGAATACTTCTTTGCACTTATATAGTACAAATTGGAAGAGGGGTGGCTCAAAGAGTTTGACTGATTCAGATGTTCTTCTAGAAGTACTGAACTCAGTTTCTAGTACTGACATTTGGAGTTTCTGACTCCCTGTTAGGTCCTAAGAGATTAATTTTTTATCCTTTCTGGCCTCTACAGACACCCTTGATACTAACACTAATAGATATACCTACATATGAGTAAAAAATATAATAAATCATGAAATAATTTTAAACTCTGTATGTCATTTAACTTCTCTGGCTATAATAAAAGAATATGTGAAAACATTAATGAAAATATATCTGGAGTTTTTACAAGTAATTGCCAATTAATTAGCAATTATATATCCACAGGACAAAGGAGATGTTAGCAGTTGCTAACATGATGTATATGTCAATCTAATGTATATGAAAGTCTACAGTCTTTCTTCCATCTAAGGAATATAAGCAAAATTTGAGGAATACACATTTGGAAATTTAGTCTTTGTTTCTTCATTTTTTTTTTTATGTTTCAATAAAATAGTTTGGGTGACTATAATGCTGGGATACAAGGAAGAGTAATAACTACTCATGAGTACTGTCTGCATATAGTTGTTTTTAATTAAAAATATTTAAGATTATTATGTTGAAAGGTTATGGAAATACTAGCAGAAATGGATAAGTGAGTGATTAATAAATATATTTAATAAAAATTAAGTACATATTTTACAACATAATTAACAGTAATTGAAAAATTGTGAATATATATACTAAACTTTTGTAATAAGCCATGAAAATTGGTGTTATTTAATAATAAGAAAATACTTTCGAAAAGATAAATTTTATGTATATGTAACATTTTTAATTAGTTTACAATTAAAATTGTACCTTTTACTTGTCTCTGTAACACCATTTTCAGTGAATAAACAATTACTTTTATAATGAGAACAATAGGACTTCTTTGTTGCAGGATTTTCCCTGTCCTATTACATTACTTCAGCAGGAGGCCCGTGATTGGACAGGGAAAAGTGAGTCAGAGTTAGTGTTGTAGGGACTGAAAGCATATCAGAGAGAGCGAGGAAGACAAAATGGAGACGAATGTGAACCAGCATGGCTTTAAACAGTCACGGGTAGTTATGGTATCATAAGGTTAGAATAATTAGGACAAAGCTCTTATCATTATCTATTGATTCTAAAATTATTGTATTGGCATCTTGAAAATTGTTATTTTATTAATAACACAAACCTGAATGGTGAATTATAAGGTTCAAGATTATTGATTTACTGGGTTATTGGAAGGTGGAACTGTCGACCACAGAGGTTTGTGGCTGGGCTGGCATGATAGCAATCCACAAAGGGAACTCAGGGACTCTGGCCCAGCTGGAAATTTAGTGGGCAGAGAGACCACCAAGTTGATATCATCTTGCTGGAGCCCTGTGGCCCACTGGTGCCACCACTAGTGCGGGAATGTGCTGGCTCTCTTTTTTAATATTTCCCGCAACAGGTGACGAACCAATGTCCTGGGCAAGAATGTACTAGAAATTTAAAGTTATTAGTCTGAGCATTTTATTTTATTTTATTTTGTTAAGTGAGTGCTGAGATGAGTCATGTCTACTGAAGTGTGGGAGTTGAAACAAAGCAGCCCTGAGGTCCAATGCTGTAGGAAATTTCAGGCTGCTCTGAGAGAGAAAAAGAATAATGTTGTCTACTTTTTAGCACAGAAGGATTGAATTTAAAATTAGGATTATTTGCTTTTAGGATGGATTTATATTCAGATTCTGTCCAAGTTATGTGGGAAATTTCCCCTGCGGTTTGGAAACTAAGATAGGGAAAATTTGTCACTGACTCCAGAGTAGGGAGGCATTGATAAAGTTGCCTGCTATGTACAGGTAATAAATAATATTGTCTGTGGCTCCAGGTAGAGAGATCAACAGATAGCTATTATACAGGAATTAATAAGATATGTCTGTGGCTCCAAGAAGAGAATCAAACAGATAAATGTTTTAACAAGATGGCTGCTCTAGGCAGAGAGCGAAACAGTATATGGTAGTCAGATTGATTTACATGCTTCACTGGATACTAATATTCTCTCTAATGTGAGCTCCAAAGGAATCTTGAGGTTTTTTTTAATCCTACTGGGTAAAATAGAGAAGGCCTTAGAATAGGCACATATAATATTTTAGTTTACTTCATTTCTTTTAGATTGTTTTAATTTGAAATATGCTAGGGAATATTTGTCACTGACTCCAGAGTAGAGAGTTCAGTGATAATCATTGCCTGCTTTAATCAGGTATTAATTATTAATGTCTGAGGCTCCAGAAAGAGAGCCGAACAGATAAATGGTTTAACAAGATGACTGCTCTAGGCAGAGAGCTGAACAGTAGTAGGTATAAGATTGCTTAACCAACCACAGGATTCTCATATTTTGTCTAATGTGGGCTCCATGGGCATCTTGGGTTTTTTGTCCTGTTGGGCAAAATAGACAAGACCCAAGAATAAACACATACACTATTTCAATATGCTTCATTTGATTTGGATTGTTTTAATTCTCAAAATGGGTTTGAGTTTCAGTTTTGTGGTTATATTATTCCTCTGCAGGAGATGTCAAAAAGGTTTTTCTGGTTACTGGCTGAAGGATATGCTACTTTTTGAGAAAGGTTTGTTCCTTGCATTTTTAGAAAAGGTTTCTAGTGTCTATGTAATTTCCAGAGTAACATGGATCAGATTTGAAAGAAGTAGACACCCAGAGAACCAGATTCCAGAGAATTGAATGAAAAAAATCTTGATAATACTAAAATTTTGTTTTAAGACTTGTATATTACAGAATATACAGTCTTGGTGAATCTCCTCAACAGACATGCTGAACTGACCTGCTTGAACTCCTGATATCCTGGACTTTCAGCCAAATCCAGTCAAGACACAGACATCAGAGACTAATCAATCCTATTTTCCCTACACTGCCCACCATACCTTCATAGTATCTCAATGCCCATATTCAGCTTGAAGAAGTTTTGAAGAATCATTTACCCAGTTCCTTGGGCTTTGGGGATGAAGGGGTTTATTATAGGTTGTGTTTCTAGGGAATGTAGAAATGATCATATTGGAACAGGGCAAATAGCAAGAATAGATTGAATAGGCATAATATCATTTGGTAGAAATCTTTTTAATTGTTACTAAGCTGAAGTCATAATTTCTCATTTTGTTACAGAATTTATTTTGATGCAAAAGCAAAGTTTTCATTGGCATAAAATTTTTTTCTATTGATACTAAAAATTTCAAAGTATAGAGCTTACACTCAGTCCTTCTATAACTGTTTTTGTAAACTGATCTGAGATAATTAAGCCTGTCAGTTAAAGGCCAAATAGCAAATTCATAGCTATGATTTTATTGTTAGAATATTTTGAGATATTTGAACTAGAAATAGCTGAGAGTAGTTAAAAGAGTACAATCCAGATTACTTTACATACATAGTTGGTTTCAAAAATATCAGGAATTCACAGAATGTGATATTTAATGTTATTTATTCACTTGTTGTTGAGACTAGTCTGCTCCTAACAGTTTTCTTTTACTTGGATTCAAAGAAGAAATTGAGCATCTAAGGAACTGATCCAGTCATGGCAAGACAGTTACTAGTCAAGAATTGCCTCATTTAATCTACAGACATAATACTGTCCAGAAATGGGACAAAATTCACAGGTTAGGACAGTTTAGTTTTACCAAGATAAAATAGTCTAGCCTTTAATTTCCTGTTTCTCTAAGGTCTGTCAGAAGATTTTGGTCAGAAGTCTAAAGGTTGATGCTTCAAGGTTTTGAAGTAACGGACTGTCCAAGTGATCAGTTGTCTCTGTAAATTGGTTAAGTTTTGGAAGCTATATTTTGTGCTTCTCATATTTTCAGGTAATAATAGTCATTCTTAGATTTGGGGTTAAAAAACTACAGTCTACTACCCAAACCAGGCTATTTACTTTGAGAGAACAGATTTAGGATGGTTTTCAGATTACATAAAATCTAAAGCCAGGACATAAGTCAGGTGTAAAATTATAAGTTGTTTAAGTTAGGATAGATGACAGAGGTTCTATTTAATTGACAAAAATGATGGACTGGATGTTAGGTCTATTTTGTACTTTATAAATTAAAAAATGGTAATAATTGTGCTCAACTATATATTTTGAGAGGTTTTTTTTTTTTAATTAACCACAAAGGTTGATATGTTTCAGGATTTTCCCTGTCCAATTACATTAGGGTAGCAGAAGGCCTGTGCTTGGACAGGAAAAAGGGAGGCAGAGATTGGTTGCGGGACAGAGAGTATCTCAGAGAGATAGAGAAAGGCAAATAGAGACAGATATGAACCAGAATAGCTTTAAGCAGCCACAGGTATTTATGACATCATAAGGTTAGAATAATTGGGATGAAGCCTTTATCATCTATTGGTTTGGAAAATACTGTATTGGCATCTTGTTAATTGTGATTTTTATTGATACATAATCTGATTGGTTAATTGTAAGGTTCAAGGGTTTAATTTTACTTAGTTAATGGGATATGGGAATGCCAATGGCAGAGAGGGAACTATCAACTCCAGTGACAGGCAAGTCAGACTCTGTGGGGGCTCTCTGGAGATAATTGCTGGCTGCAGGAGTGAGAGAGTAGGGCCCAGTACCCTGGGGAGTTGGCAGGTTAAGAGAGTCAGGAGCGCGAAGAAATGGTGGGTTCCTTTTTAAAATTTCCAGCTATACTTCATGGTATATTATATTTTGTTCAAAGATAGCTATCTCTAAAACTATAAGTAAGAATAATAATTAATAACTGTTTTATAATGATTACTTTAAAGCACTAATAACAATTAATACCATTTGAGGTTTTACTATGTTAAAAATCACTATACTCACCTCAGAACTAAGCTCATTTGATTTTAAAGGATTTTCTTAAGGACAAATCTATTAATAAACCCATTCCACTTTGAAGGGACTTAACTGTAAAAAAAAAAAATGCCTGTCTGTGATTCCATGACAGAGACAATTTAGTGTAAAATTTCAAGACAGAAACTCATTCTTGATTATGTACAATCACATATATAAGACATAAACAGCACAAACTTTCATTTACTGAAAATCCTAACATTCTATCCTAGTTTCACAGAGTTATTTCTTTAAAACAGGGTCTCTGTCTGTCTGTCTGTCTGTCTCTCTTTTTCTGTCTCTGTTTCTGTCTCTTTCTCTCTTTGCCTGTCTCTCTGTCTCTAAATATGCCTGATCATACTGGCAGTATCTGTGTGAGAGATGCATGAAGCTTCAAATCTTACAGCTGTGCTAAAACATTTCAGTCTTAAAGTTTAGAGATTGTACCACATCCATGTACTTACCAGCTCTAGAAATTAAAAAAAAAAAGTGAGAATAGCATCATCCCATCTCTTCTCTTTGGAGATTGGGGGTATTCTGACAAAACTTACGCATTTCAGGCCTGTGGAACAAAATTTTATTGTGCAGATGAACAAATTGTATTCTGGTAGTACACAATCTGTCCTATAATTCTGTGCTTTAGTACAAAGATGATTTCATCTATTCAAAAATATTGTCCCTTTAAATATTTTTTTAAAGTTAGTTCAGGTTTCAGGCTTGTTCTTTATTTTGTTTTCAAGACTGGGTTTCATTCTGTAGCTCTGGCTGTTCATAAAGTCATGCTGAAGGCCAGGTTAGCTTTAAAACCAGAGATAGGCCACCTCCTGGCTCTTGAATGCTGTGATTAAAGGCATGCACCACTCTGTCCTACTAAGGCCTGTTCATAAATATGATATAGAAGACTCTTTTGTGAGTTATCCAAAATATGTTATTAAAACGTCTATAAATTTATAACTTTTCAAAACTATCTAAAACGCTGCTTCTCATACAAATAATCATCATAGAAAAATATTTAAAAATTTTCAGATCATAAATATATGAATAAGTTCTATAATTTATGATAGCAAAACAATTTTCTTACCTAAGAAATATATAAGAAATTTCTTAAAAAATTTTAGTTTTTAAAGTTATAACTGAAAAATAAAGGTTAAGATATTCATAATTATAATCCTTTTTTATTTTTTCTTGGATATTTTTCTTTATTTACATTTCAAATATTTTCCGCCTTTACATGTCTCCCCTTTGGACTCTCCCTATTTTATCCCCCCCTCCCCATTACTCTATGAGTGTACCTCCCTGCCCACCTACTCACTCCAGTCTTCTGATCCTGGCATTCCTCTACACTGGGGCATCAAACACCCTCATGCCCAATGGCTCTCCTCCCACTGATGTCCAGCAAGGGCATCCTCTGCCACATATGTGGACAGAACCATGGATCACTCCATGTGTATTTTTTGGTTTGTGGTCTAGTCCCCAGGAGCTCCAGGGATTCTGATCTATTGACACTGTTGCTCCCTCTATGGAGCTGCAAACACCCTCAACTTCTTTAGTTTCTTCTCCAACTCCTCTATTGGGGAACCCTGCTCTCAGTCCAATTATTGGCTGCAAGCATCTGCCTCAGTATTTGTCAGACTCCGGGAGAGCCTTTCAGTAGACAGTCATATCAGGCTTTCATCAGCAAGTACTTCCCCACATCCAAAATAGCATTCCAGTTTGGGGGCTGTATATAGGATGGAGTAGATATTAGACCAAAGTTCAGGAATGCTCAAGATTCAATTCACAGAACATATGATGCATAAGAATAAGGAAGACCAAAATGTGGATATTTCAGTGCTTCTTAGAAGGTGAACAAAATATTCACTGGAAGAAATATGGAGACAAAGTGTGGAACACAGAATGAAGGAAAGGCCATCCAGATACTGCCCTACCTGGGGAATCCATTCCACATAAAAAGTATAATCTTAAAAGAAACAATTCTGATTTAAAATGAAATCTGTTAAAGTAACTTAAAATATTTTAATTTGGTCCCCAGGAAATTAAAATAAGCAATGTATTAAGTATTGCATGGGCCCTTATTACTTTTAATAGAATGTTTACAAAGTTTAGGCTCACAGAAAATTTAGTAGTAAATATGGTTGTCATATAACCTTGATTCTCCTAAATTATCAGACATCTTTAATATCCTTATGCTTCCCAGAACATTATGTTCATTACAATTAATGCATTACAGTACATTAGACAAATGTCAGGGAAATGTGGCCTGGAATAGCTATATTACAGTGTTATACAAAATAGTTTTATTGCCCTAAAAGCATTTTTGTTACCTATTCAGTCCTCTAAAGATGGAGTAGTTTCATGTTAGTAACTACTGTTTGTGCTTTTATGAGTATCCTTACTTTTGCCTTTTCTGAAGGGAATGAACATTTAGAATAATCTGATATAGTGCATGATCTATTCATATTATCTTATTAATGTATAAACATGTGTAACAATTGATCCATAATTATTTTTTTCTTGATAGCTAAGCCTTTCAAATTACAAATAATATTTCATTATGTGGACAAACCATGTTTACTTATCCATCCATCTTCATCCATTAAAGGAAATTTTTATTGATCTTGTGGATCTTGATGATCATAAAAATGCCACCATATGAGGTAATTATTTTTACCTTTTTTAAAAAGGCATTAATTGGCAGTCATACATGGGAGTGTTTGTAAGGAGCAAAGGAAGAAAGAAATGTTAACATAAAAGTATAATATTAAAAAACAGTAAAATATGTACAAGAATGGAATCATGATATTGTATCAATGAATAGATATCTGTACAGACATAAGTTTTTAAAGTCATTTGATAATGATCACAATTCTAAATTTCTGAATTACATATTAAATCTATGTAAATATGTTTATATATATTAAAATCATATATTTATATTAACTTTAATGTATATCATATTTCTGATCTATCTTATTTTCTCTGTCCTCAATAACTTATGGTATTGTCAAAGATTGGCACACTGGCTGTTCAAAGATTCTAAGTGCTTTCACATTTAGTTTCATATTTTGCTGAACAAATGACTATTGTATTTATTATAAATAACTCTTAGTAAATGATGTGTTTCAATAATTTATTCATTTCCCTCTAATTATTTACACCATATTAATATTATGTAACTTTCATAAATTTTTTGTCTTAATTCAATTCTTGTTTTTCCATACTTATATTTGTTTTGTAAAGATACTTTAATTTTAAAGAAGTACATTTTATCAATCCATTATTTATTTCATGCATTACACATTTGATTTCCTCAGAGGCATGTAGGTTATTCACTTATCATTTAGAGTTGTTGCTATATATGTGATTTATTTAAAGGTATATTTTCTTTTAGCTAATTTTCTGAAATACATAATATATGAGATAGACTTGTATATTTGTGTGTGTATGTGTATGTGTATGCTTAGTTTTTAAATAGGCAGTTGTTGTAAAACAAATGGCTTCTATATTGTGTTGTATTTGTTTCCTTATCAAAAATCAAAAATCAGTTGGGTTTTTTTGTATATGTTTTTATTTTCTCTCCATTTTATCTACTCATATATTTTCTGCACATTTACAGCATTTTCTTCTATAGTACAAAAAGAACCATGTAAGATCAAATAATATTCTTTTTCCTCCAATTTGTGTATGCACACTTACAAATAATATTGAAAATATGTAATATATTAAAGATTTCAGTACAGTAATCCTAGTAGCAGTATAAGTATCTTCTACAAATGTGGAATAATATCTACACAGGCGTGTGAAAATCATGAATAGAAAGGAGTTATTGTTTATGCATTTTGTAGGGTTTACCACATTGTTTCCTTCCAAAGCTGCCTAAATATATCAGCATATATATGCAAGTAATGAGTTAATATATTGATTTTAAGTAACTTTTTCCTAAAAATACTAGATAATACATTTACTTTTTTAATTTTTTAATAAATGAAGAAAAAACAGCAAACACATTTTGTTGAGTATTTCAAAATATATTAATTGTTTTGAAACTAAGGAGAAAAATAAATCGAATTTGCTCATTGATTATGTGTGCTGGTGTGTCTGTCTTTCTGTGTGTGGGCAGAGAGTGTGTGAGTCTATGTACTCATGTGCCACAGTGCACATGGAGGGATTAGAAGACAACTTGCTGGTATCCATTGGTTCTGTCCTTCCACCATTGTTCCATGCAGAATGAATTATGTTGTCATACTTAGTGTCTGGTGGCTTTACCCATTGGGTCATCTGTCTCTCTTCTTCTACAGTATGTTTCTGATTTTAATTTTATAGTGTGGGTTTGTGTGTGTGTGTGTGTGTGTGTGTGTGTGTGTGTGCATGTCTGTGGTGTTGGTATAAATATATTATTCTGTGTATATATGTATATATGTGTGCTTCTCTTTTTCCCCTTATTTTTATTCATTTATTTCCTGTATTTTGTCTAAAGAAAGACAGACACAGTGTGAGGAATATGAGGAGGACCTAAAGGGAGTCAAAGGAGTGTAAACCATGGCAGAGTATTATGTATGAAAAATATTTTCAATAACAAATCTTAAGATATGAAAGTTAAATATTTACTTTGATTGACATTTTAGGATCTTCTCTTCTCATGCCCAACATTTATGTCACATCTTGTTCATTTAAAGTAGATTTGTAATACCCTATGAAAGGAAGGAAAGAAGGTAGGAAGGAAGGACAGATGGAAAGAAAGAAAGACAAATAAGGCTTTACATTTCAGAAGAAGAAAAAGGGCCCAAAAAGGCACCACATATACTGCAGATTGCCACTCATCTGTCAGAAAACTCTATGGGTAAGGGGCAACATTACTACGACTTTATTTAAAGATAGGAAACTCTCTTGATTGCCAATGAAGAAAATAAGACTCTATGTGCATGAATTACTCAGGTAATTACAGTTGGAAAGATGGTTACTCAGAAGTAGATGCCATCCAAGCCTTTCTAGTTCAATCCATTTCACTCCCACAAGGAAGTTTCTTTGCTAATAAAATAGGTCCTAGCATTTTTAATAAAGAAATTCTCAAGAAACTGTCTTGTTCAGGAGGGATGAGGTTACTTAGCTTAATTATCCAAATATTTACTAATGGAAGCATATTTTTCTGTCCTTTAAAATCTTAAATTTAAAATTTTAAAATTTAACTTATTTTAATTTATAAATTGAGAAGATAGTGTGTTGCCTGCCTTCATGTAAATTAATTCTATATCTGTCAAAGAAATAAGTATCTATGAAGTAATTTTTAAAAATCACTTGCGTGTTTGAAATTTCTCTTAAAAGATACCATTATATTCTCATTTGCAGCAATAGAAAGAGAACTATATAAACTTAGTATTAAAAGAATAACAATGAAAAAAAATATATATAACTGCACCCCAAAAATTTAAGGGAAAGTGTTGATAGCAAATAGAAGATAACAGATGAATACATATATATTGTGAATCTAAAGTTGTTGGAAAGTTAAAAAATATTAAGATGCCAATAATTTATTTTAATCATGGAGAAAGCTTAATATTGTGTTTTGTGAGATGAATTCTGAATCCTATTCACTTATATTTATAATTATATTTAATGATTTAATATTTAATAATAAATTATCAAAACAGTAAAATTTTGACTTTATAATGCTATATTTCTTGTTGTTTAAATTCTAAGTGTTATCACTACAAGGAATGTGGAAGTGCATGAATTTAAGTAATATATTTTATAAAAGGTGATTAAATTACTAGGCAGAATAAAACTTTTTCTCTGTCACTTTTTAGAATGAATAAAGTATATCAACTGCCTAAATTTGAATAGATTTCTAAAGAGTGGATAACAAAATTTATAGTGTTTATTTCTCTTTCATAATAAAAGTTACAATTCTTTAAAATTTAGTATGTATATTTGTAATTCTATCCCTTGTAAACAATGTTCCCCATATGAGTGTGTTTTAATTCAGTTTGATCATGGACTACTTATGTTTTATTTAATGACCTTATCATATTTCCCATATAAATTTTGAAAAACCAAACTCATTAAAATCATGTAATGTGTTAAAGGTTCAGGTACCATTTCACAATACCAGGGCCTGAATATGAGAGTCTTCCCTTACCCAATCTGGCAACTGCCTGGAGAGAAACAGCTCTCACAGAGCAACTCTGAATGTTTTCTGCAGGGAGTTTTTAAAGGCAAAAAACAAATTCTGATTGGCAGTTGTAGTGAAAGTAGAGCAAGGGATTACTTTAAAAAAAGAAAAGTGGCAACTAGCTGGAAATTCTTGACTTCAAATTCCTAGAACAAGGTAGTATTTAATAGGATTTTCATGATAAGGGACTGTAAGTGAGATGTTAGCTCTGAATCAGAGAAAAGATAGCTACAGCAGTGACAAGATGGATGAACATTGGCCCTTTTCCTTTCTAGTACTAATCTTAGAAAAATGAATCAAATCAAAGACCCTTCTGGTTCTGAAGAGGTGTAGTGGTCTCTGAGGAGGTTTAACAGGGCTGATTATTACTTTGCTTTGCATTATCAGCTATACAGTTTAAAATGTAGGATCCTAACCTTATACCAATCAGGAGAGAATCAGGGGTTCAGGCAGGGTGATAGCAGAGTACTTAGGTAAATCCGGTGAGCAGAGACTGATACCAGTTTATAAATGGGACCTCATAAAATTACAAAGTTTCTGTAAGGCAAAGGACACTGTCAAAAGGACAAAGCAGCAACCAACAAACTTGGAAAAGATCTTTACCAACCCTACATCCGACAGAGGGCTAATATCCAATATATACAAAGAATTCAAGAAGTTAGAGTCCAGAAAGCCAACTAACCCTATAAAAAAATGGCGTACAGAGCTAAACAAAGAGTTCTTACCTGAAGAATATTTAATGGCTGAGAAGCACCTAAAAAAATGTTCAACATCCTTAGCCATTAGGGAAATGCAAATCAAAACAACCCTGAGATTCCACCTCACACCAGTCAGAATGGTTAAGATCAAAAACACAGGAGACAGCAGTTGTTGCTGAGGATGTGAAGAAAGAGGAACATTCCTCCACTGCTGGTGGGATTGCAAGCTGGTACAACCACTCTGGAAAGCAGTTTGGTGGTTCCTCAGAAAACTGGGTGTGACACTCACAGAGGATCCTGCTATACCACTCATGGGCATATATCCAAAGGCTTCCTCTGCATGCAATAAGGACACATGCTCCACTATGTTCATAGCAGCCTTATTTATAATAGCCAGAAGCTGGAAAGAACCCAGATGTCCCTCAAAGGAGGAATGGATTCAGAAGATGTGGTATATTTATACAATGGAATACTACTCTGCAATTAAAAACAACGAATTCACGAAATTCTTAGGCAAATTGTCAGAACTGGAAAATATCATCTTAGTGAGGTATCTCAATCACAAAAGAACACACATGGTACGCATTCACTGAGAAGGGGATATTTACCCAGAATCTCAGAATACTCAAGACACAATTCACATATCAATATATTTCCAAGAAGATGGAAGGAGAGACCCCTGGTCCTTGAAAGACTGGATGTAGGAGAATACCAGGACAGAGAAGCGAGAGGGGGTTGACTGGGGAAAAGAGGGAGGGAAAGGGGCTTATGGGACTTCCGGGAGGGAGGAAACAGGAAAGGGGAAATCATTTGGAATATAAATAAAAAAATATAGAAAATAAAGAAAAGAGGACAAAAAATGATAAAATAACTTCTAATGAAATTCTGCTATACTCATAGATCTATGACTTGTATATATATGTATATACATATATATATATATACATATATATATATATATATATATATATATATATATATATATATACATATATGTATGCGTTTTTAATTTGGAAAACATCCGAAGATGCTCACTTTAGTCAGAACATCAGTACATTATCAGAAATACATTAGTATTTCTATTGTCTGGCTGAGCTAACCTGCAAGAAAGAGTCAGACATCAGAATAAATGCCTAGATTAAAGGTTTTGTATACTAGACAAGTTTTAGTCTTGTTTAAGTCTTTTAACATTAGTTTTGGCTGCCCTATTTCCAATGAGTTTAGTCAGTGGACTGATGCAGGTCTGTATCAGAGGCAGCCCATGGAGATCTCTGGCTTGGCCAGGTGGGATCATTTAAGCAAAAGGGAAAGGACATGAGCAGTGAGGGGGCATTGTGTCTAATACCTCTGCTGCTGCTGCTGCTATTGCATCTGCCACTGCTCTAGTGTTGCTGCTGTTCCAAGGCACTTCACTGGCTACACTGAGACAAGCCAGGCTGACAAGCCAGAGTGTGGGTGTGGGTGTGGGTGTGGGTGTGGGGTTGGGGTCTTTCCTGCCAGCAAATGGAGTGCAGGAGAGCTTCTGGTGAAAAAAAGTTCTAGAGAGCAGTTTTTTTCCTTGGCAGTGCAACAGCTATGGTGACAGATACTCTCAGATAGAATTATTCTCACATTCTCCTTTATGCCTTCTGGATGGGATCCTATATTTGGTTTTGGGATGGTTTGGAGTCTGACAGTAGGTGCTTTATATTGGCTTGGTCTGAGATGCTAAGGATGTCTCATCTACATACGGAGGGGCTTGGGGGCACTTCTCTTACATGACTGATGGCCACAACTCTCTCTATGGAGAGGGGGCTGTGACTACATGTCAGGGGCCTGGTGCTGGGAGAAGGTGAGGCTCCTACCTTGCCTTCAGGGTTATCAGGACTTCAAGCCTTAGCTCAACCATATCATGCTTTCTCTCAAGGTCCACCACCCTAAACTTCCCCTTTTGTTTTTATAAAGGTGAAGTGTCATTAGAATCACTGTCTCCTATGTTGGGGACAGGACCAAGACCTGATTAGTAATGAGCTTTGCAATGCTTCTCATCTGTTGCTTTAGAAACTGAAAGAGGACTTCCAGTCTGAATCTGTGCCCTAAAAAGACTATGGATGTGGGTTCCACACCCAGTTCCAAAACACTAAGATGAAGCCCAACACCCTAGTGCTCTGAAATGCCCAGGATCTCATGATAACAGGACCCCAGAACCCCAAGATCATAGAGACAACAGGACTCTGAGGAGTTCTGAGACATCCAGGATCATAAGAGGAACAAGCTCCAGTCAGAGACAGCAAAGGCAGGTAGTACTAGATATAAATAGATGGTGAGAGGCAAGTGCAAGAACATAAGCAACAGAAACCAAGACTATTTACCATTATCAGAAACATATTTCTCCCAACATAACAAGCCCTGGATACCAGAAAAGATTCAGAATTAATATCACATCTCATGATGATGATAGAGGCCTTTAAGAAGGACATAAATAACTCCCTTAAAGAAATACAGGAGAACACAGATAAACAGGTGGAAGCCCTTAAAGAGAAAATACAAAAATCCCTTAAAGAATTACAGGAAAACACAACCAAACAAGTGAAGGAATTGAAGAAAATTGTCCAGGATCTAAAAATGGAAATAGAAACCATAAAGAAATCACAAAGGGAGACAACGATGGAGATAGAAAACCTAGGAAAGAGATCAGGAGTTATAGACTCAAGCTTCACCAACAGAATACAAGGCATAGAAGAGAGAATCTCAGGTGCAGAAGATACCATAGAAAACATTGTCACAACAGTCAAAGAAAATGCAAAATGCAAAAGCTCCTAACCCAAAACATCCAGGAAATCCAAGACACAAGGAGAAGACCAAACTTGGGGATAATAGGTTTAGAAGAGAGTGAATGTTCCCTGTTGGGGATGGACCTGGTGTTCATTGTATGGCAAATAACTGGGTGCGTAGGCAGGACTTCCAGGTTAGAAAGAGGAAGAGAGCAAGAAGGAGTGAGTTAGGTCCTTTTGGATGGCAATAGTGTGAGAAGAAGATGCAATTATGAGTATCAATGAAGGATTTAACAGGATTTCCCACCAGAGGATTTAGATTTAATAAGGTTTACAAGTTAGGATTTTAGTTATTGCTTCTAGCAATGGAGTTACCATTGTTTCTGAACTATGTTTGTGCTGTATTATCCTTCAGCAGGGACTCATCTAGGTTCAAGAGAGAAAAGCATGGATTTGCTAGGTATATACCTCAAAGACCGTGGGGGGTTTTGAAGCTCGGGTTGGAATGGTAGCAACACTCCAGTTGGTTTTAGCAAGCTGGGTAGAGACACTTCAGTTGCTTTGGGCCAGAGAGTCTCTCTGAGGTAAAAGCAGGTTGGCCATTGCCAGCAAGTGCAAGGCCAGTCAGGCCCCACTGGGCAGAGAAGTTCCCATTCCTGGTGGTAGAGCAGAAACTTGGAGTTCTTTGTAATATTTCTCACAATTCCCAACATAAAAGGCCAGTAAATATCTTCAACAAAATTGTAGAAGAAAACTTCCCTAACCTAAAGAAAGAGATGCCCATTTACATATAAAAAGCATACAGATCTCCAAGTAAACAGGACCAGAAAAGAAACTCCTTCTCTCACATAATAATGGAAATACCAAATGCACAATACATATAAAGAATATTAAAAGAAGTAAGAGAAAAGGGTCAAGTAACATATAATGGCAGACCTATCAGAATTATAACAGACTTCTCGCTAGAGACTCTAAAAGCCAAAAGATCCTAGCAGATGTCATATAAATCTTAAGCCAACACAAATGCCAGCCAGGTTATGATACCCAGCAAAACTCTGAATTACCATAGGTGGAGAAACCAAGATATTCCTTGACAAAACCAAAGTTACACAATTTCAATTCAGAAATCCAACCCTACAAAGGATAATGGTTGGAAAATTCCAATACAAGGAGGGAAACTACACCCTAGAAATTGCAAGGAAGTATTCATTTTCAAGAAACCCAAAAGAAGATAGCCACACAAATGTAATTCCACTTCTAAAACAAAAATAAGAGGAAGCATCACTTTTCTCTAATATCTCTTAATAGCAATGGACTCAATTCCCCAATAAAAAGACATGGAATAATAGACTGGATACATCTGCATTTTGCAGGAAATACAGGAAATGCATCTTAGTGACAAAGAAAGAAACTACCTCAGAGTCAAAGGCTGGGAAAAAAATTCCAAACTAATAATCCCGAGAAAGAAGCTGGAGTAGCCATTCAAATATCGAATAAAATTGAATTTTGAGCAAATTTTTCAAAAAAGAAAAGGATGGAAACTTCAAACTCATCAAAGGAAAGATCTACCAAAATGAACTGTCAATTGTAAACATCTATGCTCCAAATGCAAGGGCACCCACATTCATAAAATAAACTTTACTAAAGCTCAAAACATACCTTGTACCTAACATGATTATAGTGAGAGACTACAAAACCTCATTCTCAGCAATGGACAGATAGTGGATGCAGAAAGTAAGCAGACACAGTGAAACTAAGAGAAGTTATGAACCAAATGGATTTAACAGATATTAATAGAATATTTCATCTTAAAAAGAAAAAAAAAAGAATATACCTTCTTCTCAGAACCTCATGGTACCTTTTCTAAAATGACTATAAAATTGGTCACAAACAGGCCTCAACAGATATACGAAAATTGAAATAATCCAATGCATCCTATCAGGACACCACAGATTAAGGTTGGTCTTCAGTAACAATAAAAACAGAAAGCTCATATACACATGGAAGTTGAACAAACTCTACTCAAAGATAACTTGGTCAAGGAAGAAATAAAGAAATTAAGACTTTTTAGAATTAATGAAAATGAAGGCACATCATACCAAAACTTAAGGAACACAAAGAAAGCAGAGCTAAGAGGAAACTTATAGCTCTAAGTTCCTTCCAAAAGAAGCCAGAGAGATCTTACACTAGCAGGTTAACAGCACAACTGAAAGCTTTACAACAAAGGGAGGGAAGGGGGCTTATGGGACTTTCGGGGAGGGAGGAAACGGGAAAGGGGAAATGATTTTGAATGTAAATAAAAAAAACTTAGAAAATAAAATTAAAAAAAAAACAAGCAAATAGACACAAGAGGAGTAAAAGTCAGGGAAAAAATGAAACTCAGGGTTGAAATCAAGCAAGAAAAAAAAAAGAATCAAGGAAACCTGGAGCTGGATTTTTGAGAAAATCAGAATAACCAATTTACAAGCCAGAGTAAGCAGAGGGCACATAGACAATATCTAAATTTATAAAATCAGAAATGAAAAGTAAGACATAAGAACAGAAACCAAGGTAATTCAAAAAATCATATCCTACTACAAAAACCTAGACTCAACAAAACTGAAAAATCTGGATGAAATAGAAAATTTTCTAGACAGATACCTCTTACTAAATTTAAATCTAAGTCTGATAAATCATCTAATCAGTCCCATAGCACCTAAGGAAATAGAAGCAGTAATTGATCTTCTCACAACCAAAAAAAGACAAGGACCAGGAAGGTTTAGTGCAGAATTCTATCAGACCTTTAAGGAAGACCTAAGACCAACACTCTTCAAATGATTCCACAAAATACAAACAGAAGGAACACTACCCAATTCATTCTGTGAAACCACAATTATGCTTATACCTATACCACACAAAGACCCAACAAAGAAAGCTTTAGATCAATTTCCCTTATGAATATTGATGCAAAAATAGTCAATAAAATTCTCACAAACTGAATCTAAGAAAACATCAAAGAAATAACACATCATGATCAAGTAGGCTTCATCTCAGGGGTGCAGGGATGGTTCAATATACAGAAATCCATCAATGTAATCCACTATATAAACAAACTCAAAGGGGAAAAAACCCATGTGATCATTTTCCTAGATCCTGAGAAAGCATTTGAAAAAATTCAAAACCTTTATGTACTATAAACCTTAAAAAGATCAGGAATTCAAGGCCCATACCTAAACATAGTAAAAGCAATATACAGCAAGTCATTACACAACATGAAACTAGGTAACTAGACAAGGTTGCCCACTCTCTCACTACCTATTCAATATAATACAGTAAATCCCAGCCAAAGCAATTAGAAAACAAAAAGAAGTCAAAGAGGCACAAATTGGAAAGGAAGAAGTCAAAATTCCTCTGTTTACAGATGATATGCTAGTATACTTAAGTGACCCCAAAATTCCACCAGAGAAATCCTAAACCTAATAAATAACTTCAGCAAGAGGCTGAATATAAAATTAACTCAAACAAATCAGTAGCCTTACTCTACTCAAAGAATAAACAGGATGAGAAAGAAATGAGGGAAATGACACCCTTCACAACAGTTACAAAGAATATAAAATAACTTGGTGTGACTCTAACCAAGCAAATGAAGGATCTGTATGACAAGAACTTCAAGTCTCTGAAGAAGGAAAGCTAAGAAGATCTCAGAAGAAGGAAAGATCTCCCATGCTCGTGAAATGGCAGGATTAATATTGTAAAAATAGCCATCTTGCCAAAAGCAATCTACAGATTCAATGCAATCCCCATCAAAATTCCAACTCATTTCTTCTTAGAGTTAGAAATAGAAATTCTCAAATTCATTTGGAATAACCAAAAACATTGGATAGTGAAAACTATTCTCAACAATAAATGAACTTCTGGGGGACTCACCATCCTTGACCTCAAACTGTACTACAGAGCAATAGTGGTAAAAACTGCATGGTATTGGTACACAGACAGGCAGGTAGATCAATATAATAGAATTGAGGACCTGGAAATGAACTCACACACCTATGGTCATTTAATCTTTCACAAAGGAGCTAAAACAATTCGATAGAGAAAAGACAGCATTTTCAACAAATGGTGCTAGTTCAAGTGCAGTCAGCATGTAGCAGAACATAAATCTTTCCATTCATGTCTTCATGTACAAAGCTCAATCTAAGTAGTTCAAGGATCTCCTATAAAATCAGAAACACTGAATCTAATAGAAAAGAAAGTGGGGAAGAGCCTTGAACACAAGGGTACACGGGAAAATTTCCTGAACAGAAAACTAATGGCTTATGCTCTAAGATAGGACAACACTGCAACCAACAGATTCGAAAACATCTTTAACAATCCTACATCTGACAGAGAGTTGGTAAACAATATATACAATATATGCAAAGAACTCAAGAAGTTAGACTCCAGAAAACCAAATAACCCTATTAAAAATGGGGTACAGAGCTAAACAAAGAATTACCAACTGAGCAATACCGAATGGGTGAGAAACACCTAAAGAAATGTTCAACATTCCTAGTCATCATGGAAAAGCAAATCAATGTAACCCTGAGATTCCAAACAGACCAGTCAGAATGACTAAGATGACAGCAGATGCTGTTTAGGATGTGGATGAACACTCCTCCAGTGCTGGTTAGGATTGAAAGCTGGTACAAGCACTCTGCGAATCATTCTGGAGGTTCATCAGAAAATGGACATAGTATTACCTGAGGACCTATCTATACAACTCCTGGGCATATACCCAAAATGTGCTCCAGCATATAACAAGAACACATGCTCCACTATGCTCCTAGGAGCCTTATTTATAATAGCCAGAAGCTGGCAAGAACCCAGATATCCTTCAACAAAAGAATGGATACAGCAAATATGGTACATTTATACAATGGCGTACAACTCAGCTATTAAAAACAATGACTTTGTGAAATTCTTAGGCAAATGGGTGGAACTAGAAAATATCATCGCATGTGAGGTGACCCAATCACAAAAGAACACACATGGTATGCACTCACTGATAAGTTGATATTAGCCAAAATTCTTGGAATATCCAAAATACAATTCACAGAGCATATGAAGGTCAAGAAGAAGACCAAAGGTGTGGATGCTTCAATTCTTCTTAGATGAGGGTACAAAATACTCACAGGAGGAAACATAGAGACAAAGTGTGGAGCAGAGACTTAAGGAAAGGCCATCCAGAGACTTCCACCTGGGAATTCATCATATATACAGTCATGCAACCCAGACAGTATTGCAAATGCCAAAAAGTGCTTGCTGGCAGGAGCCTGATATAGCTGTCTCCTGAAAGGCTTTGTCAGAGCATGAAAAATATAGATGGGGATGCCTGTGGCCAATCACTGTACTGTGCACAGGGTCTCCAATGGAGGAGTAAGAGAAAGGACTGAAGGAGCTGAAGGAGTTTGCAACCCCATAGGAAGAACAAAAATATCAACCTATCAGATCCCCCAGAGCTTCCAGTGTCTAAACCACCAACCAAAGAATACACATGGGGTATTGGCCTTGTGAGGCATCAATGGGAGAAGAGGCCTGGGTTCTATGAATGCTTGATGCCTGAGTGTAGGGGAATGCCATAATGCTGAGTCAGGAGTGGGTATGTGGGTGGTGGAACACCCTCATATAAGTATAAAGGCAATGGGATTAGGGGTTTTCAGAGGGGAAACCAGGAAAGGGGATAACATTTGAAATGTAAATTAAAAAAATATCCAATGAAATAAAAGAAATAAAAAGAAACTGAATGAGGCAAGATGCCAAAATAAGCAAGGCTCCAGTAGCTAGTATAGGGCACAGAAGGGGTAAGAGCCTAAGTACCAAGGGTTTAGAGAACCAAGGAGTAGGGGTTTGGGAGTATAGCATGACTGGAGGTTCCCCTGGAGCTATTTGATCATTTGTACTATTGTTCTACCAGGCCAGTTTCATTGGCATAGAAGAGACATCTTTTGCCCAGAAAAATGCAAGTCTCTCCATATTCAGGAGTCAGTATGTCCAGGGAACTCTAGTTTTGGAGAACAACTCCTGCTAAGGAGGTTATCTGGCATTGAAGAGACTCAAGGTTTTCTGTAGTAGAGGCATTGCCTGGTCCAGCTTTTCCTGGAAGTCCCTGGCCAGATGTTGTGTTTGGAGTAGGGCTGCTCCAGCAGTTTCTGTCATACCCAGTGAGAGAGTGAGGCCCAGTCCAATGAGCAGGGGGAAGAGGTGTTCTCTTTTCCTTTGGCTTTCTCTCATGAAATGTGAGCCTTTCAGGTTTGTAGAAATAACCTAGGGACCAATTATCATAGGGTGCAGGAGCCTTGGAAAAGGGGGTTAATACAGGCACCTGTGATGCCCTTGCACTAGAGGAGAGCAGGAGGGTTAACACATACTGACTTGGTGATTGTGATGTCATGGGAACATTTAAGGTAGAATTTTGAGAAGGACCCTACAAGGCAAAGAGGGGAGGGTGGTCGGTCAAAGTGTGGAATATCTTATGCTTTCCTTGTGGGTAAAGGTTCATGAAGTTCATGCAGGGTAATGTTAATGGGAATGCCTGCTAATAATGGTCAGGAAAGAGAAGCGCACACACACACACACACACACACACACACACACACACACACACAAATACATTGGGAAGAGATGGGGTAGGTAGTTAAGGGAAAGAGTTCAGCTGCATATTGGATGTACTGTAGCTATGAAAATGTAGCTTGGAGCTCCTTCTGAGACTGGTATTCCTGTTGGAATATATTTACATGGGTAAAGACTGATTTGGATGCAGGAACAAGCTCATGGCAGGCATGTAGGCCAGCTATAGGGTATATGGCATAGCTGTTAGGGTAAAGTTCCCCAACATTCATCCCATGGATCACTGATAGAAAGCATAAAATGAGTTTGAAGTTTGGGGGACATAGTGTTAGGGTAACTGGTGGATTCCATTCTGCAACTCCAGTATCTGCAAACACCATAGGTGGAAACCTCCGGGAGACATTCACCAGTATTTTGGTAAAGAAAGCAGAGGATAGGGCTGGGGGTAGTGGAGATGGAATCTGGGTGTAGGGGGATCTCAATCCTTGTTTGGAATCCTTCAAGTGGCCAATCCTGGGATCCCATAAATTTCTTGTGTCAGTTTTAGGTTTCCCTAGCAAAGAGTCTCTAGTTGTTTGTGTTGGGAAGGTTAAGGTGAGGCTGGGCAGTAGCAGAGTTAGTATGAAAAACTACAAAAAACAGCCAAGAAAATAGAGGAGAGGGGCACTTGTGGAGGGTACATGGTCTGGACAGCAGTTACCAGGCATGAATGTCCTTCCAGGAGATCTTGCTATTTTTCTGGATGTGGTGTTTCCTCTGTCTCCTATTCTTTGTATTTGATCTGCCAGCCAGAAGTGGGATATTATTGTTTGTGTAGTTGTGTTTGGGCACAGAGGAGTACTGGAGAATGTAATAGATGGCTGCATTTCTTGTAAATGTAATTACAGGCAGTTGTGGGTCATCTACTAGTGCTGCAATTGCAAAGTCAAAATATTCCCTCAACCACGGATTCATCTTTTCAGCATCAATATTTATTATTTGCAGCATATATTTGAGTATGTTTACACATGTGTGTGTATAACTCCATGCTGTGTGCGTGTGTGTGTGTGTGTGTGTGTGTGTGTGTGTGTGTGTGTCAGAATTTGGGGATAAGAGTGTCTACTTACTTGAAGTCAGAAAGCAAAATTTGGCTAATCATGCTTTCTGTTGACTTAAATGATGAATGTCTTCACTTCCCCAGTTTGGTATTTAACATACCTGTATATATACATGGCAGCAAATTTAATTCCCCAATCTCATTCCCAGAACTACAGCAGCACAAATACAAGAGATCAATCAAATCTCTTTGACCATTCCTCCCATACCAACAAGTTTTATTACCAAGCCCCAATACCAGAGCACTTTCTCTGTATGTTCACAAGCCCAACATCACAGAGAAACAAATGGTCAGCTCGGCAGGCAAAGTATTTTAGATCCATTTTCTTCCCCACCCTCCATACCTAATACTCCCAGTCTTTTCTTCAGCTCTTTAGCATGCTTCCTGTTGTAGTCTCTTTTCATTCTCTGACCTCATGCCCAGAGGATTAAACAGATCTTTGTGGAACAACCTGTTTTCTACCCTCTGTGGACCAATTTTCCCATCACCTCTTAGCTCATTCCTATTCATATTACATCATCTTCCAATATGTGAGAACACATTTTACTAAGAACTTTCAAAGGCCAAAACCTTTAAGATCTCAGAAGAATTCCCTATCAGACAACACACAGACAACATACTCTTCTAAAAATGGGAGAAAATAGCAGAAAGGAATAAAACTCCCAAGTAACAAATATATGATCATTTAGCAGCACCTATTATTGCAACTGTCCAATGCTCAAAGGACTAGATGCCTGTATAAAATCAAAATTAATTACAACCAAGACAATTATATCTCCAATTAATCCTAGAAGGCCTACCCGATAAGCCCTGAAAATTTCAGCATAGCTGTGTCACAAGGAAAAGACCTTAAAATGGTCTGTATGAATATAACACAGGTCCTTAGAGAAGAAATTAACATATCCCTTACTAAAATCTATGAAAACACTGGAAGAAAATGAATAAAAATCTCCAGACCTGAAAGTAGAAATGAAATCTTATTGATTTTGTTTCTTGTTTCTTATTTTATCTTTATCTTTATTTTTAATACCAAAAACAGAAAAATCTGGAAATAATAAAAAAAAAATAGAAACATAGCCAGAAATCTCAGAGGCAAGCCTCACCAATAGAATACCAGAGATGCAAGTAATAATATCAGACTTTGAAGACATAGTAAGAGAAAGGAAACCCTGTTAAAGAAATTTAAACACAAAATTCTGACACAAATATGGAGGACTTCTGAATCACTATGGAAGGTTAAATCTAAGAATAATCAAGTCCAGAAAAGCTTTGTAAAATGAAGAATAGCATTGCAGTACAAGCGTATCCTTTCATTGTTTTGGGGGTTCCATCATACTCTCTCCAAACATCACATGCTCTCTCAAGAGTCCACTCCAACAAAACACCACATGTCCTCTCATTTGTCTACTTCAGCAAAATATCCTCCCGTGTGTCTGTTTCAGCAGAATATCTTCTCACAAAATGGCTTCCAGAAAAACATCATGTAACACAAGTGACTTTCCAAGAAACCAGAAATTTCCACTATACTACAGCCTTTTTACCATCTGAAGAAATAGACTTCAAAACAAAACTATTCAGGGAAATATGAAAGAAGACTACCTGCTCATGAAAGAAAAATATATATTCAGAGGCCATTGCAAATAATATACTCTGTGTCAAGGACAAGGGTAACCAAGTTTATAAAAGAAACAGTGTTACAACTTAAGTCACATATTGATCATCACACACTCATAGTGGGAGATGTCAATATCCAAACCTTACCAAAAGAGAAATCATCCCAACAAAATCTAAATAAAGAAATTCAGGAAATAAATAGCATTTTATAACACATGGACTTAACAGATAATTACAAAATATTTCACAATAATGAAACAGAACAAAACTACTTCTCAAGACCTAATGGAAATTTCTGCAAAATTGGCCCTATACTTGAACATAGAGTAAATTTCACTGGGTACAGTAAATCTGAGCTAACAAAAAGCATCCTATTGGAATACCAGGGATTTAAATGAGATATCAACAACAGAGACAACAGAGAGCTAACAAATTCATAAAAACTGAATATGTCTTTACTGAATACAAATAGGTTAAATAGAAATTAAAAATAAATGGTATGCTTCCTAAAATAAAAAAAATGAATATTCACAACACTCAAACAAATGGTACACAGTGAATATGGTTCCAAATGCAAGATCAGAACATTAACTACCTACAATGAAAATTGGAGTGATCCCATAGAAATCACTTAACAGAACACCAGAAAGATCTAGAAAAATACAAAAGAGGAAATCACATGCCAAATTAGAGGATGAGAAGAAATAATCAAACTCAGAGCTGAAATCAATAAAATAGAAACCAACAATCAATCAAAACACAATACAAAGCATCAAAGAACAACTATAAGTTGTGTCATTGAGAAAATCAATAGGATTGACAAACAGTTTGCAGACCTTTTTCCAAATCAACTAAAAGACAAAGTATCTTATTAAAAATTAGAGATGAAGAGAGGCATATAGCAACAGACAGTGAAGGAATTTATAGGATCATAATCTCTTTCTTTAAAAGACTTGTATTCCAGCAAATATAAAAATCTAAAGAAATTGATTATGTTCTTAATACATATCACTTTACTAAGTTAAATCAAAACTGGACAAGCAATTTAAACAGACCAATTATATCTAATGATCTAGTGAAATAGAAGTAGTTATTATGAGTTTCCCAACTGGAATAAAAGTCAAGAGCCAGATGGTTTCAGAATGGTATTTTATGAGATTTTCAATGAGGAGATAATGCCAATAATCTTCAAATAATGACACAAAATAGCAAAAAAGATATATTGCCACAGTTTCTGATAGTCAAATTATATAAAGTTCCAAAATAGAAAGAGAATTGCAGACCAATTTTCCTGATGAATAGAGATGCAAAAATATTCAGCAAAATATTTGCATATTGAATCAAAGAACACATCAAAAATATTATCTACCATGATCAAGTAGGCTTCATGACAGAGTCTCAGAGTCAACATATATAAATTAATAAACATAATCCACTATATAATCCAAGTGAGAAACAACAACTACATAACCATTTCATTAATTGTAAAATAAAAGTCTTTGAAAAAGTCCAAAACCCCTTTATGATGAAAGTATGATTAAAAAATTAGGTATACAAGGGACATGCCTCAATGGACAGGGGTAGCTTTGAACCCACTGGCACAGGAGAAATCTTTCTGAAGAAACTATTATCTGCACAGGTATTAAAGGAAGTAAATGATTAGTGTCCCATACTTGAATCCGGTTTCCTTTTCTTTTTGTTCCAGGTTTTAGCCAGTAAATTTTCCTCCTGTAAGCATGTGGTGCTTCTCCTTGCACAGAGTTATCTGCCTATTTTCTTCCCTATGAAATAGACAAATAGAATAGATTGTTTTTCAAACATGGATGAATGAAAATGCTTAATTTATAGCCACAGCAGCACAATCTCTATAAGACCAGAATAAAGAAATTCACTTTGATTTTTGATTTATGTATTTCCCATAGCTTTTTAATTATAAACCTGTTGTTTCTTTTCCACATCAAATTTCCAAAGCACTAATAAATGTAAAGGTGAGAAAATGTGACATGCTGTGTTTGTTGTTAACCTGTTTTTCAGTTTCCATATGAAGAAACGAATCTGTGAGAGTACCATAGCTGCAGAGAACTACCTTCGTTTCTACTTGTTTAGCTAGAAGAATCCAGGTGGACTATGTTTCATTATGAAATTCATTTGTTAATATATTTAAGAGTCTACAGGTTTTAAAAGCCTATGAATCAATTTGATAAGTATTGTGCAAGAGATTGCATGACATGGTAGTTCCCTGTAGTTATTTTAAACATTTTTTATTCTAATTCTTATTATACATTTTCTGAGTTTCACATAAACATTCAAACTTATAACAGCAATTTGAAATAATGAGTTTATACATCTTTGACCTCTATTTAATAAATGAATATTTCTATCATAAAAATACAATTTCAATAGACAATGTATTATAAAAGTCTGACAAATTATAATGAGCAAAAGGAGAGAAACATTTCTTTCTGTAAAGTTCAGATAAGAATTTGTTTCTGTAAGAGATTTTTCTCCTTTTGTAATTGGAAAAGTTTAATCTTCACATATTAAAAGCTGAATATAATTACACACTTTCCCCCACATTTATTTGGGAAAAAATAAGCAATTCAACATTAATTCTGTGTATCATTGGTGTTTTATAAATAAATTGTTCTTTGAAACATATAAAATCTAAATGCCTTCAATTTATGCCATGAAATTTTAGACTAACATTTTTCAAAAAAGCATATTTTATCTAATGCAATATTAAAAACTATAGTAATATTTGTACTTTAAAAAACATTGGCAATATATGTTCACAAAGAAGCCCATTATTGTTATGTTATTTTTATGTTAATATATCATGGTACATCAAATGATCCTTCATATTATCACAAACACATATAAATATATGATGTACTCTTTTTCTATATTTTAAATTTGATGCATTTTTAACCCAGATGTGCAGGGGGAAAGCCCCAGCAGGGTCTTCTTTCTGTTCTTGGTTCCCCTTGAGACAGCAGAGGGGGAAGAGCATCTGCAGAGGATAATTCTTTGTCTTATGAGATATTTTTTGTTTCAGCCGCATATGTAGCAGAGGATGGCCTTGTGGGGCATCAATGGGAGGAGAAGCCATGATTCTGTGAAGGCTAAGGCAGGAGTGGGTGAGTGGGTGGGGGAACACCCTCATAGCAAGAGGAGAGGAGGTGGGATAGGGGGTTTAAGGGAGGGGAGAACCACAAAACGAGATAGCATTTGAAATGTTATTTAAGAAAATATCTAATTAAAAATGAAAAAAAAAATCCTCTTTGGTGTATTTGCTTCTTCTTGTTCCAGGGCTTTCAGGTGTGGCATTAAGCTGTTAGTGTTTGCTGTCTCCCGTTTCCTTTTGGCGGCACTCAGGGCTATGAATTTTCCTCTTAGCACTTCTTTCATTGTGTTCCACAAATTAGGGTATGTTGTGCCTTCATTTTCATTAAATTTCAAGAAGTCTTTGATTTCTTTCTTTATTTCCACCTTGACCAAGTTATCATTGAGTAGAGCATTGTTCAGCCTCCATGTGTATGTGGGTTTTCTGTTGTTTTTGTTGCCATTGAAGACCACCCTTATTCCATAGTGATCTGATAGGAGGCATGGGATTAGTTCTATCTTCTTATATCTGTTGAGGTCTGATTTGTGACCAATTATATGGTCGATTTTGGAGAAGGTACCATGCGGTGCCGAGAAGAAGGTGTATTCTTTAGCTCTAGGATTAAATGTTCTATATATATCTGTTAGTTCCATTTGGTCCAAGGCTTCAGTTAGATTCACTGTGTCCCTGTTTAGTTTCTGCTTTCCTGAACAATCCATTTCAGAGAGCGGGTTGTTAAAGTCACCCACTATTATTGTGTGAGGTGCGATGTATGATTTGAGCTTTAGTAAAGTTTCTTTTACAAAAGAGGGTGCCCTTGCATTTGGAGCATAGATATTCAGAATTGAGAGTTCTCCTTGGTGGATTTTTCCCTTAATCAGTATGTAGTGTCCTTCTGTGTCTTTTTTGATGATTTTAGGTTGGAAGTCAATTTTATCTGATATTAGGATGGATACTCCGGGTCGTTTCTTGGGATCATTTGCTTGTAAAATTGTTTTCCAGCCTTTTACTCTAATGTAGTGTTTGTCTTTGACACTGAGGTGCGTTTCCTGCATGCAGCAAAATGCTGGGTCCTATTTACGTATCCAGTCTGTTAGTCTATGTCTTTTTATTGGGGAATTGAGACCATTGATATTAAGAGAGATTAAGGAATAGTGATTATTGCTACCTGCCATTCTTGACGCTATCTTTATGTTTGAGTGGTTATCTACTTTCGGGTTTGATGCAAGAATGTTACTATCTCATTTTTTCCAGGGTGTTGTTTCTCTCCTTGTATTGGCGGTTTCCACCTATTATCCTTTGCAGGGCTGGGTTTGTGGAAAGATATTGTGAAAATTTGGTTTTATCATGGAATATCTTGGTCTCTCCATCTATGGTGATTGAGAGTTTTGCTGGGTAGAGTAGTCTAGGCTGGCATTTGGACTCTCTTAGTGTCTGCATGAGATCTGACCAGGATCTTCTGGCTTTCAGAGTCTCAGGAGAGAAGTCTGATGTGATTCGGATAGGTCTTCCTTTGTATGTTACTTGGCCCTTTTCTCTTACTGCTTTTAATATTCTTTCTTTGTTTAATACTTTTGATGTTTTGATTATTATGTGACGGGAGGTATTTCTGTTCTGGTCCAGTCTGTTTGGAGTTCTGTAGGCTTCTTGTATGTTCATTGGCATCTCTCTCTTTAGGTTAGGGAAGATTTCCTCCATAATTTTGTTGAAGATGTTTACTGGCCCTTTAAGTTGAAAATCTTCACTCTCATCTATACCTATAATCCTTAGGTTTGGTCTTCTCATTGTGCCCTGGATTTCCTGGATGTTTTGGGTTACACGTTTTTTGCATTTTGCATTTTCTTTGACTGTTGAGTCGATGCTTTCTATGGTATCTTCAGCACCAGAGATTCTTTCTTCCATCTCTTGTACTCTACTGTTGATGTTTGCATCTATGACTCCTGATTTCTTCCCAAGGTTTTCTATCTTCAAAGTTGTCTCCCTTTGTGATTTCTTAGTTGTTTCTACTTCTTTTTTTAGATCCTGGATGGAATTGCTGAGATCCTTCACTTGTTTGTTGTATTTTCCTGTATTTCTTCAATTCCAAGTGGATCAAGGACCTCCACATAAAGCCAGACGCACTGAAACTAATAGAAAGGAAACTAGGGAAGAACCTTGAACATATGGGCACAGGGGAGAATTTCCTGAATAGAACTCCAATAGCTTATGCTCTAAGGTCAAGAATTGACAAATGGGACCTCATTAAATTACAAAGTTTTTGCAAGGCAAAAGACACTGTCAAAAAGACATAGCGGCAACCAACTAACTGGGAAATGATCTTTACCAACCCTACATCTGACAGAGGGCTAATATCCAATTCATACAAAGGACTCAAGAAGTTTAACTCCAGAGAGGCAAGTAACCCTATTAAAAAAATGGGGTACAGAGCTAAACAAAGAGTTCTCACCTGAAGAATATCTAATGGCTGAGAAGCACCTAAAAAGATGTTCATCATCCTTAGTCATTAGGGAAATGCAAATCAAAACAACCCTGAGATTCCATCTCACACCAGTCAGAATGGCTAAGATCAAAAACACAGGAGACAGCAGTTGTTGGCGAGGATGTGGAGAAAGAGGAACAATCCTCCACTGCTGGTGGGATTGCAAGCTGTTACAACCACTATGGAAAGCAGTCTGGCGGTTCCTCAGAAAACTGGGCATGACACTCCCGGAGGATCCTGTTATACCACTCCTGGGCATATATCCAGAGCCTTTACCTGCATGCAATAAGGACACATGCTCCACTATGTTCATAGCAGCCTTATTTATAATAGCCAGTAGCTGGAAAGAACCCAGATGTTCCTCAACAGAGGAATGGATTCAGAAGATGTGGTATATTTACACAATGGAATAATACTCTTCAATTAAAAACAATGAATTCACGAAATTCCTAGGCAAATGGTCAGAACTTGAAAATATCATCCTTAGTGAGGTAACCCAATCACAAAAGAACACACATGGTATGCAATCACTGATAAGGGAATATTAACCCAGAATCTCGGAATACCCTAGACACAATACGCATATCAATAGATTTCCAAGAAGATGTAAGGAGAGACCCCTGGTCCTGGAAAGACTGGATTTAGGAGAATGCCAGGACAGAGAAGCGAGAGGGGGTTGAATGGGGAACAGAGGGAGGGAAGGGGGCTTATGTGACTTTCGGGGCAGAAGGAAACGGGAAAGGGGAAATGATTTTGAATGTAAATAAAAAAAACTTAGAAAATAAAATTTAAAAAAAAATGAAAAAATATCCTTTTCTTAGTCTAAGTTAATATGCTTCTGTAGCTGATCTGTCATCTCCTGTGATCCCCTGAGGACAGAAACTTGCCTTAGCACCCCATCCTAAAATAGCAGGAGATTAAGTAGTGTAGCTTTTGTTCTATCTATGCAGGAATTATGCAGATCTAAGTTCAGCCTGCTAGTTGAAGCCTCAGGAAGAAAAAGAAACACTTGGAAACATGATTTTAACATTTATTTCTGAGTTGTAAAATGTTTCTTCTGAAAGCTCTTTAAGAAAAAGGGGAAAATCAGAATGATCAGAAAAGCAGAAAAAGGAGTGCTAAGAAGAGGGGGATAAAGAAAATAATAATGCTAAGTGGGCACAAAGAGAATGAGTGTATGAGAGAGGGGAGAAAGGAGAGGGAGAGGAAGAGGGAAAGGGAGAGAGAGAGGGAGAGGGGGAGAGAGGGGGGGAATTTCTCTCCCCTTTGTCCTTAGCACTTATACATCTTTCAGAGAACATGATTACATGGTAAAAAGTACATCACAAGTTTACACATAAATTTAAATTATAAATTGAATAAGTTTACAACCAAGAAAGTTTACATGCATATTCATTAGTAGTAAATATTTGGCTAAACATTCATCACCTATCACAGCTCCACAGGTTCAAGGAGAATTAAAAATCATAACTTGGATTATTTTAGCCTTTACAATCATAACTAAATTATTAGTGTAGTTTTGTAGACAGACAATATTTTATCTTCTGTAGCACCTATAATACATCATCATTCCCTTTTTATCACCTTTAGTTAATGGTTTTACAACCTTTTGGAATGTATTCTGAGTAGTAGAATATCTGTTTACTTAGACACAATTAACTGGGGACAATTTCAGACATGGCAGTGTTCTCAATGCAGATTTGACTATCAGAAAGGATTTAATAGCAATGCTATTAAAAGAGATTAATAATTACTATAAACTTAGGAATTCTTATAAAATTATCATTAAGAATTAAGAAGCCATCTCTCTCTCTCTCTCTCTCTATATATATATATATATATATATATATTGGCTATTCCTGGTTGTCAACTTGACTAAATCTGGAATGAAGTAAACAAGAATTGGAAGGCTCACCTATAATCCTAATCTGGAGGCTCAGAGATACAAGTTTCTGACCTGGAGATCTTGATGCATAGTGACTATGAATTCCAGAAGATTAAGATTAGGGGATCTCTGAGTTCAAGGTCATCTGGGATTAAAGGTGTTGTGCCACACGCCTTTAATCTGTGCCACACCCTCTGCTGGAGACCTATATAAGGACATTGGAAGAAGGAAGATTTCACTCTGGCTTTTTCTGGCCTACCTCGTGGGACGGAGCAACTGCCAGATCCTCGGACTTCCATCCATGGCTGCCTTGTGGGACTGAACAACTGCTACATCCTTGGACTTCCATCCACAAGTACTGATGCCTATTGTTGGGAAGTTAAACTACAAGCTGTAAGTCATCCACAAATTCCCTAACTATATAGGGACTACCCATACGTTCTGTGACTCTAGAGAACCCTGACTAATATATATATATATATATATATATATATGTATATATATATATATATATCACTAATAGGCAGTACATCTTTGTAGTTCTGTAGAAGTATGCTCAAAAGGATGGGTTAATAGCTAATAAATGTTGTATATTTTTAATAATAACAGAAGAAGCATATTAATTGCAAGAAACTTTCCTAAAATGATTTTCTTCTGGGCCTTGTCAATAGGATCAAATCTGTCATGGATTATTTTTTAATCCAATGCAGACATCTCAGGAAGATTACATGCTGGTTATTATCTTGTTCTATGGTGGCTCCTGACACAGATTTGAGTTAAAAAGCCTAAAAGTCATTAGTAGAAAATGTACCTGTGCCATACACTTAGAAACACTTTGTTTTCATTTTGTATTGCTGTGAGTTGTGGATTTTCCATGTTAACAAAATCTCTTTTGCTTAAAAACATCATATACATCACTGCAATACAATATGAAATTTAAAGGCTAAAACAAAAGTCCAAATATAGTTCCCTAAATAAATGCCTATCATTTTATGAATGGGAGAAGTGAGTAACATCTTGTGTATGTCTGTCTTAGCAAATTCAAACTGTTCCAACATAATTCCATAATACGTGTGTCTCAACACAGAAATTTATTTTTGCAAAGCTCTGGAAGCAAAGAGTCTGAAGTTATACAGTGGTCATGTCCAGTTCTCTTGTGTTCTGTTTCATAAGGACAATTATTCTATTGAGAAAGTACTTTTTCAATATCTTCTATCCTTACTTACCTGTTGATGTACCTTTTGACTAAGTAATGGTTCACTTGAGATTAGAACTTCATACTGGAATTTAGGAGGCTATATTTCAGTCTAAGCCAGCTGAGCCACCTCTAAACATGTCAAATAAAACCTGACATATTGGCTTTGGGATGTGCAAAATGTCAGTCCTATTTTATTCTGTTTACTAAGGAAGAGATTTTCCTGGCAATCTTAAATTCCTTAAAAATTTTTATTACTTATTTATTTATAGCTTATATTTCTATTATTCACTTTAAATATGTATTTAATTATGAAACCACCATAAAATAATTTAAAAAACTAAGAAATGGTTCTGATCATTACTAAAATAAACCACATGTATATTACAATATGTGTAGTTTTACAAATTTCATCATGATATAAAAAGCCATTAATTCAATAACTTTAAAATACTTACTGACCACTTTAAAAATCATAAAAATGTTGAGGGATTTCAAATATAAAAAATGCATATAAACTATTAAGTCCTAAGGTATTACTAATATTCTAGGAGGCTATGGTAATGGATAAATTTCTGCTTTAATGGTATTATGTCAAATCACTTCAGATTCAGTAGTTTATAAAGTGTGCAAACTTATTTCTCATGGTTATTGACTGAGATTCTAAAATAAAGTTGCTAATATGTTAATTGCCTTAATTAAGAACTCTCTCTGCTTGAGAATAGCAACTTCTGCAGTATTACTTAAAAGGGCTAAGCACTGTGTTTTTTTCATGAGGAAGGCAAGAAACAAATAAGGATATGTCACTACAATTCCTGCTTGTAGTTCTGTAACTACATTTAAGAAAGTAAAGTCCTCATAACTAAATAATCTCTCTTGGTTAAACTTTTTATACTAGTTCATTAATATAATTCTCATGCAACACATCCCACAGCAGCCTCCCTTCTCTCCCAGAATCACAACCCTCCTCTCCCCAGATGCACTGCTCCTTTGTTTCTCTTCAGAAAAGAGCAGGCCTTTCAGAGATATCATCTGAAATTTGGAAATCAACATACAATAAGACTAGATTTATACCTTGTACCAAAGATAGACAAGGTAATCCAGTAGTAGGAGGAAATAGATCCTGTGAGAAGTAAAAAGAAGCAAAAAACACCCCATTTCCTAGTGTTAGGAGTGAGACAAAAACACCAAACTTAAGTATAACTTATGCAGCATACCTAGTACATACCCATGAAATCTCTGATTGCCACAGCACTCTCTCTAATCCCTTAGTTGACTCTGTGGTTCATGTTATCCTGGTGTTTTTGACTACTTTGGCTCCCACAACCCTTCCTATCCTTCTTCTATGGAGTTCCCAGAACTCTGCCTAGTTCTTGGCTGTGGGGGTCTGTAGCCTTTAATTCTTAAGAAATTAAGAACAATGTTTCAGCATGAATTTTGAAGTGGTTATTCTGGCCTGAATCAAAGTAGTAGTTCTTTGCTTTCTATAATATTGAGAACATATTTTCTACATGAAGAGTACAATTCCAGTTACATGCACATTAAATACGTTACATATTTCTGGAGAGATAGTTCAGTTGCTTAAATCTCTTTCTGCTTGTTGAGGACTTGTATTGGATTCTAACCACTTTATATAGCTCACAAGTAGCTGTAAGTCTAGCGCTAGGGGATCCAGTGATTTCTCCTGGATTCTGGAGACACCAGTATTCACATGTATACCTATTTCCTATAAAAACACAAACATGCATATTATATTAATATATTTTAAAAGATATATTGAACAAGTTTGCTGAATATAACTTATAAATCAATAATCTATAATATCTTATAGTCAAAGTCATATGCAATAGAAATGTGAGTATATATGGTAGAAATAAATAACAAAACTGCAATAGGATTTTGTAAGTATCATACAAACATGAGAAAAATATTAAGGAGTAAATTAGGTATGTGAAAAAAGTAATGTTCTTCTAAATAGCAAAACCCATGAGGTGCTAGAGACATAGAGCAGTGAGGGTCAATTAGCTGTCATACTTTGAAGAACAAGCAGGTTATAATTACTGGCCTTATCACCATAGCAAAAATGTGCAGGTAGAAATATCCAGATAGACAGAGAACTATATAGTCTAAGATATCCTTTGATTTCCCAATGGGCTATCTCTACAGTGCTCACACCCTAAACATCATGTATCACTTGCCTGACATTATGAACATACTACTAAGATTTTTTTCTATGCCATGTGTATATGGGGCCCAGCATATATTATTTAGAAACGGACTTTTACTTTGCTAATTTGGGTGAATTGTGCTTCATTGATAGCTATTATAACAATTTAAAAACTAGTTTAGAGACCTACCTCCAGAATTGTTGAGTTGGAAGTAAAAATTCTATAGTCCATTGCTGAGTATACACAGATCTTTATGATAATACTCCCTCTACAAAAACAATGAAGTTCCAAGGCCTGGACTTTAAGGTGGAAGCTAGGGAATGCAACTATGCACAGTTTTATGAATAATAGACAGGAAACATCTGAACTTCAGAAGCTAGAGCCTATTCAACAGCATGCATTAACAACAGTAAAGTCAAAAATAAGGAAAAGCAAAATAAAACTCAGGAATAGAACTGGAGAACAGGTATTTCATACTACCCAAATTTTAATAGAAATTCTGCTCAATGCTTGCTAAGGTT
Organism: Tokudaia muenninki; assembly: GCA_036184385.1. Lineage (NCBI taxonomy): Eukaryota > Metazoa > Chordata > Mammalia > Rodentia > Muridae > Tokudaia > Tokudaia muenninki. The sequence continues at coordinate 27,853,168 of BTHS01000019.1, forward strand.
TTAAATAGGATACTATTCTGAGCAAAAGTTTAATCTCATTCATTATAAAAGTAATGGAGGTATTAATGTTATCTTTGTTATAGCTGAATGAATTTAGTTAAATTCTGGGTTCCAATATTGTTTTCTACAATTCCAGTGCCTATAAGTAATTATAATCTTACTTTTTTCATAATAGTAGGAAGTGCATATGTACCTATACAGAAATCCTTCCCAAGGCTAAAAAATGTTTGTCTCCATGCCCTCAAGCAAATTTCATTAAGAATTCATAACAAAAGGTAGATTGTATCTTGAATATTTCTTTTAGTAATTGTTCTTATTTTAGATGATTTGATAGTATATATTTAAATATCATTCACTTCTGATAAATTTAGTATGTGCAGTTGAATCTAACAAAAGTAATGATACTATCATTTAGCCAATAAAGAGAAGGCTTAAACATTTGCTGACAGTATTTTCTCTTATAAAATTCGGAGTATAAAATTTTTCTTAAGTATTAAATCTAATATGTTTTGACTTATTCTTTTACACATAAACTTACTTTCTATTTTATGTTTATGAATGTTTTATCCAAATGTATGTATGTTTATTATATGTATACTTGGTAGCCACAAAGTCTAGCTGAATGAGCCATATCCCCTTGAGCTGTAGTAATAAATGACTTTAAGTCACTCTCTCCATCCTGGGACACAAACCTAAATATGTGTAAATATCCAGTGCTCTTAACTACTGAACAGTCTCTACAGCCCCACTTATATATTTTCAATAACTGAAATATGTAAATAAATGTTAAGTCTTTTCACTACTTTCCATGATCCTTAATGGCACTGATTTATATTTAAGTATGTAGTTCATTTTCTTCAACTATTATTCATTTGATATAATTTATAAACTTATTTTATATCTTTTAATAAAAACCATACCATTTTAAAGTATAATTTATTTATTCTCAGGGCTATAATTAAAATTCAGTGTTAAACTACAGAAATATATAGACAGAGGGACAAACAGAAACATACACAGGCAAACACACCTACACCTACACACACACACAGACACACACACACATACACACATGCACAGAACTTATTTAAAACATCACTGGTAAGAAGAATAACAAGGATTTTTGAGTTCAAACCCTATCTGAACTAAAAAAAAAAAAAACCTTGTTTTAAAGAAAATCAAACTGAACTATACCCAAAAGAATAATCTGTAGCAAAAATATAAAAGAATAAAATTTTAGCTATATATATAGTCATAATATAGTTAATAAATTCATTATATTATAAATCATTATATTTATATACTTACATTATATATTATATTATATATACTTACATTCATTTTATATTTTTAATTTTCAATGATAAATATGTACTTGCTGTAATTGTACTTTTGTTTCTTTGCGGACAGAGAAATTTCCTTTACATTAAAGAGGAGCTGAATTGTTCAGAGTGACATGTACTTCACTCTTGTTTATATTCATTTAATTTGGTTGCAATGAGAGTTATCACATTCCAGTAATTTGAAACCTTGATTAGGAAAAGCAGAGTAGACAATAGCACTCAGGTGTCCCACAGTTAGTGTCAAAATAAAATACACACAGAGGCTATGATGGCTTTGGTGAAAAATCTTTTGCAATGAATGCTCTTGGAATATAACTGTATTAGTCACATTAGGCCATCATGCATGGTGGTAACAAATAAACCCTGGAATCATAACGTTCTAGGACAAGAAACATTACTTTGTATATATAGAAAAATCTGTGATAAGTTAGAGGGTTCAACTGTGAATATAATGACTTAATTTCACATATTCCCTGATTTTGCTGTTGCTATACAACTTGAAATCTTAAAACTGGAGAGTAAAAATGAAGCTAAATACATTGAAATGTCTCAGAAAGACTCATCTCTTCAATCCAATGAATAAACACCATAATATAACAGATAGTTAACAAATAATAAAATTGCAAGGGAAGAGGCCTAACAATTTGGAATAACAGTTTTTTGGGTTACTGGTAAGGCAGGCACTTTAAACTTATTTATTTATTTATTTATTTATTTATTTATTTATTTATTTATTTGTGGGAATACGAGACAGCGTTACATTCCTTAGAGGCACATAATGAGTGTCTCATATCTAGTGTGATATGATATTCTTCCATACTTAGGGACTTGAGTTGCTTGAACTAATGGAAAATTATCAAAAGAACTGTATTGTTAAAGATTAGTCTCAGGTATGGGGTTCTAGTGCTTCCCTATCATAGTTTGTCTCTGATATGATTTCAGGGTTGATACTAGGGAGTCATTAGTTCTGTACTTCAAGGTTCTAATGAGGAAAGCTTAATTAAACAATGTCAAGAGGCTGAGGGTTTTGATTCGTCTCTTCTTAAGGCTAGAGAACTGAGAGGAAAGAAAAATTCTAGCTATTTTCTCTGTCATAGTATACTTTTTATCATATTTATTCCCTATGTTTGGGTAGAATTTCTATCTCCTATTTTCTCTTATATTTGTATAAGTATTAAAAATAGGAAAAACAGACAAAATTTATTCTTACATTTTACTTAATTTATACTATTTAAATCAATGTCTCAGCAAAGAGCATAATTTACATGGAATATTTCCTTCTTTTCAAACACAAAAACGTCTTATGACTTTGAAGAATTAATATAATTTCATTAGAAATATCACTTTCACGATTCTAGGGCAGATGCCCTAAAAATATTCTTAGGATACAAAGACTTCAAAGATGACCTAAATTTCTGTATCTGTGCCAGATCCCCTAGCTATTATATTGGTCCTTTAAAATTAGTTTCCATTTTTAGAAAAATATTTGCTTACCCAAAGGAGTAATAAGAGACAAAGAAAATAACTTAATCGATAATATTTAAAATTAGGTCCAAAAGTTCAGTATGGGATACATATATGTTTGCTGTCATAAGGGTTTTGTTTAGGTACATACATAGTATGTGTCAATACCTGTCAATTATAAAATGTAGGAAATGACCAAGTATTTAATGTAATTTCCAACATATAATGCTAGTGGACAGAAGTAAACAAAAATGAATCCAATCCTAACTCTAAATTCAAAGCTTATTTGTATATATACAAAGTGGATTGGAGATTTATTGATTCTGTAGAACCAGGGTAAAGGAATCATGAGATAGGTTTTCTCTAGATAAACAGAAACACTTTAAATTTATAGCATAATAAAATAGCAGAAATTACCCAGTGTTCAGAGGACAGCAAATGGCAGTGATCTCAGCTAGTTACCTCAGAGGTTAGAAATGGTAGAGGAATCTTGTTGTGTAAGCTATAATTGATAATGGCAAAATGCTCAGTGGAGACATGAGAGAGTAAAAATGAACCTCAGAGGAACAACAGTGATTCAGAAGATACTAAATAGTATGCTCATGATAATAATTTGCTTTGAATCATGTCCTCATATCATTGAGGTTGAAAACTCAGTAATTTGGAAAGCTAATTACAAATTTCTTTGTTAAAATGATTTTGAAATGTAGCTCTTGAATGGACTCTTCATTAATGCAGTTTGTAAAACAAAAAATGATCTTTAAATTACAGAGAAAAGACTGTTCATTTTTTGTTGTATTATAAAATTAATTTGAATCTAGTTAGTTGCACACTATCATAAATCAATTACAAGATTATACTCATTACACTTTCTTTCAAAAACGTGTGAATTTTCTTCTGAAATATATCAACTATGTTCTTTAAAAATAACTTTTTTTCAGATGATTACCAAAAATATTAAGAGGTAATGGAACCAGATGATTTCAAAAGAAAAGTAATTTGTATATTAGGCACACAGAATGATGTGTCAGAAATCTTAATAATCAATACTTTCAGCTCATATTCATCATATTCACTTGATTTTCTTCTCCCAGGTAGAAGTATTTCTTTGCAGCCTAGGAAACAATGACTTAAAGCAAATTGGCACTTATTTTTTTTTTAAATGAGTATAAATCCACATAAGCTGAGAAAGATAATTACTGACTATATCAGGTGGTAAAGCCATACAAACACTTTCATTGCAGTAAAAAATAATCATGTATTTGTATGAATTATTAATTGCCTAAACAGATTAAAATAAACATTTAGCAAAATCTAAAAGGCCTTTTTATAATTAAGAAATGAAAACAAAGTAAAAGCAGAAATAACCATGGTTGAAATTACTAAATGGCTTTTGAAGAACATAAATCTACTTGTCATATGATTAGAGACCTATTCTCTTGAGCATAAGCCTTTGTAATCTAAGGACCATTTATTATGTTAGTAAATTTAGGTAAGTTAAATGCATAAAAGCTGTTGTGAGTCAACTATAAGCCAGAAATTATCTCTTTATATATAAAAGAGTAGTTAATACATAATAAGCTGAATGTGTTAATTTTTTTAAAAAATTACCATAAATACCATTAAAACTTTCCCCAAGTAGGATATCAAAACAGAGACTATAACATTAGAATATTAAAACCAATCTTATGTATCTTTAATTTAATAGAAAACTTTGGGATTGAAGCGATGGCTGAGTGATATATATAAAACAAAACAAATTAAATATAAATCAACCAATTAACCAACTAAACAAACAAAACCACAAATATCTGAGTCACAAGCAAGAGGATGTCTATTTAGATAGCCAGAATTCTGGTGTAGATGGAGCCTGCTATTCTTCAGAAGCCAGAGATGGGAGATGGCAGGAGCAAGTTTACTGCTGTAAGCAGCCATATGAGTGAGCTGTGCTTCGATATGAGAGACATTGCTTCAATCAATAAAGAAGTAGAGCTCTGGAAGAAGATTCCTGACAATACCTTGCTCTATAAGTGTAAACCTCACCCAAGAAGTCCACATATAAGAATATACATGTACACAAACACACATAACTCATTAAAAGAGTATATAGTGAGTTTATAATAAATACAATTTTTCTCATCAACATTTAGAAAAAATATATCTCAAATACAGGGAAATATTAACTGGCTACAATATATTCTTGTTAGTTATTGAACATCTAAGATCTTAGGTTTTACTGCTGAAGTGTGTGTTCGAGTAAAAAAAGAAAATCAGTGTTTTATTTAGGGTAGATAAAACACAATAAGTAAAGCATTAGAAAATACCTTCATGGAATTTATTTGAGTTGACCAAGTTAAATTTTTCACTACATAAATGTCATGTAGTCAGAATTTTATGAAAGTATGGCAAAAAGCAAAGATTAATAATGGTTATACACTCAAAGCTTTTTTTTGAAACTTCTAGACAGTCTTATCTCTAAAATTTACTTATTATAATACAGAGATATAACTATGTGTATTCTTCAGTTAAATAAATCAGTAAATGAAAATGTACTATATTCTTATTTATCCTTATGCTAGGCAAAACACTGCTACCTCCATAATAACAAGACCCACTGCCGAGTTGCAATATAGACAAAGGAAAAGTTTCAAATGCTATAATACAAACATTATTCACATATGAGAAATATACATGTGAAAGTACAAATAAAAGGGTGATAGGAGTGAACAAACAGAAAATAATGTGCTGAAAATATATGAAGTTGTAAATGTTCATAAATTTGGAAATGGCAAACCTGTCTCCTTGTTCAGTTAAGCTGAACACTGCTGACAAACTATCTTGTGAAGCCTTGAGGCTAGAATCAGACACTCTTGTTCAGACTGGGGATTTAGAGGGCAGGAGAAATTCTCTAAGAGAAAGCTGCAGTTTCTCACATCTTGACAGTACTAAGTCAGTCAGCAGGAAATCCCATGAAGGTAGACAGGCAGCAAATGAAAAGGAGAGAACCTAGATTCCACACATCTAATTGACAAAGGGATTCATTCTGTTGAGGCTTTTAAAACACTGACTAAATTGTATACTTCATATTAAGGATTCTTTCCAATTTCCTTCTGGTTTTACAAGGAACTCACTTCAATGTCACATAAAAGATCATGTATGTTTTTCTTTTCAGGACATGACTTATATCTTTAAACTCCATTGTGCAATTAAATATTCACTTGTCTAACAAGTAGTCATAAAACTATTATTAATAGTGTCCCTGACTACCCAAGTGCATGGAGCATATTTACTCAAATCATGTGAGTAACAAAGCTAAATATTTTAATCTATTTATCATTTAAAAAAACCTGACAGTGTTTGATAATCATCCAAAATATAATTTAAAGAAAATTCTTCCATAATGCAGCAGATACATGTTTGTGTTATGAAATTATGAATAGAATATTGATTCATACACATTGCATTTGTTTGTGAAAATATCCAAAGATCCACAGGCATGTTTGTCTACCTTAAGACAAAACTATTTTATCAAAATTTATTAGTATTTGTTTCCAGATATTGTAAAAAATACAGAAACATAAAATACCATTATGCAAGCATATCATAAGAGTTATTACAAAAACAAAGTTATTATAAAAAACAAAGAAACAAACAAAGCTTTGGATTACTTCCAGGATTACTACTAAAACAGGTTTTTGTTGTTTTTTTCTTTTCTTGTTGTTTTCTTTTCTTTTGCCAGAAGTACTGTTACCACAGCTACTATCAATTCAGGAAATAAACTATTTCTGTTCCATGACTTTTAGAGTTAGAATATATTTTGCACTCTTTTTTTGGGGGGGGGTGTTTTTGTTATTGTTTTTGTTTTTTGAGGCAGGGTTTCTCTGTGTAGCCCTGGTTGTCCTAGAACTCACTCTGTAGACCAGGCTGGCTTCGAACTCAGAAATCCGCCTGCCTCTACCTCCCAAGTGCTGGGATTAAAGTCTTGAGCCACCACTGCTCGGCATTTTTTCTCTTTCTTTTTATTTATTTATTTATTTTTAATTTTTTGCCTACCATTTTATCTGTAATTTTCCATGATAATCTTCAATTTTAATGTTATTTTGTATTTTTCTACAATTTTATTAGTAATATTTCCCTTGTAAATTTTCAGTTCTATCATAAAATGTTTCTACTTCCTTTTTCAATTAATTTAGTAATGTTTTTGTGGCTACTATTTTACTCATTAATTTTTCATGAAAAATGTCAATTTTAATTTGCTTTTCTATATGCTTCTTCAATTTTGTCAGAAACATTTTCCATGTAAATCTTTAATTTTTTCATAAAATGTTTTTACTTCCTTTTTCATTAAAAAATAAAAAAATAAATAAAAATAATTTTTTTCTCTTTCTAATAGAGTTTCTAAAGTAGTCATTTACTTTTTATTCACAATGTTTTATCCTGATTGTAATCTGGCCCTTAAATGACACACACATGTTCTTGAAATACAATACATTGGTCTATGTGATAATTTATGCTTAAAAAATTTAGATTTACTTCATCCTTATTTTCTACATTCACAGGTTACATATATTATATTTCTATAATGGACTGTGAATTGTTTACATAGTAAATGATTTCACTTAATTTACCTGACAACTGAAAATATTTTAAGGGCAATCAACTTAAGTTATTGGTTGTTTACAAATAATTACTTTTATAGCCTAGTTACTCATTTTGGACATGCTCTATTCCATTTCAGCACTGCTATAATTATTCACGTAATGAATATTTCTGGTAGAAAAGTCCTAAACTTTCAGAAAATAGAAATTCAATTATTTATTTTACTTCAAACAAAGCACATACCACTATTAACTTCATTTTATATTGTCAAAATATCTTAGCGAAGGTATATTCTTTTGATGTGAACCAGGGGTACATAGAACTTTTAAGTTTTATTTATTCATATGCTCTAATAGATTTTCACTGTGAAAATTACATCTTTATATGCCACTTTAATAAATGTCATTGTTTATCTATATTTGATATTTAGATTATGAGCTTTTTGAAATAATCATAGTTAATAAAATAATTGTTATACCAAAATATGTGAAATATACACATATACATGTATATATATAATATATGTACACAACAATAATTAGGAACAAAGAACAAGGAAGATTATAAGGGATGCTTTGAAGGGAGAAAACAGAAGGAAGACATGCAATGTTTTTAAAATCTCAAAACATAAAAGATATAGTTTAAAAAAAAAGAGACATGTATGTATTATGATAGGATCAATCTAATTATTCATCACAAGAAGTACATTCTTTTTTTTTAAATTATATTAGATATTATTTACATTTCAAATGTTGTCCTCTTTCCTGGTTTCCCTTGAAAATCCCATAACCCATCTCCCCTCACCCTGTTCCCTAATCAACCCACCCCTGCTTCTCTGTCCTGGTATTCCCCTCTACTTCTGCATGCAGCCTTCCCAGCACCAAGGGCCTCCCCTCTCTTTGCTGTCCAACAAGGCCATCCTCTGCTACCTATGCATCTGGAGCCATGGGTAACACCATGTGTACTCTTTGGTTGATGGTTTAGTCCCTGGGAGCTCTAGGGGTACTGGGTGGCTCATATTGTTGTTCCAAGATCTAAGTTCTTTAGTAATTAATTTCTATATTGCTCCTGTAGCAATTAAATCACTACATGCGTCTGTCCTAAAAATTTGCCACTTCTGTAGCAGCCTAGATGTCCCTGTCAATATATGTAATAATTACTTTTCTATTCTCTATCCTCATACCACATATGAACATTTAATTTTTAATATACAGTTTATCTCATCTACTTATAAAATCATAAATTATTTTAATTTCTTTGTTTTATTTAACTAAACAAATGTTCTCCAATGAGAAATTACGTTATTGGAACATTTTGCTTCAGTTTGGTTTAGAAACTTTATTTAGTTTGGAAAAATCTAATGTTTTCCAGTATGTTGAAAAATAGTCACAGTTGAGCATTTGTTCCTTTACCACTTTGAAACATTGGGCACATATACATCCTGGTTTCTACATCTGATATCAGGTATAGGACAGCTGTACCCATATTGTTTGCCTTTGTAAAATGGATTATTTTAAAAAATTTAATATAATATTTAGATCTTCTCTCTCTTCCCCTTCTGTTTCTGACACTATTTCTTGCAGTACTAGCTGATACAGCTGATATCAGTACCAGTATGAAGCCAGGGAAGATTTAATATTCCTGAATGCTTTGCTTCTCATTCTTGAGTAATGTGATTACAGAGTACAGGGACAATCCACTACATCTGACTTAAATAATTAACTTTTCTTACATTTATCTTTGTAAATAGGTTAAAGTGAGTACATAATTATTTTAAATAACTCATAGAATTTCATTCCAATCTTACTGCATATAACTTGAAATTCCACTTTTGTAAAACTAGGTTTACTAGTTTTGTTATTATTAAATATTCTACTTTTTTTCTATAGAATAAAACAGCCTTTGTACTTATTTTTCTGACAAATCTTACTTTGTTTCAGGCTTTGTTTACCTTTCCTTATTGCATGCAAAGGCATATTGTTATAACAGAACTGAAAGTGCTAATGATAAGAATTTTAGAGAATTGAGAGGCATCATTTTAGTTGTTAATTTCTTAAAAATCTTTTAAATATTTCTGGTTTATCTGGTACAATATTGGCTCTATATTGAAGACAATGGTGCATTTGCTACCTATGAAATAACAGCATGTAGAGAAGAAACGGTAAGAGAATTATGAACACATGTGAGAACTCTGGGCAAAATAATTCCTCTCATTTAATTTTCTCCTTTAATAGATTAGGTATATTTAAAAATACGGCCAAATGTTCAAGAAAAATTAAACTTATTTCACACAGTTGTGTTCTTCTTTTATGATATTGACTATATAAAATAGTTAACAGATTTCCAAATTTCATGTCTGGCCTCACAAAAAACATTCATTAATATTTTCTAAATAAATGATTCACATAATAAAAATATTAAACATATTGCAATAATTACACCCATTTTAATAAATTTATGGGAGTTGAGATCCAACTGAGTATCATAGTGCTATTGCCCTCAAGACTGAAGTAAAGCTTCATATTATAATATGACTTCCAGCAAAGATTATTCAATATTTTCCCTATATTCTTTATTGAAAATCTTGATAAAATATTAGGATAGAATATTTATGCATATCCTTAAAATTTAGAGAGCAAAAAATGACTATATTAATTACTTTCTTCTCACAGTGACCAAAAACTTTATGACAGCAATTTGGAAAGCAAACCATTGTACCTTGTATTCTCAGAATATTTGAACTCATTACAATTATACAACTCTAGGTGGGTGATCTCAGTGTGAGGCATTGATTTATGCTTGATTTATCTTTTTGTATTACAGAACACAAATCATTAGCACTAAAGGAGGTGAGGGATGACCTCTAAAACTTCACACTTTAAGGCCTCTTACTCCATACCATCAAAATTCCTAGGAATGTCATTGGAGGTCATGCTTCAAAACAGAACCTTATAGTGATTGCAAGCACTTAGTATGTGAACTCATGGGGTATATTTCTGATTCAAATAATAACCAGGATATTCAATAACATTTTCTAAATAAAATTTCTATGCACTCATATTTGATGCACAGCACCATGTACTAATTCAATGCTAATAAAGTATGTCCATTATTTTAATATCATTTCTATAGGAAACAAAATAAAAGTGGTAACTCTGCTTAGCATTTAATAACTTGTGATAATAACCGTGAAGTTGCTGTAATGAGGGTATTTAAATGGGATCGGTGGTAAGAGAAACATTCTCATAAATAAAAGATATTTTTATCCATTTATTCTGATTAATGATGGATTATCAGTGATTTCTGAGATTTTTCTTCCTTACTTAACATTTTTCACATTTTATGGGTACACCTTGACTTACAACATGAGATGATTGCAGCTACATTCTTTTTTGCCCTGGGAGTTAAGAAATATCAAGCTTTCTTACCAAACTAATCAATTGTAGCTCCATTTGGAAGCTCAGGGCTTTGCAAACAGTTTCTCCTAAAGAAGGATTGACAGATCAAGCTATCCTCAGAAAACTGCTCACTAGGCAGGACATTTTTTTTTCTCATCCATCCTGGTGCTGTAGCAAGAGGAAATAAAAACACTGCCTCTGTTTGAAAATGAACCTGTTTTTACTGAATTGGCAAACAGTTACTCTGGAACAGATTTAGAAACACCACTAAAGAGGTACTATTTCCCTCCCCATGAGAGAATATATAGTGTTCAGTGACCTATTATAGTAATTATTCTCCGTGTTCCATAGCCTGAAACTCCCATCTGAAGCTTCTTCTTAAATAGCTGTGTCCCAACTGAGAAGTAACGTAAGAGATGAAGTTGTGTGTAGTTTTGTGTGAAATTCCATTAGGCCAATATTTCCAATATTTCTGATGGAAACCACAGATGTCTTTTAAAATAGAGTATTTAGTTATTTTTCTATATTGTCTGGGAGGTTTTATGAAATATAGTTTATTCATTTCAGGGTGACATTTCTATTTGTATATGAGGGTCCAAAGCCATTGTCCTAGCACTTACTGTTTTTAATTAAAGCAACTTCTCTGACCAAAGTGGTCATATGATGATTTCTAAATTCAGGTATATCTATATCTATCTGTCTCTATCTCAATCTTCATCTCTATCATCTATCTATATCTAGATATATATTATATTATTATATTATATTATATATATATAATTTAATATTTTCAGAAAATCCAATCATTTTTCCCATCACTGTCCACCTCAAATATTTCCACATCCCATTCTCTTTCCCGGTCCCCATCTCCAAAAGGATGTCTCTACCACCTCCCCCACCAGTCCTCCCCATTCCCTGGGGCTTTAAGTCTTAAATTCATCTGGAATAACTAAAAAATGAAGAATAGCAAAACTAGGCTCAACAATTAGAGAACTTTTGGGGAAATCACCATCCCTTATCCAAAGCTATACGACAGAGCATTAGTGATAAAAACAGCATGATATTGGTAGACAGACAGACAGGTAGACAAATGAAATAGAATTGAAGACGCAGAAATAAACCCACACACCTATGGTTACCTGATCTTTGACAAAGAAACCAAAACCATCCAGTGGAAAAAAAAGACAACATATTGAACAAATGGTGCTGGTTCAAGTGGTGGCAGGGATGTAGAAGAACTCAAATGGATCCTTTCTTATCTCCTTGCACAAATATCATGTTTAACTAAATCAAGGACCTCCACATAAAACCATACACTGAATCTAATGGAAGAGAAAGTGTCAAAGAGCCTTGAATACATAGACAGAGAGGAAAATTTACTAAACCTAACACCAATGGATCAGACTCTAAGAATAATTATTGGCAAATGGGATATCATAAAATTGAAAAGCCTCTGTAAAGCAAAGGACACTATATATGGGACAAAACGGCAACTTACAGATTTAGAAAAAACCTTTACCAATCCTATATCCAATAGAGGCCTAATATCCAATATATACAAAGAACTCAAGAAGTTAGACTCTAGAGAATCATATAACCCTATTAAAATTGGGGTATAGAACTAAACAAAGAATTGTCAACTGAGGAATCCTGAATGGCCAAGAAGCACCTAAAAACATGTTCAACATCCTTAGTCATTAGGAAAATCAAATCAAAATGACCCTGAGATTCCACCTCACACAAGTCAGAATGACTAAGATCAAATACTCAGGTGACAGCAGATGCTGGACAGGATGTGAGAAAAAAGAGGAACACTCCTGCCTTTGTAGTGGGACTGCAAGCTAGTAAAACCACTTTGGATATCAGTCTGGTGGTTCCTCAGAAAATTGGAAATAGTTCTAATTGAGGACCCAGCTATACCACTCCTGGGCATATAGCAAAATAATGCTCCAACATATAGCAAGTAAACATCCTCTGCTATATTAATAGCAGCCTTATTTATAATTATCAGAAGCTAGAAAGAATGCACATGTCTCTCAAAGGAGGAAAAGATACAGAAAATATTGTAGATTTGCACAGTGGAGTACTACTCAGCTACTAAAAACAAAGACTTCATGAAATTCACAGGCAAATGGATAGAACTAGAAATTAGCATTCTGTGTAAAGTAACCTAGCCACAAAAGAACACGCATGGTATGTACTCACTGAAGAGTGAATAATACCCCAAAGTTCAGAATACCCACATATATCTCACAGACCATATGAATCTCCAGATGGAAGATCAAAGAATGAATGATTCCATCCTACTTAGAAAGGGAAAAATAATCATGGGAGGTAGACAGAGAAAGTAGCCTAAGAGGGATCGAGGAGCAAGAGAAAATAGGGGGGAGAATTAGGTATGGGAGGATCCAGGGGAGAAGTATATGAGTTCAGGAAATTGTACAGAGGTGCATAGCAGTAGGAGAGGGGAACTGAAGCCACTAGAAGATGCCAGATGAAAGAAAGAGATTCCTGGGAATCAACAGGGATGTCATTAGCCAAAAAACCCAACAAAAGGGAGATTATACCTGTAGAGACCATATCCAGTGTACAGGTATGGCCCCCAGTTGAGGGATGAGGCTACCTACCCATCTAAAAAATTTTAACCCAGAATTGTTCCTGTATCAAAGACATGCAGGAAAAAGAGTGAAGCAGGGACTGAGGGCAAGGCCATCTAGATACTGCCCCACCTGGGAATCCTTCCCACCTAAAGACACCAAACGCAGACACTACTGCTTATGTCAAGAAGCACTTGCTGATAGGAGCCTGGTGTAGCTGTCCTCTAAGATGTTCTGCCACAGCCTGACCAATACAGATGCAGATGCTCATAATCAACCATCAAACTGAGAAGGGGGACCATAATCAATGAGTTTGGAGATGGACTGAAAGAGCTGAAGGGGATAGTAACCCATAAGAACAACAATATCAACTACCATACACCCTAGAACTCCCAGGAACTAAACCACCAACCAAAGAGTACACATGGAGGGATCCAGGACTCCCTCTGCAAATATGGCAGAGGATTGATTGACTTATCTGGCATCAATGGGAGGGAAGGCTCTTCGTCCTATGGAGGCTTGATGTCCCAGCATAGGGGGATGCTAGGTCAGTGAGGCAGGAGTAGGTGTGTGGGGAGAACCCTTATAGAGGCAGGAGGAGGAGGGATAGTCTTCTGTGTTTGCAGAGGGGGATCTGGGAAGGGGCTCAACATTTAAAATGCAAATAATTAAAATAACCAATAAAAAAAGAAATGTGCGAAGCAAAGATCAAACAGTCACGTAACTGCCAAGTTGGAAAGTCCCTTATTCTGCTATAACCATGATAAAAAGTCAAGGCTTGTAACAGCTTTGTACTTTCAACAGGATTCACTATGTTGGAGAGATTGGAGGGTCAGAATTAGACCTTGAATAAATACTCTGCTTCTGCATATGAGTTGAATTCCTAGTAGTCCCCAGTAGTCTGTGGCAAACCTATGATCTAGCCATAACAGTTATTACTCTCAAGTTCAGAAGAGTATAAAAATCGTGAATTTTTCAAATTTGGTATCATTTATTAGTATTTAAACAAGCCTTTGACTAAGTAATTTTGTACTGGGATCATTTGTGGGCCACTTTAGACCATATTCAAAAACCATTCATTGTACAGTGCAATAATAATATACTATTATAAAAATAATAACACTATAGTATTGTCATTTAATCATTTGATGCACCTAATTTATTTCAGTTGAATTTGATAATGGAATATTACATTAAATTATTGTGGAAATTAAGATGTATTCCAGAAAATATGATTATATGCAGAAAAATTTTAATAGTTAGAAAAATTATGTTTATAATTTTTCCATATATTGATTTTTACTGAGAAAGATTTAGATTAGAAAGGTGTTGAATTGTCATTAAAAAGGGAGAAATAAAAATTAAGATTATATATTATTAGCAACAAATGAGGTTGATATTTCTGTGCACAAAAATCTATATGTTTATGTTTTTTATCTGTCTATATAATTTCTACTGAAATCTTTTTTGTTAGCTATAAGGCTAAAATTGAGGTATCCATTAAGAATACTTTATTGGAGGTCTTTAGGGAGTGAAACAGTAAGTGACTCCAATATTGTTGGTACTGTGAAAAAAGGTCAATTCTTAGATAGAGCTTAGACAATACAATACATAAGGAACCATGCTGACAATTATGTGGATAGAACAATAAATGAAGCAAGCTGTAATTTTCAAGACAGATTACATAGTTATTATGGCAATAATAAGATGAATATGAGATATATGAGCCTTTTCTTAAAAGTTTATAAAAGCACAATAGGCTCTAGGTTGAGGGAAAGAACTTGTTTCAGAAAAGTATGGTTGTGAGTGATGAACAAACTAATAGATATCCTTTTTTCAACTCATGTTCAGTGATATGTGCACATATATTCTTATACCAAGTTTATTTATTCTCCTCTCATCCCCCCCAGCATGTTCACAATACTTTTTTTTGAAATAGATTTCATTATAATATATAATCATTGAAAATTCTGGGAACTGATTGTTAACACTGATAGAAATGAGAATAGAATGGGGGTCGGCATTGATATAAAAAGCAAATATTAATGCTATAGAAATTGGTGTCTGAACCTGCTACCAATAACTCTTTATGATATGTGTAGTCTTTTCCCCATCTCCCCTGAAAAGTCACCAAGGCTTATCCATCTCTTGAAATTTAGTAAATCTAAGTGATGCTCCTTTCAGAGAAGTCACAGATGTATGTCTCTATGCTTGCTTATTATGCAGAAATCCAAATGACATTTTCTAAACTGGCTTGCAGAAGTAACCTCTGATAAGAACCTATGTGTCTAGACATGAAACAGTGAGGACCCAAGGAACTGATGACAGTTATATGAGTGAGATGAGAGCTCAAGTTGAGCTTTTATATAACGGAAGTCTGAGAAACACCTTAATCAAAGTTTTATTTAAAACCCGACATGAAGGCACTATGATAAGCTCCACTCGTGTTCTGATACTCAGAAAATAATGTATACATTATACCTATTATACAAATATGCTCAAATGAGGGCTACTAGGTTGTAATATAAAGGTGTTCTATACTACATAACTAAATATTTCAATTAGAATTAATGATTATTTTATCTTACTGATAACATGTACATTGCAGATGAAATCATTGAAATATATGCTTTCTAGAACAACACTATTATAAAATCAAATGTAATATTTGTTTTTCTATTTGAGGTCTTAGCAGCATGTTTCACAAAGGCAGTGAAAGTGTCCTCAGTTACCTTCAATATATCACCTTCAGGTTTTAGTAAATACCACCAGTCAACCAATCAATAAAGTAATATAAACTGAACACCTGCTAGATTTTGTATTTTATCCCACAAAATACTTTTTTGTACCCACTAAATCTGTGTTAGACTTTTTATATTAAATTGGGATTTAGAGAAATAAGTTTTACCCCAGTTTCTATAGACAGAAAATAGCAGAAGAATGATTTGTATCTGAGAACATATAAGCAGATGTACTATATCTTATGGACATAACACTGTATTCAGTAGGATCAGCTCCCCCTTAGCTGTGTATAATTATTACAGAAAGAAGCAACATAATTTTTTATCCTGTTGTTTGTGTTTTGAGGGCAGAGTATCCTGAGTTGTTTCATTATGAATCAAGTTAACATTCACCTGGGGGAACTACTATGCTTCTTCTTCTAAAGAAATAAAATTTTTTATAGTACACTATTATCTAAAATTGCAAAATGAAGAAAGCAAAGAGATTTATCCACTCATTTATTCATATATTTTGGGAGTATAAATACTCTCATGATATTGATATTTCCTGAAACCAAATATATGGCTCAGTTTAGTTCTATTGCTATTGGGAGTAAAATTGGCAGAAGTCCTGCTTACTGTATTCTGGTCAACCATCCTGTTCATATTGCATTCAAATGTCCCACACATGAATGGAACCTAATAACAGATAGTAGCACACTTTATTATGAACCTAATCTATTTGGCATTATCAGAATCTAGTTCTCCCACCACAGCAATCCCTGGGACTCCATCACACCATAAAAGCAAGACTCTGATGTAAAGTCACATCACATGATGATAATAGAGGACTTTAAGAAAGAAATAAATAACTCCTTTAAAGAAATATAAGATAACACAGGTAAACAGGTAGAAGCTCTTAAAGAGGAAAATAAAAATCCCTTAAAGAATTGCAGGAAAACACAACCAAACAGGTGAAGGAAGTGAGCAAAACCATCCAAGATCTAAAAAATGGAAATAGTATAAATAAATAAATCACAAAGGGCGACAACACTGGAGATAAACTTCTAGTAAAGAGATCAGAAACCATAGACTCAAGCTTCTCTAACAGAATACGAGACATAGAAGAAAGAATCTCAGGTGCAGAAGATACCATAGAAAACACTGTAACAACAGTCAATGAAAATGCAAAATGCAAAAGTTCCAAACCCAGAACATTCAGGAAATCCAGGACACAATAAGAACACCAAACCTAAGGATAATTGGTATAGAAGAGAGTGAAGATTCCCAAATAAAATGGCCAATAATTATCTTCAACTAAATTATAGAAGTAAACTCCCCTAACCTAAAAGAGAGATGCCCATAAATTTTCAAGAACCATACAGAACTCCTAATAGATTGAACAAGAAAAGAAATTCCTCCTGCCTCATAATAGTCAAGACACCAAATGTAAAACAAAGAAAGAATATTAAAAGCAGTAACAGAAAAAGTCAAGTAACATATAAAGGCAGACCTATCAGAATTACACCAGACTTCTCACCAGAGACTATAAAAGCCAGAAAATCCTGGGAAGATGTCATACAGATCCTAAGACAACAAAAATGCCAGTCCAGTCTACTATACCCAGCAAAACTCTCTATTACTATAGATGAAGAAACCAACATATTCTGTGACAAAACCAAATTTACACAGTATCTTTCCAAAATTCCAGTCCTCAAATGGATAATAGCTGGGAAACTCCAAAATGAGAAAAGAAACTACACCCTAGAAAAAGCAAAAAAATAATCTTCTTTAAACAAACCCCAAAAAAGATAGTCATACAAACATAATTCCACTTCTAAAAACAAAAATAACAGGAAGCAATGATCATATCTCCTTAATATCTCTTAACATCAGTGGACTCAATTACCCAATAAAAGACATAAAATTTTTTTTATTAGGTATTTGCTTACATTTCTAATGCAGTGAGAGGGAAGAAAGAAGGAAGATGGAGGGATGATGAAGGAAGGAAGGGAGGGAGGAAGGAAGGAAGGAAGGAAGGAAGGAAGGAAGGAAGGGAAGGAAGGAGGGAAGGAAGGAGGGAAGGAAGGAAGGAAGGGAAGGAAGGAGGGAAGGAAGGAAGGGAGAGAGGGAAGGAAGGAAGGGAAGGAAGGAGGGAAGGAAGGAGGGAAGGAAGGAAGGAAGGGAAAGAAGGAAGGAGGGAGGGAAGGAAGGAGGGAAGGAAGGAAGCAAGACAATGTGAAGCTTTCCAGCAGCTTCTTTCTGGATTTTTGGGCCTTGGAAACTACTGGATACATGAGATTGGTTGAGGGCAGTTGAGCTCGTGTTTGTATGCTTTTATGCTTCTTACAAATATTAAGTGTGTTGGACAAATGTCTATCACCTGTCTTTTTGTGCACTGCATAAAGTTTGTCTTTG
Source organism: Tokudaia muenninki (assembly GCA_036184385.1). Taxonomy (NCBI): domain Eukaryota; kingdom Metazoa; phylum Chordata; class Mammalia; order Rodentia; family Muridae; genus Tokudaia; species Tokudaia muenninki. Next base: position 27,871,707 of record BTHS01000019.1, read on the forward strand.
TATGAAGAAAAAAAAAGACATAGACTAATAGACTGTATATGTAAACAGGACCCAGCATTTTGCTACATACAGGAAACACACCTTAGTGTCAAAGACAGACCCTACCTCAGAGTAAAGGGCTGGAAAACAATTTTCCAAGCAAATGGTACCAGGAAAGAAACTGGAGTAACCATTCAAATATCAAATAAAACTGACTTTCAGCCAAATGTTATAAAAAAGATAAGAAATTACACTTTGTACTCAAAGGAAAAATCTACCAAAATGAACTCTCAATTCTGATCATCTATACTCCAAATGCAAGGGCACTCACATTCATAAAAGAAGCTTTACCAAAGTTCAACACACACATTGCACCTCACACAATAACAGAGGGAGACTTCAATACCCTACTCTAATCAGTGTACAGACATGGAAACACACTAAACAGTGACACAGTAAAACCAACAGAAGTGATGGACCAAATGGTTTTAATAGATATCTGTAGAACATTTGTTCCTATAACAAAAGTATATACCTTCTTCTTAGAACCTTATGGTACCTGATCCAAAATTGACCATATAATCAGTCACAAAACTGGCCTCAACAAATACAAGAATATTGAAATCATCTCATGCATCCTATCAGACTGCCATGGACTAAGGCTGGTCTTCAATAGCAACAGAAATAACAGAAAGTCCACACATACATGGAAGCTGAACAATGTTCTACTCAATGATAACTTGGTCAAAGATGAAATAAAGAAATTAAAGATTTTTAGAATTTAATGAAAATGGAGACACTATGTACTCTAACTTACGGGACACAATGAAAGTGGTGCTAAGAGGAAAATTCATAATTCTGAGAGTCTCCAAAAGGAACCTGGAGAGAGAATACACCAGCACCTTAATAGTACACCTGAAACCTCTAGAACAAAAAGAAGAAAATTGACCCAATAAGAGTAAAAAGCAGGAAATAATCAAACTCAGGACTGAAATCAACCAAGTAGAAACAAAAAGAACTATAGGAAGAATCATCAAAACCAGGAGTTTGTTCTTTGAGAAAAATTTTTCTTTTTTTCTACTTTTCTTTCTTTCTTTCTTTCTTTCTTTCTTTCTTTCTTTCTTTCTTTCTTTCTTTCTTTCTTTCTTTCTTTTCTTTCTTTCTCTCTCTCTTTCTTTCTCTCCCTCTTTCTTTCATCCTTCATTCCTTCTTTCTTTCCTTCTTTGTTTCTTTGTTTCATTCTTTTGTTCTTCCTTTCTTTTCTTTCTTCTTTGTTTATTTTTTTATCAAATATTGTCTAACAGGAGTCAAACTGAAAAAGGAAACTTCTGTTGAGAAAATGTCTATATCAGATTGTCTAGTAGACAAAAGATCATTGAATATTTTCTTGACTGATAATTTATTATTGCAAGTTCTATCCCTGGACAGCTGGAATAAGAAATCATTTTGCACAATATAGTAATTACTTTTACTTCACGAGCTCTTCTTCAGTGCCTGCTTCCAAGTTCATGTTTGAGTTCCTGTACTGACTACCATTAATAATGTACTGTAAGATATAAGATGGAATGAACACTTTCCTTTAAAAAAAACAAAACAGAACAAAAAACCAAGAAACAACAACAAAAATCCAGAACATGGCTGGGCAGTACTTTTAAAAGGTGGAAGGGGAATAATTACTTATGTATGTGAAATTGTTTCCATACATGCTAAGTAAGGCATTTTGATGTGACTGATTGTAGGATATTCACAGACTCATAAGAAACACCTTGTCAATTTTGTGTAAGTAAACCAAATCATTTCACTGGCATCTTTGGTTGAACTCTGATAATTTTTGAAATGTGGTCCCATTGAGAACTTAGAAAGGGGATAAATATTGCTTATACCCCACTATTAAATAAATATCCTCATAATATAAAAAAGAAATGGCCACTAAATCATACATGTAAGATCAGATACACATTCTTGATTTCTTATACCCCAAATTGACTGTAGTGTCCATTTACATCTTCTATCATTGAAATGAAAACATACCCAACAAAAACATTGTAATAAAGGACAGGTTTACCTTTGTTTGTTGTTTGTAAAATGGTCCAAAAATACTGCAGAAGGAACAGAAACAGAAGCAAGAAAAAGCTAGATTTATCAATTCTCTTGGTACCCAAGAAGCTGGGCTGATGATGGAGTAGTGCTGGGAATCTACAACCTCAAGTACCACCCTAGTGACTACTTCCTAAGTAAACCAAAATCTTCCTTAAAAATTTTCAACAAATGAATAAGGACCTACTTACTGTCCAAAAGTAAATACCCACTGGCAATATTTCACATTGGAAGTAAAACACTAGTGTAATGTGGAAAAATATATAATTGTGCTTTTTAAAATATCCATAGCATAGTATTTCAGTTGCAAACATGTTAAATACAAAATTAAGAAAACAGACTAATTCTTCTAAATCATGAATGAGACAGTCAAGGTTTATTGATTCTGTGATTCTTTGTTAAATCATATGGTACAAAATACTAACCAAAAGAAGATCAAAGTTTTAGATAATTTTCATTTTTCTGTTATTTTGTGCTCATTGAAATAACAAAGGAATAATTCATGCTTTGGAATTTATAAGAAATCCTAGCTGTGTGTAACAACACAAATCATCACACAGTAATTATGTCGTGAGATTTTCAAATGAAATATAAATGCAAAGAATGAACAGAAATAAAGGAATGATGATGTTAAGTGTAAAGTTATAATTATATTTCTCATTCTATAATACTTGCCATAATTCTGTGAAAAGTGATTTTAAGAGAGAATATTCTAGGAATAATAGTGTTTATCATCACAAAATACAGAAGTCTTAAAGAATCAGGTATTAGGCACTAAATTATAACTTTTGAGGCTCTAAATGTCAAACTGCTGCTCAGAAAAAATTAATTTATCATGTTATATATTTAGAACACACACGCTAATGTCAAATCATGAAATAATTATCAGATAATTACTTTCATTAATAATAACATTATTAATAGTAATATATTTATGCTCTACTCCATAATCAGCAAGACTCTTCCAGCGAGCTACATAATAGGAATTAGTTAAGCACTTTACAAGATAATTCACTTTGTCAGAGCACTAAGCAGTATTTACCACACTATAGTTGCAATTTAGTAGATGGCAGAATTTCAACTATGTCTGAAAATGTGTCTCTTCAGTTTAAACTTGTTGGTTTTATTGTTCTCTTCAACTTGAACTCTATAGTGAGTCTCCCCTTGGCAATAAATTTATGCATATTTAGGAAGAATATAAATCTTTTGATTGTTGACTTTAATGCCATTCTCTGAACTATTTGTCTTTATAAAAATATTATGTTGAAATAATAGGGTGTTAAACAACATGGGATGAGTTTCTTCCTTTGAAACATTCAAGGATAATATTAAAATTCTTTACATAATAGAACCAATTGTCAAGACACTCCTGAGTAACAGTAGATGTATTTCTAAAATGTCTTTCCTTCAATTAGACATTAAAATAATAACACATTAATTTAAAGTTTCCCACTTTCAATTTTTAAATATTTATACAATAAAATCATACTGTCCCTCACTAGATCCTTCAATGTTTTTTCATATGCCAGTATCTGAAATAAAAAATAAGACTTGCTTCATCATTTTCTTCACTCACCACAATTAAAAATATCATATTTTTACATACTGTTTTTCTTAGTTCCTACATTTATTTAGATACATTCATACACACTCATGTTTTCCTAAAGAAAGGTGTGCAATATCATTCCCTAAAATGAAATGTAATAAGATCAATTTTTTATGTATTTTGCTATTATTGAAATATGTTTTTGTTTAATTTGGAAATGTTCTTTAGTCAACACCACGTAGATGACTTACATGTTCTTTCAGCCTTTTCAAACCAATTTTATTTTATATATTCTGTCTTTGGAGCACTGTGACTTATCATTCAAGTTTTTTAGGGCTTTGAAAAAATGATTACAGGTTTCTCAGTGTCATAATAAAAGCAATACAGATTGTGATTGATTGGTTATCATTATCTGTTATGTACATATGCAGTAAATGCTAACAGTGGGAATTACTGTGTCCATAACACATCTTGCTGATTAATAACAAAGACATATTTCATATTACAACAAATAATTTGGTTATATTGAAACAAAAAGTGTCAGAAAAAACATTAAACTCAGTATTTTGAAATAATACCAGAAACCAATGGAAAATATATAACTTGGAAAATATTAGACTATGTTTAAAGCAGATCTTTGAAATCTTTACTTTCACATTTACTCTTCTAAAATGAGTTATTCAGACTCAATCAATAGATGCTTTGTTTCATTCTTTCTAAAATCTGGAAAGAATATTCTTGGTAATATCCCAAACAAAATCAAGTTTTTTCAACACTCAACTTAAAGATCACTTAGTGATGACAAGTTATCTAGGTTGCTTATGTGAACCCAACAATAAATTATCACATGTGACATATGATACTCTGAAAAATTTTGGGCTTAGAAACTGCTCCTTAAATTTGTTACTCCAGAAGTAAAACGAGGGTCTATCATTCATGAAGCCCTGGGTTTTATCTTCACCAGGAAGAAATAAAAAATACGCATAGCAGCTGGAAATGAAAAAGGAGGATAATAAATTCAAGTCATTCTCAACTATGTAGCTAGTTTGAAGCCAGTATAGACTAATTGTGACTCATTCCTAAAAATGTCAGTGTCTTGAATTCTCATCTTCCAAATCAAAACCAACAATTCTAATCATGTTATACCTAACTATTGTGTTAGTGTGCATTAATTGTAGAAAAAGATTATGTTGTGTATTTTTAGTACCATGGTAATTATGATTATATACTTGAATGTCTAGGAGACAAGCTTCTATACACACTTACATGCTGTAAATGAGGATATCCTCTAGGTATATCTGTGAGGGTATTTAGATTAGGTTAATTGAGGTAGGAATAGCTGTCTTAATTGTGGATGGCATCATTTTGTAACTGGGATTATGGACAGAGTAGAATGAAAAATGTGAGATGAATATAATCTATCACTGTGGTTCTTAACAATATAATAAACGAGACTAGCTTCCTAAATACCCAATACTTATTTCCTGTCTGCTGTATGTCCTTAGTATGTCTTTCTGATTCTGACATATGTTGATAAAATGGTGAGTTCTTATTCTAAGTGTTTGTAGAAAAGAAAAGATTTACTTAGTAATTGCCTATGATAATTTTGTTGTGCTAATATGCCATTTTTCATGTTTACAGATAGCTTAGATGGATTCTATGTATATTCCATAATTTCACTATCTTGTGCTGACTGCTATATTTAAAAGTAGACAAACAAGAGTCACTAGAAATAACAATGGTGGGCTAGCATGTTTCAATCCCATTTTCAAAGGATGTTATTTCAGTTTCTTCAATTTTTCAATACCTTCTGTGTGCTCAGCATTTATAGTTTATAATTATTGATGTCTAATATTTCTAATTGTAGTGTTTTCCAGAGCTTCATTATGAAGGATCATAAATTTTGTCAAACAATTTTCTGAGTCTGTAGTAGAAATGTTCATATTGATTTCATCAATTTTTCTATTTGTGTGCAACTAGATTTATAAATTTGTGTAAGTTAATCCAATGTTGTCTCTTTGGAATGAAACCAGTTTCAGTATGTAATGTACTTAGTATCCTATTTCTTTTGTTTGTCCTTATGCTCATCAAGGTTGTAAATCAAAATTTTTGCTATATTATTGTGTCTTAATCGGGGTATTACATCACAGATATACCACATTTATAGAATGAACTGAGATGGCATTCTTTTCTTTCTGTTTTAATAGAAAAGTTTGAGAAATATTGATGTTCATTACTTTTTAAATATAATTGATTAATGAATTTGTCCATTATTTTGTTTGTTGTAATCACTTTATTATGAGAACAATTTTTTCATTGTTGCTTACATCTTAACATTCATTACATTTTTTCATAGGACAGATAGAGTGAAAGGAAAGAATCAACTTACAAAATTTGTCCTCTTCTCACACAGGCTTTGGCATCTACTTGTTTATAAACACATACATACATATACATACATATATGCATACATACATGCATACATACATAAATACATATTCATACATACATAGAAAAATATATATACATGTTGAGAGACAGAGGAGATGATGTTTGTAAATATATGTATATATGTACACTTTTATCTCCTAGAATCTCATTAATTTGATAATAAGATTTTCAGTTTAATATGTGTGTTATGGTTATAGAATGGACTAATGAATCAATTACTTGTCCCATGCAGTTACTTGTTCATCTCTAAGTTTTAGTTCATAACATTTCTTGCTTCAAATCTTATACCTTTTCTCATGTCAACAAATTTTGAGTCCTTTATAGAGCAAGTAAATATGAAAAACAATGAAAATTAATTACTGCAATGAAAATAATTGAAAAATATATATTTAAGTATACCATAGTATGGCACATAGTTTTTATTTTTAATTCCCCAAAGATGCTCTACATTGTATGGTATATTCATTTAATTATTTTTTAATCTTCATGTACCATAAAAATATGAAGGAAAACAAATTCTTTATCTTGGTCCTTAATAATTTTTAGGGATTATGCATGTTGTGGATGATTGAGATGAAATAACAACAATAATAATAATACATAGAGTTTTAATCATATTGGAGATTTAATCATATTGTTTATTTCCAGATTACATTCAAGGTTGTATTCATATACATATGTAATTTATTTGATTTTTTGTATGATGTTTTTTCTGTCTTAGATCTTGAATCATAGATTTTGTTACCATTTATACTTCAATATATCCTAGAAAAGCAAAACACAAAATGTAACAAATATAACTATGTTTACAATTTTTCATTGCAAGCCTCATCAAATAAATATATGATATATTCTTATATCTATAAATACCACTGTTGTTTACCTGCTTAAGAATGGTAGAATTTAAAATTAGTTCTTATTGCTTAGAATGCTGGGCAGCAAGATTTTTGCTGCTGCTGAGAACCTGTTACAGTGGTTTAATTAAAAATTGATATCAACTTCTTTAGAATTTGCAAAGTATACCAAGCAAAGTGAAATTAGGAAATGGTTAACTTCTCTCTTTTTGGAAAATCATAGGAAATTAGATTTCCCATCAAGTTGCTTGCTTTTCTTGATAACATCATTAAGTTAATGTTATGGGAGTTAGGGTTCCTGTACAAAATATTTAAGATATTTAAAAAACAGGAAGAAAACTCAAAATAATGTCTAGAATTGGTAGCCCTTTATAACAAGCTATTTAAAACAAATTTTCATGGGTGAATTTGGTCCTCTTCATTGACATTATATAATTTTTCAAATTTCACAATTCATGTGACTTATCCTCTCACCATGTATTCTATACATGGTCATGAAATTTTATTTAGATAACATTGATGATACAAACCCTATGTTCTTCCTAATCATCTGCCTTGTCTATAAAACTATGGATCAAATAATATTTTCCCTATCTCCAGAGTTTTACACTCTCAGCAAATTCAATCAATATGAATATTTTCTAGATTTTTTTCCTTGCTCTTTTTTGTGTATTTGAGGCATCTCATATCTTTTCATGGCCTAATACTATATTATTTTTAGCATGAAATAATACTCTGTTCTCTGTATGTACCAAATTATTTTATCTGTAGACATTAGAATGGTGTGTTGGTGACTGACACATTTAGTAATTATGAACAAATCTTTTGATAACACCGACATGCAGATGTTTGTGTATATAAGTATATTCAGCTAATTAGGGTAAATAATGGAATATTATTTCTGGATTTAAACAAAAATATATGGTTTGTTTTGGTGGAAGCATTTAAACACAGAATACATTACAAAATGTTTATACCATTGTATATCTCTACTGTGAACAAATGAATATCCCCTAAAATTATCATTCTTCCCATGGAACTATATATCAGGACATTGGAAAAAGATCTTCCTAGTATAGCATTATACTGATATATTCATAAATGAGTGCAAAAACTATAACCTCTTATTTTTTTTTATTTTCAATTTACCTACACAAAAATTGTAAAGAATATAATTCTGGATTAAGGAGAATTATGGCTATCTACAACCAATTATGAAGTATTGAATTGTAAACTAATAAATGATGACCCAATACCATAATAAGTAGCTGGTTTGGTGTTCTGTACTGTTTGAGTAATTTCTTGTGTTGTGAAGAAATTGATACTTTGAATCTGCCTCATGAGATACATATTCTCTATTAAAGTAGGGTTTTTTTTCACTTTTCCCCTTAAATATATTTTTTATTTACATTTCAAATGATTTCCCCTTTCCCGGTTCCCCCCTCACTGAAAGTTTCATAAGCTCTCACAGCTTCCCCTGTTCCCCAATCAACCCTCTCCCACTTCTCTGTCCTAGTACTCCCTTACACTGCTGTGTCAAGCCATTTCAGTATCAGGGGCATCTCCTTCCTTCTTCTTGGGCATCATTTGATGTGTGAATTGTGTCTCAGGTATTCCGAACTTCTGGGCTAATATCCACATACCAGTGAATGCATACAATGTGTGTTCTTTTGTGACTGGGTTACCTCACTTAGGATGATATTTTCCAATTCCACACATTTCTGCCTATTATGAATAGGGCTAAGACGAACATAGTGGAGCATGTGTCATTACATGCTGGAGAATACTCTGGGTATATGCCCAGGAGTGGTATAATGGGGTCCTCCAGTAGTATCATTCCCAGTTTTCTGACGAACCGCCACACTGATTTCCAGATTGGTTGTACCAGCTTGCAATCCCACCAGCAGTGAAGGGGTGTTCACCTTTCTCCACATCCTCGCCAACACTTTCTGTCTCCTGAGTTTTTGATCTTAGCTAGTCTGACTGGTGTGAGGTGAAATCTCAGAGTTACTGATTCACATTTCCCTGATAACTAAGGATGTTGAACATTTCTTTAGGTGCTTCTCAGCCATTCGATATTCCTTAGGTGAAATTCTTTGTTTAGTTCTGTACCCAATTTTTAATAGGGTTATATGGCTCTCTGTAGTCTAGTTTCTTGAGATCTTTGTCCTTTAATATATTGGATATTAGTCCTCTGTTGGATATATGGTTGGTAAAGATCTTTACCCAATTTGTTGGTTGCTGTTTGGTCGATTGACAGTGTCCATTGTCTTACAGAAAATTTGTAATTTTATGAGGTCCCATTGGTCAATTCCTGATCTTAGAGCATAAGCTATTGGTGTTGTGTTCAGGAAATTTTCCCCTGTGCCCATGTGCTCAAGGCTCTTTCTCAGTTTCTTTTCTATTAGTCTCAGTATGTCTGGTTTTATGTGGAGGTCCTTGATTCCCATGGACTTGAACTTAGTACAAGGAGATGAGAATGCATTGATTTGCATTCTTCTGCATACTAGCTGCCAGTTGAATCAGCACAATTTGTTGAAAAGGCTATCTTTTTTTCCACTGGATGGTTTTAGCTCATTTGTCAAAGATCAAGTGAGCATATGTGTGTGGATTCATTTCTGGGTCTTCAATTCTGTTCCATTGATCTACATGCCTGTCACTATACCAATACCATGCAGTTCTTAACACTATTGTTTTGTAGTACTGTTTGAGGTCTGGGATACTGATTTCTCCAGAAGTTCTTTTACTGTTAAGAATAGTTTTAGCTATCCAGGGCTTTTGTTATTCCACTTGAATTTGAGAATTGCTCTTTCTAACTCTGAAGAATTGAGTTAAGATTTTGATGGGGATTGCATTGAATCTGTATATTGCTTTTGGCAAGATGGCATTTTTACTATATTAATCCTGCCAATCTCTGAGCATGGGAGATTTTTCCAACTTCAGATGTATTCTTTGATTTCTTTCTTCAGAGACTTGACATTCTTGTCATACAGATCTTTCACTTGTTTGGTTAGAGTCACACCAAGATACTTTATATTGATTGTGGTTATTGTGAAGGGTGTTTTCCAAATTTCTTTCTCAGCTTGTTTATCCTTTGAACATAGGAAAGCTACTGATTTGCTTGATTTAATTTTTTATTCGACCACTTTCCTGAAATTTTTTACTCTATTTAAGAGTTATCTGGTGGAGTTTTTTGGGTTGCTTACGTGTACTATCAAAACATCTGCAAATAGTGATAATTTGATTTCTTCCTTTCTAATTTGTATCCTTTTGACTTCCTTTTCTTGTCTAATTGCTCTACCTAGAACTTCAAGTACTATATTGAATAGATGTGGAGAGAGAGGGCTGCCTTAACTAGTCCCTGACTTTAGTGGAGTTGCTTCAAGTTTCTCTCCTTTTAGTTTGATTTTGGCTACTGGTTTGCTGTATATTGCTTTTACTATGTTTAGATATGGGTCTTGAATTCCTGTTCTTACCAATACTTTTAGCATGGAAGGATGCTGAATTTTGTCAAATGATTTTTCAGCATCTAATGAAATGTCCTTGTGGTTTTTTAATTTGAGTTTGTTTATGTAGTGGATTACATAGATAGCTTTCTGTATATTGACCCATCCCTGCATCCAAGGGATGAAGCCTAGATCATGGTGAATGATTGTTTTGATGTGTTCTTGGATTTGGTTGGAAAGTATTTTATTGAGTATTTATGCATCAATATTCATAAGGAAATTTGGTCTGAAGTTCTCTTTTTTTGTTGGATCTTTGTGTGGTTTTGGTATCAGTAGAATTGTGGCTTCATAGAACGAGTTGGGTAGTGTTCCTTCTGTTTCTATTTTGTGGAATAGTTTGAAGAGTATTGGAGTTAGGTCTTCTTTGAAGGCCTGATTGAATTCTGCACTAAAACCACGTAGTCCTGTTTTTTTTTTGTTGGGAGAATGTCAATGACCACTTTTATTTCTTTCAGAGTTATCGGACTGTTTTGATGGTCTATCTGATCCTGGTTTAACTTTAGTATTTGGTATCTGTCTAGGAAATTGTTCATTTCACCCAGATTTTCCAGTTGTGTTGAGTACAGGCTTTTGTAGTAGAACCTGATGATATTTTGAATTTCCTCAGCTTCTTTTGTTATATCTCCCTTTTCATTTATGATTTTGTTAATTTGGATACTGTCTCTGTGCCCTCTGGCTAGTCTGGCTAAGGGTTTATCTATCTTGTTGATATTCTCAAAGAACCAGCTCCTGGTTTCATTGATTCTTTGTATGGTTGGTTTTGTTTCTACATGGTTGAATTCAGCCCTGTGTTTGATGATTTCCTGTCTTCTACTCCTCTTGGGTGTATTAGCTTCTTTTTTATTCTAAAGCTTTCAGGTGTGCTGTTAAGCTGCTAGAGCATGCTCTCTCCAGCTTATTTTTGGAGGCACTCAGAGCTATGAGTTTTCCTTTTAGCACTGCTTATGTATTCCATAAATTTGTGCATGTTGTTCCTTCATTTCCATTAAATTCAAAAAGTCTTTTATTTCTTCCCTTATTTCTTCCTTGACCAATGTATCATTCAGAAGAGCATTGTTCAGCTTCCATTAACACAAAGTTAATGTGATAGAAATTCTGAGACAAATGACTAATGAGAATGATTTTGTGTAGGTAGTTTTTTCCTCTCTTTGTGATACATTTCATGGTCTAGACAGAGACAAATACTCTTCTCATAGTACTTTCCTTTTGAAAACCAATTCCTCAAATCCATAAAATCTGCAGTAGCAATTAATAAAATGTAAAAAAAAAGATTGATTGAATTGCAGAAAGATTTAAGCATTTAGAAACAACTATATCCATGTAAACAGTTCTCACAGACTATAAATATCCACAGTGAAAATTCTGGTATAATAACCAAGAGAGATCACATCTAGATAGAGAGCTGAAAATCTTAAGAATGATGTTCTTTCTCTATAGGATGACTTTACTTATCTCAATCTCTTAAACTTAAGAAAAATTTCCTTAAAATCAAAAAGGCAGTGGGAGTAGAGCTATTAAGTGTAATAATCTTAATCCTTGTCATTTTATTCAATATACTGAAAAATATCTGCAGAGAGACTAAATTTTATGTTACAATTTAATAATATTATGTAAAGAAAAGTTGCATTTATGTACTTTGCAATGCAAAAACTACATTTTTATTGAATATTTTATACATTTACATTTCAAATATTATTCCTTTTCCCGGTTTCCCCCATCTCAGAAAACCTCCAATAAATCCTCCATCTCACACCAGTCAGAATGACTAAGATCAAAAACACAGGAGACAGCAGTTGTTGGCGAGGATGTGGAGAAAGAGGAACACGCCTCCACTGCTGGTGGGATTGCAAGCTGGTAAAACCACTCTGGAAATCAGTCTGGCGGTTCCTCAGGAAACTGGACATGACACTCCCGGAGGATCCGGCTATACCACTCCTGGGCATATACCCAGAGGCTTTACCTGCATGCAATAAGTACACATGCTCCACTATGTTCATAGCAGCCTTATTTATGATAGCCAGAAGCTGGAAAGAACCCAGATGTCCCTCAACGGAGGAATGGATTCAGAAGATGTGGTATATTTACACAATGGAATACTACTCTGCAATTAAAAACAATGAATTCACAAAATTCCTAGGCAAAAGGTCAGAACTTGAAAATATCATCCTTAGTGAGGTAACCCAATCACAAAAGAACACACATGGTATGAAGTCACTGATAAGGGGATATTAACCCAGAATCTCGGAATACCCTAGACACAATTTGCATATCAATAGATTTCTAAGAAGATGAAAGGAGAGACCCCTGGTCCTGGAAAGACTGGATGTAGGGGAACGCCAGGACAGAGAAGCGAGAGGGGGTTGAATGGGGAAAAGAGGGAGGGAAGGGGGCTTATGGGACTTTCGGGGAGGGAGGAAACGGTAAAGGGGAAATGATTTTGAATGTATATATAAAAAAAACTTAGAAAATAAAATTTAAAAAATTAAAAAAAAAATCCTCCCTCTCCCTGCCTCCATGAAGATGTCCCTCAATACAACACACTCCCACCTACCCACCCTTGATTTCCCCATGCTGGAGCATCTATCAAGCCTTCATAGGACCTAGGTCCTCTTCTCCCACCAATGCCCAACAAAGTATTCCTCTGCCACAAGTGCTTAAGTATGGGAAGCCCTGGTTGTCTGGTTAGTCTACATCACCATTCTTCTCATGAGGCTACAAACCCCTTCAGCTCCTCCAGTCCTCCCTCCAGCTACTCCAGTGGGGCCTCTGTTCTCAGTCCAATGGTTGGCTGCTAGCATCTGCCTCTGTATCTGTAAGACTCTGTTAGGGCCCCTCAGGAGACAGTCATACCAGGCTCCTTTCGGCATACACTTGTTGGCATCGACAATAGCGTTGGGGTTTGGTAACTATTTATAGGATGAATCCTGAGATAGGACAGTCACTGGATGGTTTTTTCTTCTGTCTCTGTCCCACACTATTTCTCCATAAATATTCCTGTGAGTATTTTGTTCCCTTTCTCAGAAAAACCAAAGCACCCACACTTTGGTCTTCCTTCTTTTTGAACTTCATGTGGTCTGTGAATTTTATATCTTGTTTGTTCTGAGCTTTTGGGCTAATATCCACTTATCAGTGAGTCCATACCATGTGTGTTCTTTTGTGAATGGGTTACCTCATTCAGGATGACACTTTCTAGTTTCATCCATTTGCCTAAGAATTTCATGAATTCATTGTTTTTAATAGCTGTGTAGTATTCCATTGTGTAAATATACCACATTTTATATATATCCATTGCTCCGTTGAAGGACATCTGAGTTCTTTTCAGCTTCTGGCTATTATAAATAAGGCTGCTATAAACACAGTGGAACATATGTCCTTATTGCATGTGGGACCATGATCTGGGTATAGGCACAAGAATGGTATAACAGGGTCCTCAGATTGTACTATGTCTAATTTTCTGAGGAATCACAAAACTGATTTACAGAGTGGTTGTACCAGCTTGCAATCCCATCAGCAATGGAGCAGTGTTCCTCTTTCTCCACATCCTTGCCAGTATTTTTTGTCCCCTGAATTTTTTATCTAAGCCATTCTGACTGCTGTGAAGTGGAATCTCAGGATTGATTTGATTTCCATTTGCCTGATAACAGGATGTTGAACATTTCTTTAGGTGCTTCACAGTCATTCCATTCTCTTCAGGTGAGAATTCTCTGTTTAGCTGTGCATCCCATTTTTAATAAGTTTATTTGACTCTCTGGAGTCTAGTTTCTTGAGTATTTTGTATACATTGGATTTAAGCCTCTATTGAATGTAGGATTACTAAAGATATTTTCCCAATATATTGGTTGCCATTTTATCCTATTGAAAGTTTACTTTGCCTTACAAAAGCTTTGCAATTTTATGAGGTCTCATTTGGTGATACTTGTTCTTAGAGCATAAGCCATTGGTGCTCTGTTCAGGTAATTTTCTCCTGTGTCCATGTGTTCAAGCATTCCCTTCCATAAGCTTTAGTGTACTGGTTTTATGTGGTGGTCCTTAATCCACTTGGAGTTGAACTTTGTACAAGGAGATAAGAATGGATCTATTTGCACGTTTTACATGTTTACTTCCAGTTGATCCGGCACCATTTGTTAAAAATGCTATCTTTTTTCCACTGGTTGATTTTAGCTCCTTTGTCAATTATCAAGTGACCATAGGTGTATGGGTCCATTTCTCGGTCTTCAATTCTATTCGATAGGTCTTTCTGCCTATATGTGTACCACTACTATATCATTTCTATCACTATTCTTCTGTAGTAGATCTTAAAGTCAGGGATAGTGATTCTCCCAGAAATTCTTTCGGTGTTGAGAATAGTTTTCACTATCCTGGATTTTTTTTTTGTTATTCCAAATGCATTTGAAGATTTCTCTTTCTAGTTCTATGAAGAATTGATTAGGAATTTTGATGGGGATTGCACTGAGTCTGTAGATTGCTTTTGACAATATGGCTAATCCATGAGCATGGGGGAAATCTTTCCATCTCCTCAAATCTTTTTCAATTTCTTTCTGCAGAGGCTTGACATTCTTGTCAAACAGATCTTTCACTTGCTTGGTTAGAGTTACACCAAGGTATGTAATATTATTTGTGATTACTATGAAGGGTGTCATTTCATGAAATTCTTTCTCAGCCTCTTTATACTTTGAGTATAGGAAGGCTACTGAGTTGATTGAGTTAATTCTATATCAAGCCACTTTGCTGAAGTTGTTTATAAGGTTTAGGAGTTCTCTGGTGGAATTTTTGGGGTCTCTTAATTATACTATCATATCATCTGCAAATAGTGATACTTTGATGTCTTCCTTTCTGTGGGGAGCCGCCCTTCTGGTCGCCATTACAAGATGGCGCCTAGATCCGGCCTGCGAGGATAGTAAACATCTGACTGCGCATGCCCTGGGAAACTCCAGGCACAGTGCCACCTGGCACGTAATCTGGCCTGATTGGAAAGAGCCAATAGAGGGGTGCCGCGTCCGAGACGGGACTATTTCCCTATATAAGGGTAATGGTTCTCCTGTTCGGGGCCTCCGCATCAAGACTGTAAGCTTATGCTCTCCCTCTCAAGATGCATTAAAGCTTTGCTGCAGAAGGATCCTGTTTGTGTGCCGCGTCGTTCTTGCTGGCGAGATCGTAGAGCGGGACACCTTTCCCAATTTTATCCCTTTAACCTCCTTTTGTTGTTTGATTGCTCTAGCTAGAACATAAAGTACTATATTGAATAGATAGGGACAGAGTGGGCAGCCTTGTTTGGTCCCCGATTTTATTGGGATTGTTTCAAATTTCTCTCCATGTAATTTGATGTTGGCTATAAGTTTGGGGTATATTGCTTTTACTATGTTTAGGTATGGGCTTGAATTCCTGAAGTTTCCAAGACTTTTAACATGAAGAGATGCTGCATTTTGCCAAATGATTTTTCAGCATCTAATGAAATGATCATGTGGGTTTTTTTTTCTTTGAGTTTGTTTGTGTAGTGGATTAAATTGATGGATTTCTGTATACTGAACCATCCCTGCGCCCCTTGGATGATGCCTACTTGATCATGGTGAATGATAATTTTGATGTATTTTGGATCTGGTTAATAGGAATCTTATTGAGTAGTTTTGTATCAATGTTCATTAGGGAAATTGGTCTGAAGTCCTCTTTCCTTGTTTAATCTTTGTTTGGTTTAGGTTTAAGTATAATTGGGGCTTCATAAAATTAATTGGGTAGTGTTCCTTGTGTTTCTATTTCATGGAATAGTTTGAAGAGTATTGGTATTAGGTCTTCTTTGAAGATCTGATAGGATTCTCCAGTAAACCCATCTGGTCCTGGGCATTTTTTGGTTGGGAGACTGTTAATGACTATTTCTATTTCCTCAGGTCTTATGGGACTATTTAGATGATTTATCTGATCCTGTTTTAACATTGGCACCTCATATGTTTCTAGAGAATTGCCTATTTCATACAGATTTTTCAATTCTGTTGAGTATAAGATTTTGTAGTAAGATCTGATGTTTTTTTGACAAAGAAACTAAAAACAAAACAAAACAAAAAACCCAAACAAACACATGACCAAATTATTTGTTGCTGAGAAACCATTTGACAAAAGTTAACATGCTTTCATGGTAAAAGTTTTGGAAAAATTAGGAATTCAAGGCCCTTACGTAAACATGGTAAAAGCAATATATAACAAATCAGCACCTAACATCAAATGAAATGATGAGAAACTTGAATCAATACAACTAAAATCAGGCACTAGACAAGGCTGGCAACTCTCTCCATATCTATTCAATATAGCACTCAAAGTCCTAGTCAGAGAAATTAGAAAACAAACAGAGATCAAAATTATGTGGATTGGAAAGGAAGAAGAAAAAACATCAATATTTGCAGATGATATGATAGTATACTTACATGATATCAAAAAAAAAATTCCACTAGAGAACTCCTAAAGCTGATAAACAACTTCAGCAAAAGTAGCTGGATATAAAATTAACTCAAACAAATCAGTAGCCTTCTTCTATTCAAAGGATAAACAGACTGAGAAAGAAATAAGTGAAATGACACCCTTCACAATGGTCACAAACAATATAAAATAACTTCATGTGACTCCAACCAAATGAGTAAAAAATCTATATGACAAAAACTTCAAGTCTCTGAAGAAGGAAATCAAAGAAGGTCTCAAAAGTTGGAAAGAACTTCCATGCTCATAGATGGACAGGATTAATATAGCAAAAATGGGCATCTTGCTGAAAGCAATCTACAGATTAAATGCAATCTCCATCAAAAATTTAACTCAATTTTTTGTAGAGTTAGAGCAATTTGAAAATTAACTTAGAACACCAAAAATATAACAGGATATCAAAACTTATTTTCCATAATAAATGAACTTCTGGGGGGGCTCACCATCCCTGACCTCAAGCTGAATTATAAAACAATACTGGTAAAAACTGCATGGTATTGATACAGAGACAGACAGGTAGATCAATGGAATAGAATTGAAGACCCAGAAATGAACCCACACACTATGGTTGCTTTATATTTGATAAAGGAGCTAAAACAAGACAGCATTTTCAACAAATGGTCATATTTCAATTGGCAGTCAGCAGTTAGAGGAATGAAAATTGATCTATAATTATCGCTTTCTACAAAGCTCAAGTCCAAATGAATCAAGGAACTTCATATAAAACCAGATACACTGAAAATAATAAAAGAGATGGTGGAGAAAACCCTCGAATACATGGCCACAGGGGAAAATTTTCTGAACAGAACGACAATGGGTTATGCTCTAAGCTCAACAATAGACAAATGGGACCTCATAAAATTGCAAAGCTTTTCTATAAAGCAAAGGAAACTGTCAATAGGACCAAATGGCGAACAACAGAATTGGAAAAGATGTTTACAAATCCTACACCTGATAGTGGGCTAAAATCGAGTATATACAAAGAACTCAAGAATTTAGACTCCTGAGGATCAAATAACCCTATTAAAATGCAGTACAGAGCTAAATGAAGAATTCTGAACTGAGGAATATCAAATGGCTGAGAAGCACTTAAATAAATGTTCAACATCCTTGTTAAAAGGGAAATGCAAATCAGAAAGACCCTGAAATTCCAACTCACACCAGTCAGAATGGCTAAGGTCAAAATCTCAGGTGACATCAGGTACTGACATGTGTGTGGAGAGAGGAACACTCCTCCAGTGTTGGTGGAATTGCAAGCTGGTTCAACCACTCTGGAAATCAGTTTGGCAGTTCCTCAGAAAAATGTACCTAGTACTACCTGAGGACTCAGCTCTACCACTCCTAGGCTCATACCCAAAAGATGCTAAAACCTATAACAAGGACACATTCTCCACTATGTTCAAAGAAGCCTTATTTATAATAGCCAGAAGCTGTAAAGAGCCCAGATTTCTTTCACCAGAGCAATGGATACAGAAAATGTGATACATTTATACAAGGGATTACTTCTCACCTACTAAAAATATCACTTCTTGAAATTCTTAGACACATGGATGTAACTAGAAAATACCATTCTAAGTGAGGAAACCCAATCACAAAGAACATACATGGTATATAGTCACTGATAATTGGACAGTAGCCCAAAATCTCGGAATACCCAATATTCAACTCATAAGCTACATGAAGCTCAAGACTGATGACCAAAGTGTGGATAATTAGGTCCTTCATAGAAGGGGGAACAAAATACCCATGGGAGGACATACAGAAACAAAGTGTTTAGCAGAGACTGAAGAAAAGGCCATCCAGAGACTGCCCGACCTGGGGATCTATCCCATATACAGTTACCAAACTCAGACACTATTGTGGATGCCAACAAGTGCTTGCTGACAGGAGCATGATATAGCAGTATGCTGAGAGGATCTGACAGTGCCTGAGAAATACAGAGGTGGATACTCTCAGCCACCCATTGGACTGAGTACAGGTTCCCCAATGGAGGTGCTAGAGAAAGAACCCAAGGTGCTGAAGGAATTTGCAGCCCCATAGGAGGAACAATATGAAACAACCAGTACCCTGAGAGCTCCCAGGTCCTAACCACCAACCAAAATGTACAGATGGTGGTACCCATGGCTCCAGATGCTCATGTAGCAGAGGATGGCCTTGTCAGACATTAATGTAATAATAATCAGAATGTACAAAGAACTAATAAATGGTCAAGGAAACAAGTGGCCCAATTAAAAATGGGCTTGGCTTCTAAACAAAGTGTTCTCATGACAAGACACAGAAGTACATATTAAGTAACTCAAAAATGCTCATCATCTTTAGTAATTGTTGGACAGCAAAGGGACAAGAGGCTTTGGTTCTGTGAAGGCTTGATACCCTAGTAGTAGGGGAATCCGAGGACAGAGAGCATGGGTTGGGGGAATGGGATCAGGGTGTTTGAAGAGGAAAATGAGGAAAGGGTATAACATTTGTAATGTAAACAAAGAAAATATCTAATAGAAAGGGGAACAAAACACTCATGGGAGGAAATTCAGAGACAAGCGTGGAGCAGAGACAGAATGAAAGGCCATCAAGAGCCTGCCCCACATGGAGATCCATCCCATATACAGTCACCAAACCCAGACACTATTGTGGATGCCAAGAAGTGCTTGCTAACAGGAGCCTGATACAGCTGTCAAGAGATTAAGGCCAACAACTGATAATTGGAAAAAACAACAAAAAGTAGAAATATTTTATACAAGTAGCATTTTTATAATCTATTGTGTGAAAAGAAATACAAAGAGTAAATGAGAATATTATCCCTCTATACATGTGAAATTGTATTAATAATCAGAATGTACAAAGAACTGACAGCATATGTTCCCTTCATTTTTGTAATTATTAAAGCAGGGAATTAGAATATCATAGAAAGTAATGTGAACATTCTGAAAATGAGTGTACCATAACGTCAAGCTATTCTCAGAATATATAAATTGCTATTATTCTTCAGTGCTCTTTGATTGAAGAAAATTGGAAGATACAAAAGATATCATGTAGTTTAGAGAAATATATTTGAAAATATGAAGATGTTAATGTGAAAATACGTGAATTGTACCAATTACAATATTTGTATTTACATTAACTGTATTTTGCAGTAAACATAGATAAATGTCAACTTCAAAGATTTTCCACTCTCCTTGTTACTTAAATATTGTATAGGCCTTCCATTGGTGCAGATTACCAACTGGTGTGCTCCTCTAAAGACTCCACAGTCTAAAGGTCTCACAGACGTTCTATTACATGCATGTTCTTTGGCTTCATCTGAAATCAGTTCTCCCACCACAGCATAACCTGGATAACCCAATACGCCTGAACACCATGACACTCACCTAAAATCATATCTTTTGAAGATAATAGAGTCCTTTAAGGAGGATATAAATAACTCAGTAAAAGAAATACAGGAAAACACAGGTAAGCTGGTAGAAGCCCTTAAAGAAGAAACAAACTTCTTAAAGAAATATAGGAAAACACAAACAGGGAAAGGGATTGAACAAAGTGGTCCAATACCTAAATGTGGAAGTATAAACAACAAAGAAAACACAAATAGAAGCAACCATTGCAATGGAAAACCTAGGAAAGAGGTCAGGAATTACAGATGTAAGCATCACAAAGGTATAGAAGATATCTTAGATGATATTGACAAAGCTGCTAAAGAATATTCAAAACATAAAAAAGTCCTAACCCAAAACATCCAGAAATCCAGGACACAATGTAAAGCCCAAATCTAAGAATAATTGGAATAGAGAAGAGCACAGATTCTCAGCTCAAGGACCCAAAAACCTCTTTAACAAAATCATAGAATAAAACTTCATCAACCTAAAGGAAGAGATAGCTATAACATACAAGAAGCCTATAGATTTAACTAGAAAGAAAATTCCCTGGTCATATAATAATCCAAACACTAAATGCACAGAACAAAGAAAGATTATTAAATGTTGTAGGTGAAAAAGACCAAGTAACATATAATGGCAGACCTATCAGAGTTACACAAGACTTCTCAAAAAAGACACTAAAAGCCAAAAACCCTGGACAGAGGTCATGTAGACACTAAGGAAACAAAAATGACTGTCCAGGCTACTATAGTCAACAAAATTCTCAATCAACATAGATGGAGAAATCAAAATATTCCAGAACAAAATCAAATTCGAACAATATCTATCAACCAATCCAGCCCTACAGAGAATTCTAGAAGGAAAACTCCAGCACAAGAAGTGTACCTGTACCAAAAAAAGCAATATATTAATAATCTCAAAACAAACCCAAAAGTACAGAATCACGCGCATATAAGGATAAGTGCAAAAACAAACATAATAGGAATTAACAAGCATCAGTTTTTAAGATCTCTCAATATAAATGGTCTTAATTCCCCAATAAAAACATAAATTAAAAGACTGGACTTGCAAACATGATCCAGGATTTTACTGCATATAACAATAACAAAGACAGGCACTACTTCATAGTAAAGAGCTGTAAAAAAGACTAAAAGCAAATGGTTCAAAGAAATAAGCCACCCTAATATCTAATAAAATGGATTTTCAACAAAAAAGCTATCAGTTGAGATCAGGAAATACACTAAATACACTCATCAAAGAAAAAGTCTATGAAGAGCACCCACATTCATAAAAGAAACTGCTAAAGCTCAAAATAGACATTGAATGATATACAACAATATTGGGAGGCTTAGACACCCCACTCTCACTAATGGACAGGTCATTGAAAAAGAAAATAAACAGAGACACAGATAAATTATTAAAGATTATGAACCAAATGGATTTAGCAGATATCTACAAAACATTTCACCCTGAAAAAAATGAATAGACCTTCTTCTCAGCACATCATGGTGCCTTCTTAAAATTTACCATATAATTGTTTAGAATACAAGCTTCAATCAGCTCAAGAAGATTGAAATAATCCCATGCAACATATTAAATCACAATGTACTAAGGGAAGAGTTCTGTAACAACAACAAAACACACACACATACAGACACACACACACACACACACACACACACACACACACACACACACACACACACACATATATATATATATATATATATATATATATATATATATATATATACGTGTATGGAAACTGAACAACTCACTACTCAATAATGACTCGACAGGGAAGATACAAAAGAAGAAATTAAAGACTTCCTGGAATTCAAAGAAGATTATGACATAGTGTACCCAAATTTATAGGACAAAATGAAATCAGTGCTAAGAGGAAAATTCATAGCACTAAGTGACATGGTAAGGAAATTGGAGAGATCCTACAATAGCAACTTAACAGCACACCTGAGAGATCTAGAACAAAAAAAAAGCAAACACCCCAAAGAGGAATAGACTGCAGGAAATAGTTAAACTCAGGGCTGAAATCAACCACATAGAAACAAAGAGAACTATACCAACAATCAATAAATCCAAAACCTGGTTCTTTGATAAAATAAACGAGATAGGTAAACCCCTAGACAAATTAACTAAAGGGCAAAGAGACAGTATTAAATTAACAAAATCAGAATTGAAAAGGGAAACACAACACAGAAACTGAGGAAAATCAAAAATTCTTCATATTCTTCTACAAAAGGCTATACTCACAAAAATGGCAAAATTGAGATATAATCAATGATTTTCTAGACAGATACCACATACCAAGTTAAACAAAGAAAAAATAAAGCATCTAATCAGGCCTATACCCTCCCCAATGAAATAGAAGAAGTCAGTAAAAACTTCCCAAAGAAGAAGAAGAAGAGGAAGAAGAAGAAGAAGAAGAAGAAGAAGAAGAAGAAGAAGAAGAAGAAGAAGAAGAAGAAGAAGAAGAAGAAGAAGAAGAAGAAGAAGAAGAAGAAGAAGAAGAAGAAGCAGCCCAGGTTCAGATGGCTTTATTGCAGATATCTACCAGACCTTCAAAAATAGCTAATAGCAATACTCCTCAAACTATTCCATAAAATAGAAATTGAAGGAATACTACCTAATTCAGACTAGAAGCCACAAATACTCAAGATATCTAAACCACACAAGGTTGCAACAAAAAAATAACTTCAGACCAATTTCACTTATGAATATGTACATGCAAAAATGCTAAATAAAATTTCTCACAAACAAAATCAAAGAACATATCAAAGTCATCATTCACTATGATCAAGTAAACTTCACCCCAGAGATACAAAGTTGGTTCATTATACAAAAATCCTTAAAGGAAACCCACTATATGAACAAACTCAAAGAAAAAAGTAACATGATCATCTCATTAGATGCTGAAAATCATTAGAGAAAATATACTGTTCCTTCATATTAAAAGTATTGGAGAGATCATGAATTCAAGGCTCATAACTAAACATAATAAAAAAATATACAGCAAACCAAAAGCCAACATAAAATTAAATGGAGAGATACTTGAAGCAATCCAGTAAAATCAGGGACAAGACAAAGATGCCCGCTCTCCACATATCTACCCAATATAGTGTCCAAAATTCTAGCTGTATCAATAATACAACCAAAGGAAATCAATGAGATATAAATTGGCAAAGAAGAAGTCAAGGTATCTCTATGTGCAGATGAGATGATAGTATACATGAGAGTCCCCAAAAATTCTACCAGAGAACTTCTACAGCTGATAAACAACTTCAGCAAAGTAGCTGGATATAAAATTAACTCAAATAAATCAGTAGCATTCCTTTATACAAATGATAAACAGGCTGAGAAAGAAATTAAGGTAACAAACATATTATAATAATTATAAATATAAAAATTACCTTGGGGTGACTCTAACCAGACGAGTGAAAGATCTGTATAACAACTTCAAATCTCTCAGGAAGGAAATTGAAAAAAATCACAGAAAATGGAGAAATCCCCCATGCTCATGGATTGGCAGAATTAACATATTAAAAATGGCCTTTCTACCAAAAAGAATCTACACATTCAATGCAATCCCAACAAAACTCTTCAAAGACATGGAAAGAGCAATTCTCAATTTCATATGGAAAAGCAAAAGAAATTAGGATAGGTAAACAATTCTTAACAATAAAAGAACTTCTGGAAATATCACCATCCCTGACCTCAAGCTATACTACATAGCCATAGTGATAAAAACTGCATGGTATTGGTACAGAAACAACATGCTGATCAATGGAATAGAATTGAAAACCTAAAAATACAAGCACATACTTATGCACACAAAGAAGTCGAAAATAAACAATTGAAAAAGAAAGCATCTTCAAAAAATAGTGATGGTCTAACTGGCAATCTGTATGCAGAAAAATGAAAATAGATACATATTTGTCACTTTGCACAAAGCTCAAATCCCAGTGCATTTATGACCTCAACCTAAAACCAGATACACTGAATCTAACAAAAGAGAAAGTGGAAAAGAGCCTTGAACTCATTGGCAAGGGGAGGAATTTCCTAAACTGAAATCCAATGGCCCAGGCTCTAAGTTCAAAATTGATAAATGTGAACTCACGAGACTAGAAAACTTCTCTAAGGCAAAGGACATAGTCAATAAGACAAAAGGGCAACCTGCAGACTGGGAAAAAATTCTTCACTAACTTCACATCTGAAAGAGGGCTAATATCCAAAATATATAAAGAACTCAAGAAGTTAACTACCAAAAAACAAACAACCCAATCAAAACATGGGGTATAGAACTAAAATAAGAATTCACAACAGAGGAAGCTCGAATGGTGCTTCTCAACCATGTGTTCACATACGTCAAGTGACTACACATGTGTTGGAGAGGATGTGGAGAAAGAGGAGCACTCAACCAGTGCTGGTGGAATTGCAAACTGACAAAACCGCTTTGGAAATTAATCTGGAGCTTCCTCAGGAAATTTGAAATAGATCTACCTGAAGAACCAACTATACCACTCTTGAGGATATACCCAAAAGATGCCCCTCCAGGCCACAGGGTTACATGTTCCACTATGTTCATAGCAGCCTTGTTTGTGATTGCCAGAAGCTGGAAACAACCTAGCTGTCCCAGGAGAGAAGAATGGATACAGAAAATGTGGTTCATTTACACAATGGAATACTACTCAGTTATTAAGACCAAAGACATCCTGATTCTTGCAAGGAAATAGATGATTATAGAAAACATCATCCAGAGTGAGGTAACTTAGATCCAAGAGAACATGCATGTACTCTCTACTAAGTGTACATTAGCCAAAATAACAGTACAGAATACTCAAGAAACAATCCACATAACTCAAGAATATAAACAAGATGAAGGGCCCAAGTGAGGATGCCTCAGTCCCGCTTGGGAGGGAGAACAAAGCAATCACAAGTGAGTAGGGAGGGAGAGATATGGGAGGGTAAGTAGACATGCAGGTGGGAAGTGGGTAACATGATTAGGTACTGGGTGGGGGAAAATGGCTGTAGCCATGAGAGACAGAAGAAAGAATGGAAACAGGCAACCTTCAGAGGTAGGAAGTTGGGAGGTCCCTCCAGGATGTATCAGAGATCTGGGAAGTGAGAGACTCTCAGGACTCAAAGGGAGGGAGCTTAAATGAAATGCCCTATAGTGCACAGAAAGACAGGGCATCAAGTGAGGGATGCAGTTGCCATCCCACAGTCAATCAGATCCAAAAGGACATGCATGGTATTTATTCACTAATAAGCAGAAAATAGCCAAAAATTACAGAATATCCGTGATACCATTCACAGAATGTAAACAAGCTGAAGGGCCCAAGTGAGGATGCCTGAATCTCACTTGGGAGGGAGAAGAAAACTATGCAGGAGGGGAGATGGAGGGAGGGATCTGGGTTGGAAAGGGAGGGGAAAAGGAGAACCTGATCAGGTATTGAGGGGCTGGGGGAGATGTGAAGCCCTGAAAGCTAACAGAATGAGTGGAAACAGGCACTCTCGGGAGTTAGAACGTTGGGAGACCTTCTAGATTGTACCAGGTTACTGGGAAGTGAGAGATCCTCAGGATTCAAGCGGAGGGACTTTAGATGAAAGGCCTAACATTGGGGAGAGGGAACTTGTAGAGTTCGTCTTTAGTAGAAAGACAGTGCATCAAGTGGAGGTATGAGGTAACTATCCCCAGTCAAAATCTCTGACCCAGAATTGTTTCTGTCTATAATAATTTCAGGGACAAAAATGGAAAAGAGATTGAAAGAGAGGATGTTCAGTGACTGACCCTAATTGGGATCCTACTCAAGGGGAGGCAAAAAGGCTTGACACTGTTGCTGATGTTGTGGTGTGCTTGTACATGGAAGCCTGGCATGACTGTCCTCTGATAGGCTAAATGGTCAGCTGAAAGAGTCAGATGCAGATATTTGTACCCAACCAATGGATGGAAGCCCAAGGAGTGGCTGGAAGAAGCTGAGGATGAAGGCAAACCCATAGGAAGACCAGGATTCTCGACTAACATGGATCCCTGTTATCGTTTGGACATTGGGCCACCAACCAGGCAATATACAGTACCTGATATGAGGCCCCTGGCACATATACAGTGGAGGACTGCTTGCTCTGGCTTCAGTGGAAGAAGGTTCATCTAGTCCTCAAGAGACTTGAGGCTCTATAGAGTAGGATGGTCTGGTGGGATAGAGTTGGAGGATGTGGACATCCACTTGGAGACAGGGAAGGATGAATGGGAAAAGGAACAAGAGGGCAGATCAAGAAGGGGGATAATGCCTGGATTGTAAAAAGACTAAATAGTAATAATAATAATAATAATAATAATAATAATAATAATAATAATAATAAATAATAATAATAATATAATGTGTAGGAAATTCTTAAAATCTTATTTTGTTATTTTTTCTTAATGTCATCTAGACATTGCATAATATTATAAAATATATTTTTTTCAGAAAGCTAAGTGTGAGTTTGTTTTTATATATGTAATTTAACTTAACAATCTTCTATTGAATTATTTTTTTTAATTCTCAGAATTATTCCCAGTTAATTTATACATGCTATATTCACTTTCCTGCTTAACAGATTGAAGAAGTTCCATGACCAACAGACAATCAAATTATTGGTGGATACTCACAGATCTAGATGAAATTTATTAAGCTTTTTAAAATGTTGCCCCTGATTTTGGTTCTGATTCATAAACCTCAATAATGACTAGGTCTTATCTCCAACTATGGGCCTGTTAGGATTAATCTGAATGACCTGATAGCTTTCATTCATACTGGCTCAACTCTCTCAGTTTTTCTCTCAAATCCAGAGACTATTAATTACAGTCACTGACTGCTGTAACTCACAAAGACCTCTGTGAGTCTCCAGACAATCTTTGCTAATAGTTCAAGTATCTTCTTTCATAAGCTTCTTTACAGGCATTTATACACTGTTTTATCTTCTCCATAATCCTCCCCCAATATTGCAGAGCTAAGAGAATCTGTATCTGCACTGCTCTACTCCAGGTCTGGTGTGGATCTGTTTCAGTGGCTAAAAACATGCCATCAAGATTTACAGAGAGAGATCATATGAAAGACAAAAAAACATTTTTCACTCTAATTTTAGTGTTCAAAGTTAGAAAACAATTATTTTATTTGTGCATCCAGTTTATAACTCATTTAACTTGAGAATTCAAGTAAAACATTTACTTCAGGTGACAGTAAATTTTGAATCTCAATATTATTAAATTAGGGATCATCTAAGGGACCCATTTTTGAGATAGTCTGTGACGGTTTAAAGTAGTTTCTGAAAGTAGATGAAGTGGAATGATACTCCCACACCCCTGTCACTGCTACATATACACACATGTATGTATGCACATGTGCACACACACACGCACACACACCCCTCCAGCATGTGGAGTTTCTTTTAGAATCTCTGCAGATATAAAGATTTCTGAGTAAAAACTGCTGTTTTTGCCTGCCTGCTTGCCTGCTTGTCTGTCTCTTTGTCTGAAACCTCTGTTACTGAGCACAACTATTGTTTACTGACATGAGAACACAGTTTCTTCAGCTTTCCAACTTGAAGAGAAGATTCATAATTTTCCTGTAATGCTACAGGCCTTCCTCACCAAATGGAAACATTTGTGGCTTCTAGCAATTATGTTCTCAGTAGTTTATTGGTTCTGTTCCTGTCAACTCTTCTGGCTTGTATAGCCTAAGAGCTACAAGAAAAATGATATCTATTATTAGCACAAGAGCCAAAAGAAACTTTTAATTCAAATAAGATT
Source organism: Tokudaia muenninki (assembly GCA_036184385.1). Taxonomy (NCBI): domain Eukaryota; kingdom Metazoa; phylum Chordata; class Mammalia; order Rodentia; family Muridae; genus Tokudaia; species Tokudaia muenninki. The sequence goes on from BTHS01000019.1 coordinate 27,899,777, forward strand.
TTCCCAAAGATTAGAGCATGCAATTAAATACACATATAGAAACATGCAAACACAACCCATAAAATAGTATATGCTGTTAATTTTAGTGTAACTAAAACAATTATAAGAAATGAGAATTAGAAATACATTATAAGTACATAATTTATATGTGAAAATATGAAGGTATCCTAACTAAATTACAACATAAACTGTGCCATTCAAATGCATGTAGAAGATAGAAGAATGAAAGTGTTGTAGATTCTTTACCAGAAATACCTGTAGCTAGAAAAATTATAGACCTTTGAAAATTTTACAAATATAATTTAGTATATTGCTAGTTGATGACATTCAAGTTTAAACAGAAAATGTAAGTGATATATACACTTTATACTAGTTGCTTGAAGGTAATGTGTTACCATGTTTTAAAATCCCACATGTTGATTGCAATTCATTCATGACACGGAAAAAGTATCTTATCTTCCACTACAGAATATGTCACCCAGTGATGAAAAAATTTTTGATTTTTTAGTGCACTTCTGTGAATAATGCAGATTAAAATTCTTGACTGATACAAAGCAAATGAGAAATTATCTAAAGTGAGTTGGCAGGAACTCATAATTAGGAAGAAAAATTGTGATTTAAACACTTAAGTTAAGCAAGTGTGAACCTTGAAGTGAATTAAAACGATTGCCATACTTTTCAAAGTATAAAAGAAGAGCACAAGAAAAATCTAAACCAAGCATAAGAAATGTAATAAAAGTTACTGAACAGAAGAAAATTAAGATTAAACATGGATAATGAAACTGCCTTGTTAGGAATGCCAGAAGGAAAATGAGGAAGCAAGAAGCAGATCTTACATTAAAATTCATTATTCACAAATATATTAAATTATTTACAAAAATTATGTAAGTGCTTGAATAACAAAATTTTATATATCCAATAAAATTAGAAATTAGAAAAAAAATAATAAGTACTTTGTACATTGTAACACAGAATTAAAAAAAGCACATGAGGAAGACAGAGGTGAACAATATCAAATAATATCTCAGAGGCAGTATATTTAAAATTTAATGTAATTATAGTAGAGTATAGTATATTTAATAATTTAAAAGGAGATAGCTGAGTCAAGTGGCTTCTTTAAGAATAATTCATGTTGACATATGCCTGGAGTCCCACCCACTGGGAGACTGTAGCAGTAGGATAACGCAAACTTTCAAGTCAAACTATTCTAGCTACCAATATTCTGACTCAAGAAATCAACTGACAACAATAAAGAATAAAATAAATAAGCCTTGCCATACTCAGAAGTTAAATCAGGTTTTAATAGTGAGTAATGCTGAGAAAAATAAAATTCTGAATAAATTATCCCAAAAGATAGTCACTAAGAACAAGACAATTTTCTCATGAATAAATTCTACTAGTAACTCAAGTTATAATGTTGAAACTTTGAATAACATGTCCCTCCACTGGAGGTGGACTCTACAAGTTCCCCCTCCCAACTGTAGAGCACATCATCCATGGTCCCTTCTTTTGAATCCTGAGAGTCTCTCACCTCTCAGGTCTCTGGTACAACCTAAAGGGTTCCCCTCCTCCTGTTTCCATTCTTTATGCTGCCCCTCAGAGCTTCATTCCTGCTCTCCCCCAATACCTGATCATGTTTCCCACTTTCTCTCCATGTCACCATTCCCACCCAGATCCCTCCCTTTCTCTTCTCCCTATGACTGTTTGCTTTCTAAACAGAACTTATAATGATTTTCAACATGAAAAAAGAAATTGGATGATATAAGAAAATATGGCTTAAAATATTTTCACAGAGAGTTCTACTCTGCAAAATTAATAACACTGGTAAGCTTACAGGTTACTCACTTAGTATGCATCCTTGAGTCACTTTGACAGTAAGAAAGCCACTGCAGTTGTAGTACTGATAATTATAAAAAGCATCACAACAGCTGCAGAAAATTTGACTCTGAATATGATGATAGGCTTTCAATTTTATGGAATCAACCTGAAACTCTTTAGAAAGAAAGTACTCTCACGAAAGACAATTATAGGTGTATGTTTCATAAAGAACTAATATTTGTAATTGTCCTGATTTTTTCATAAGAAATATCCCAAGCAAAGCTGTTTAACATAACAAAAGTGTATTATCTCTAAATCCTGACATTTCAAATTCAAAGCCCCTTTGGGGGTTTGATGAATGTCTCTTCTATATTCTCCTATTTCCTGGCAACAGCTGGAAATATTAGGTGTCTAGTGATTATTCACTCCAAATTTTTGTGTTCCAATGTTTTCCCTGTACCTCCCTTAGCTAATCATGATAACACATTCATGTTGGACTAAGGCTTGAGCCTCCTCCAGCAAGGCTGGTTCTTCAATTAACTAATCATATCTACAATGAAGCAGTTTTCAGAAGAGATACAGCTGTAACATCTGGGTAAAGTTGATCATGTCTCTTGGAGTGTCAAATTTTGACAAATAATGTTTACAGCTTACTGAGATACTATGTATTAACTGGTATATCTTTAGAATGAATAATCAGTGAACCAAAGAAAACCCATACACACTCTGAGCTTTCATTATATAAAACTAAAATTTTAATTATATTACATAAACAAGTTTATAAATTAAATGTTGAAATTTTAGAGAAATAGCAAATACCTCCAATTACTACCCTTTTGTTCTATCCACTTACAAATGGAAAATTAGTTTTCTATAAATGAGTCTCACTGGGAAAACAAACTCTTAAATGTAGGGTCCATACCCCATAGTGGATGACCAACACAAAACAAACTCAAGGGTTCATTTGAAGGTTCTTTGTTTAATCTTGAGTTTTCTTTCTTTACAGGACATTTGTTCATATTATGGCTTCCGAATTTTATTTTTAGGGATTCCTGTGTCTGTGAATATATCTGTCTTGATGTCTTTATTTGTTTCTTGTACTTGTTCTTTGGCACTTTTTCTTCTGTTATTTATTTTATTCCATATTGGTTTGCTTGTTTATTTTACAAATTGTATTTAATTTTATTTCTTAGGTTGCTATATTCCGATGAAAATTACAAAGGCTGTAAATTCAGATGGGGGGGATATGTAGTAATTGGGAGGAATAAGGTGAAGGAAAATTGTACTCATATACTATATGAAAAATAGCTGCTTTCAATACATTTCTAAAACAGTAACCTATAATAAAATTATTCTAATTGCTCTTATTTTTAATTTTTGTTCATAAACACTTAATATGAGATAATGATTTATCTTATAGATTTTATTTTAGAACTATACTCACCTGAAATATTTAATCTTTACTCTAATTCTGGCTATCATTACAAGATAACTTACTCTACTTGTTTCACTAATAATTCATAAATAATTATATGTAATTTATGTAATACTGTGCATATATTTACACAAATTACATTCCATAATAATAAAAGAATACCAATAGAATAGCTTAAGTATATTTAACTTATTTTATTTTAAGTGTATTTTACTTGCTGAAAACATCAATAATCTTTAATAAAACAGCAATAACTTACTCTGTTAGTGGGCCTCCAGATTGCTCTGATGCAAGGGATCAGATATCTCCATAGAAGTTTCTTTTCTAGACAGACCTAGAGGTGTTGTAAAGACTATATGTTATTGCCATTGATCTTGATTATGTATCTTCAGTATTGGGTAAGGATATTCTGAAAAAGTAAAGGAAGTATCAATTGCAATCCTACCAGGAACCTTCCCATCTGATGGAAAGTTTTCATGCAGTTAGAAGCTTTTCTGAAGGTTTCTCAGTTACATCAATGACTTTCCCCAGTGCTGAATACTAGATTGTGCAATGTCGACTAATCTGAAGTGATATATGCAATAGTTCAATATTGCTATAAATGTTAAACAGTAATCAACTGGTTTCTGATTGAAATTAAGGCTTGCTCTGGAAAAGGTATTTCATTCTTAGCATCCTAATCAATGGCTTGTGAGATCATAGGTCCTTGGATAGAACTTGCTATTGTTTGTTTTTTTTTTTTCTAAATATACCTACTATCAAAGAACCTTCTAAATACTTTTATTTTTTGATATGTCTTGGATGTTCTCAACTTTGGTCAGACAATCTTCTGCTTCAAGTGAGCAGTCAATAAAGAAATGAATAACTGGACAAAGTGTAGAGAATATGAAACGGAGCCTTTCATTTGGACAGCTAAACCCTCTTCTTACCACTCAGGTTCAGGGAAATTTGAGAAAATCGTGATGAAACAAAGGTATAGGAACCAGAATATAGAGTTGCTCCATGCTAAGGATTATACTCTAGATGATTTGACACTCAAAATAGCTGTTAACCAACATAATATATACACAAAATCATGCCATACAAAACCATCTTATAGATGGTGTAGATAGTCTCTAGGCTCACATAGTGAGGAGATACTGACAACTGATAGTTTCATGGAGAAGTAAAATCATTCTTTCTTGAGGATGTGGTCATTTCTAGATTGACATGTTTGGATGCATATCTCTTCCCCTGTATGACATATAGGTTGCACAAATTATAGTATATTACTAACAAAAGGCATAAAACTGGCAAGATTTGTTGAAGGAATTAAAAGGTTTAATTTACGTATAGGTAAAGTTTAAAAATTTTACATACTAATTTCATTTCATAGATTTATATGCAAAAAATCAGCTGTATGAAATTATAACATGTGAAATACATGTTGAATTTATTTTTAATTATGATATTAGATATCATAATTAGATAATGAGATAAAAGCAACTCAGTCAGAAAGAAACAATATGAATTAAGTATTGTCAGTAGCAGCAGTAGGAAATTCATGTTACAAAGGCTAGAAGGGAGAAAAGTGCCTCACAAAATAAGATACATTGACATAAACATTATTTGAGATAAAGTAACTTAGAGCAAAGCTGATATAAGAAATGTAACATGGTCTGTTCCATTGTGTGGTTTTATAACATGAGACCATAGACACATAATTTTCTCTCTCATTTCATTTTCATTTCATTAACTGGGCTTACATGGAAGAGAAATTTTGTAGCATTATCCATTAAGCTATCAATTAAATTCTCAATTTAATGATATAAAAAGTATTGTCTTCTACTCTACCAGAAATGAACACTGGAATGATATTTCTACAATGGATGATTCTGAAGCTAAAATACATCATAAAAATAAAAATAAAGAACAAAAACATATATTTTTCTTATAACCATGCTACCAGAACTCAATATATATTATGATAAACAGTGCAACCAACCCTAACTTTCTATTTGAAGCAGATCAAAGAAAAGCATTTCAGAAGAAATTCTAAAATATTATTTGACAATCCCTAAGTGAATGAAGTTATGAAGAATTTAACTCTTTGGGGTGAAAATTAAAGGGCATTCATTATACAGTATTATGCTAAATGTTTGCTACTTACAAATATATTTATTCATAGTACTTGATGTTTAGAATTAATGTTATTGGGTCAAGACTAGGTTATTATAATTAGATGTCAGCCTACATTGGTAATGATTAATTTTATTTCTCTATTAGAAGAAATGCTTGATATCATTGATTGACTTAAAATATTTTGCCAAATTAAATGAGAACAAGAATGAGGATACTCATTCTCTCTCATCTTCTCATAGGCAATAGTTAGAAAAGATTATAAAAGGATACTTTAAATTGTGGTGGTAACATTAGTACTGTAATACATTAAAGGCCCTAAGAATTGATTATTATCCCATCAGTTTGGCTCACAATCTTGAACTAATGCATGTTTAAGAATTAAGTAATTGAGTGTTTAAAATACTTGTGCTGTTTAAGAGGCTCTTTTTCTTTTCAAAAGTATTGATTTGATGAAGCATGTATTACTCTAAGGAGAAGGATTATGAACAATCTCATAGAAGTTCCTTCAGATTAATAAAACATATCTTACTTTTGATGTAGTTTGATATGGTATTTTAAACTTTAATTCAAAATCAAGCAATAGCTTCAAAAATTAGTGAGAATTTAGAGTTTTAATGTGACTCAGACCATTGCTAATATAAAAATCAATTAAGCCAAAATCCACTTAAACCTTGACAAGGAAATTCATTTGTGCTGTTGTTACAGCTATGATTAGTAACATGCCTTTTTTGTGATTCTATTTGACTTTAATATTTTTTTAATGCTTGGATACAAAGGAGGCTCCTTGCTTATTTCTAGGAAGGGCTGTGTGATGGTGGAAAGTATATCATTTGCCACACTAATATATTATAGCATATTTTCATTATTACTACAAATTTTTATCTATTATATTCTTAACATCTAAATCTAATGTGTTATGACAGGTAAATGTACCTCTTCCATTTATATTATAAATCAAAAAGGATTCTAGAAAACCTTGTAAATATTAATATTCTATAAGAATATACAGTAAAAGGTTATTCTTTAAAAATGATATATGTGTTTATATATGTGTATCAGAAACAATACAAGCATTATATCACCTCATCACTAAATCAGCATAAACTTTAAGTACAGTCAAAATATTTCTCCTTATGCATGTTGTAGGGTCTACTTGAATCCAACATAAATCCTACATAACCAACAGATAATTCAAAAGGCATGTGTTTATTGTAACCAAGGCACTACATACAGATCAGGTCTACAGAACATGTTCAGGAACTGAACTATGAACTTGAACAATGCTATTGTGCAGCAAGTTAAAAGGATGAGCCCATAAAGTCAGGGGGAACAGGGTGGACTGTAGCATTGTTCAGTCAATCATACTTTAACATAATGGGTGGAGCAAGGGAGAATTTTTACAAATCAGGTTAGGAGTAGATTCCTGGGTCTGAAACATGAACATTTTTGACCTGGCAAGCCAGGTGGAAAAGTTGTCCTTGAGATGTGTGGACTCAGACATCTGTTCCTTTACAAGTTTTCTCAGAGATGTTTGGACTCAGACAACCATTTCCTTATTATAGAAGGTGGACAGCTATTGGGAAGCCCACATCTTCCCTAGGGTTTGTGACCTTAAATTTTTTCTCTCCCTGTGATTAAATGAAGCAAAACATTGAAATGGAAGTACTTAAAATAATTTTCTTTTGCTTGTTCTCAACACTACACACAGGCAAACCATATTTTATCCATTTTCAGAGTTATAGAGCCCAGTCCCAATGTGCACATTTTTAATAGAATCCCTACAAAAAAGGTTAAGTGATCATTGCAGAAGAGGGGATTGAAAAATTATAATAGAGGTTCAGTAAGTTTGATGTGAGATTGTAGTATTTAATGCCCAAAGCTATAGCCACGAAGTATTTGAATACAATTCACTAAATGTGACCTTAGCAATGACAACAATAGACATGGTAAAGCATCTGGGAAGATCCTAGGAGCTTTCAACCAGATCCAAAGAATTTAAAGCACCTGTGAAGTGCAGAGTTAATATTCTTGACCTGAGAAGAACACACTAATTGTTCATTTGATATCAAAGGTCAGCCCTGAAACATCCATATATGTAACAATATAAGAAAAGAATAGGTTGTACTTACATAGTTATTAAGATATTTGTCGATACATATATAGATATAACAAATAACGAAAACTTGAGGCCATTAATTTGAAAGAAATCAAGGTGATGTATATGGGAAGCTTTAGGAAAAAGAAACGGTACGAATGAATGACGTAGTATAATCTCAAACAATAAGTTTTTTTTTTTTTAAAAAAATCAGTGGAGTAATACCATAATGGGGAACATGGCTTGCTGATTCTATTTGGATAATGATACTCCATGCTAAACAGACATTTAATTAAATTTGGTTAAATACTGAGGTAAATAACTCAAAATATTAAATGATCTGTTGGATTCAGGGTAGCATCTTGGAACTGCTGCTTTGGTCTGGTGGTTGCAAGGCTTATTACAAGGAAGTATATGGTAGACCTATTGCTTTCTTGAAAAAGGAAGGAAGTATAAAAGAGAAAAAGTTTAGCACCAGGATATACTCTTTAAGGGCATACTTACACATCCTAATGATTTATCTTCCCCCAAGGCACCTACACTTCTTCAAAAGATATTGACTTTGTCTGTTTAGTGCCAAAGGATGATGGGATATAAAATTGCAACATTAGAATTCTTTTAGAAAAATTTGCTATTCAAAGAATTTTGTGAGTGGACCTTCCACTGAACATTGATCACTCTCCTCTGTAGATCCCAGTCTTTTGTTACATTAGGATTCCATGTGAAATTTGGTAAATGATTACGAAAATACAATAAGATGCTTGAATTAAGAGCATTCAGCTATGAGTTACTTATTTAATAAATGCTATTTCTCTTAATAAGTAATGATTTTTTATAACCTATCTCTGAACAATTTTAATGTACCATAGTAAAATTACTAAATTGAAAATATAGAGTTACAATAAAATATAGGCAAGAATTGGCTTTTTTTCTTATCCTCTGTAAAATTTTTGCCAGAAGATATAAATTTTTTCAACATTTGTATAAATAAAAATATCTGTTGCATTTGTATGTTATGTTCTGTAGAAACACAACCAGACACACACACACACACACACACACACACACACATATTTATCTTGGAATGTTTGGAAAGTATAGAAAATTTTTTAGTTTTATAAAATTGTATGTAACGAAAGTGCTAGGACTATGTTATACATATATTCATATTTGTAACTATTGCTTTCAGGGATGTAGCAGTGATTCAGTAGTTTAAGACCATGGCTGCTCTTCCACAGGACTAAATTTTGACTCCCAACACCCACATGATGGCTCACAGCTATTTGTAACTTCTTTCCCAGGGTACTTTTTATGCTCTTCTGACTTCCACAGGTACTGGGAACTCACATCAAATACAGACGATAATATAGGTAAAACTTTCACTTATTCACACAAGGAATAGGTAAATAAAAATAAATTTATGGCTGTTGCTTTTATTAAATTCTTTTTTTTCCTAAGTTTTTTTATTTACATTCCAAATCATTTCCCCTTTTCCATTTCCTCCTTCCCTGAAAGTCCCATAAGCCCCCTTCCCTCCCTCTTTTCCCCATTCAACCCCCTCTCGCTTCTCTGTCCTGGCATTCCCCTACACACAGTCTTTCCAGGACCAGGGTCTCTCCTTCCATCTTCTTGGAAATCTATTGATATGAGAATTGTGTCTAGGGTATTCCGAGGTTCTGGGTTAATATCCCCTTACCTGTGACTGCATACCATGTGTGCTCTTTTGTTATTAAATTCTTATAATTTACAAAAATAAATAATAAATTTGGTTTTATTTTTATTTATTGTTATATGAACATTATTTTTTAGGAAACCATTTGTGTTTTTAAGTTCCAAAATTCAGTGCTTATTTACTGACAATATTCATCCCAAGCTATTTCATTTTGGGCTTGAGAACTGTATGTTCCTCTTTATTTCAAATGAGCATATATCTGGTAAGATACTTCAACTATGCTGACTGCCAGTACATTTTTATATTCATGAATCATTACTGGAAAAAGACTAAAAAGTAAAGATATATCAAGGCAGATTACAATAATTTCTTTTAACTTGAAAAATATTTTAGATAATTCTTTTGGCTATATGTTGTGTACATTCAAAGTAGAAGTTTTCATATAAAAAACAAAGTTGCACCTAAGTTTGCACTAAGTGTTTTACTAAGTGTAATACACATTAGAACTCTCTTTAGAAAATAACTTTTTGGCAATGTACTTTAACTAAACCTCATTATGATTAATTAGTAGTATGCACATCTGCATGCTAATAAGATACAGGTAATTTAGAAAAATTCATACCATGGCTATTTGAGGAAGAAAGGATCCACATGATCCTTAAGGTCATGTTTCCTACCTTCATGCAAGCTGAGCAGAGAGCTGGAGGAGAATATAAGAAGACTCATAGGCAAGAGTGAGCTTGGGAGTCTTGCATTCTTGTCTTGTCCTTAACCTCAAACAAGAAATTTTACTTTTCTGCAGTTCTTCAAAGTTCCCTGACTATGGAAAGACTAACATATTCATTTAGTGAAGTCACACTTAGTAAGGGAATTTGAGGTTTCTTAGGCAGTCCAGACTCCCCACTGGGCATCTTTCTCTTAAACGATGGTTGCCCAGGGCCTTGTCTAATTTGATACCTGAATAGTAAGTCTGATCTGTGACATGCCCTCATAAATAACCAATTTTAAAATGTATGTTATGGTTGTGATTAAGTCCCTATGCTCCTACGTGTTTGCAAAAAAAAAAAAAATAAAATTCATAAAATACAGTGAACAGTTATAAATTTTAACAATCATTTTAAATTATGTTCAAAAGTAAAGACTGGATAATACCTTATATATGAAGACTGTTTTTTCTCAGAGTTCCTGTGAAAAATAATTGTTGATTGCTGAAACAAATATCCTTTAAAAAGAAAAAAGAAAGAAAAAGATAGTTACATTTCTTGGGACAATATACCTGAAGCACTTTTAAGAAGCTCTTGAGGAAAAAACAGAAAGTTCCATCAATATCGCTAGCATATATGGAAGAGATTAAAAAAACGTGCTCTCAAATGTAATGGTTACAATTTGTCAGAAGCACCCATCTAGAAAAACTCTAATATTCATGCTAATACTGTTTTTATGCACATATATCTTGGATTGCTATTTAAATATTATAGCATGGAAAGCAGATTTTTTTCATCTAAACAGTCTGAGTATGAGTAACTATTTTTACTAGATAAGATTTTGTTTATCAGTTTATAAATGTAAATTACATTCCTATTTGTAATCATAATTTTAATAATTTTCTTCATATATAGTGGAAGTACAAAGCATGTTTGTTGCTTGTTTTCTTTTTTCTTTTTTTTTTTTAACTTACTGAAGAGACAGACGTAATGTGGAATTTTTGGAAAAATGAAAATATGACTAATTTATACTAGGAGTAAAAGTCATAGGTTAAAATAAAACAAGTTTTGAAAAAGATGAATTTAAAATACATAAATTTCACATTTAACTTCTATCAAATTTTTATTGGCAGCTAATGGGAGAAAATATACCTTAATTCTCCACTATTCAGATGTATTCAAGTGAGAACAAGAAGTAGCAAATGCATTAATTTACTTTAAAAATTTGATAAATTAACAGGTAGTTCAGTTTTGAAATAATTTTGTCAAAGTTAGGACTTTCTGTATAATAATGAAGCAATGTACATTGAACTTAAATGAGAGCCCAATCTTGACTATTTTGACATGCGAAACTGAGAAGTGTCCCGATGACTATGGTTCCTAGATTAGTAAGATCTCAAGAGAAGTTTCTGTCAGTAATGAGCGAGCATTGCAACCATGAGGATGTCAGTTAGGATACACAACTTCCATAGAAATTATTCCTTGATAGAATAGATCTGTCATTCTATTGATGAGAGCATGAAGAAAAGGAAATTAATCTCAGTAGTGTGAACAAACTGGCAGTTCCAGGGCAAATAGAAACATGTCTCAAAACATAAGGTCAAATAGCTGGGTCTTGAGGTAGAACTATTGCCAGTTTTTGAAAATTGCTGAATTGTACTAATTTGCACTCCTAACAGCAATGGAAGAATGCTCATATTGCTACAGTCTCACCAGTAGGTGCTATCACTTGAGTTTTTGGTCTTAGTGATTCTGACAGGTGTAAGATGGAATGTCAGAAATCAGATTTGCATTTGTCTGATAACTAAAGACTTTGAACATTTCTTTGAGTGCTCCTAGGCCTGTTGATAATTCTCTGAATAGCTCTGTCTCTCATTTCTAAAGAAGATTATTTGGGTTTTTGGTGTCTAACTTCTTGATTTCTTTAAAAACTTTGGAAATCCAACCTCTGCCAGATGTAGGGTGGTGAAGTTACTTTCTCAATCTGTAGGTTGCCATTTTGTCCTATTGACAGTGTACTTTTCCTTATATAGAAGATTTTTTAGATTTTTTCCCATTTATCAAGTGTTAATCTTAGAACCTGAGTCATTGGTGTTCTGTTTAGGAAGTTGTCTCCTATATCCAGGTGTTCAAGGCTATTCTCCACTTGTTGTTCTATTAGATTTGCTATATCTGGTTTTATCTTGATGTCTTTGATCCACTTGGACTTGAATTTTATGCAGGGTGATAGATATGGATCAATTTGCATTCTTCTACATGAAGACATCGTCAGAACACCACAATTTATTGAAGGTGCATCTTTTTTTCTATTGTATTTTTTTTACCTTCTTTGTCAAAAATCGAGTGTCCATAGGTATGTCAGTTTATTTCAAGCTCTTTGATTCTATTCCATTGATAAATCTGTCTGTTCCTATGCTAATATCATGCACTATTTATTACTATTTGTCTGAGGTACATCTTGAAGTCAAGAATGGTGATATTTCCGGAAGTTCTTTCATTGCTAAGGATTGTTATTGCTTACCAGTTGAGAATTAATCTTTCAAGATAGCTTGGATTGCTATTTAAATATTATAGCATGGAAAGCAGATTTTTTTCATCTAAACAGTCTGAGTATGAGTAAGGTATTTAAAAAATTGAGTTGGAATTTTGATTGGGGTTGCCTTGAATCTGTAGATTGTTTTTGGTAGGATAGCTATTTTCATGATATTAATCCTAGTTATCCATGAACATGGGTGATTTTCTGATATTGTCCACAATTTCTTTCTTCAGTGACTTGTGAAGCTTCCTGGGAATTGCTCACGAACGGGTTCTATGTGTACAACGAGCTGAAGAATGAAACGACGGGGGTCTAGAGAAAAGAACACACTGAGACATTAGTGCATGGCTGTATAAAATCTTTCTTCTTTCTTTGGGGTAGAGCAAAAATATATGTGCTGTGGGCATTACCCTCCCTCCCAGGGTTGAAGAGTCTTTTCAGGGCTTCTCAGCAGGCCCTTGGCGCCACGGTTCCTCGAGGAAATTGACCCTGTAGGGTCTGTTGCTTTGCTGGAGGTGGAGGTGTGACAAAAGGGTTGTTCCCGGAGCTCTGCCAGCTCTGCCAGGTTGGGGGAGGTGTGGCTGGAATTCCTCAGCTAGGAGTAGGTGAAGAATGCAGTCAGCTGAATTATGGCTAAGGCTATATGTCACTTCAATGACTCTCTACAGACTTGAAGTTCTTGTCATACAGATATTTCACTAGCTAGGTTAGAGTAACTCCAAGGTGCTTTATATCATTTGTGGCTATTATAAAAGTTGTTATTTTCCAAATTTCTTTCTCAGCCTATTTGTTATTTTTATTGAGAAGGGCTACTGATTTTTTTAGATCCAGTCACTCTGCTAAAGGTGTTTATCAGCTGTAGGAGTTCTCTGGTTGAATTTTGGAGACACTTATGTATACTATCATATCATCTACAAACAGCAATACTTTCACTTCTTTTTCTAATTTGTATCCTTTGATCTCCTTTAGTTGTCCTATTGCTCTGATTAGAGATTTAAATACTATATTTAACATGTAGGGAGATAATGGTAACCTTATATTGTCACTGATTTTAGTTGAATTGCTTTAAGTTTCTCTCCAGGAACTCCAGTGTTACAATAGGGACATCAACCTAACCACAAAACTGGAGCAGAGACTGAGGGAATGTCCAAGCACTAGTTAGCTCAACTAGAGACAAATCCCTAGTACAAGACATTATTAATGATACCTCTTTAAGTTTGCATACAGGACTCTATCAGAGCTGTCCTCTGAGAGACTCCACAAAGCAGCTGACTCAAAAGGATGAGGCGCACATACCCAAACAATAGATGGAGATTAGGGACTCTTCTGGAAGAATAGGAGGAAAGACTTTTGGCCTGAAGGGGATAGGAACTCCAGAGAAAGGTAGACAGACTCAGTAACTTGGACCTGTTGGGCTTTCAAAGAATGAACCACCAACCAAAGAGCATACACAAGCCGAACATTGGCCTCTGCACACATGTAGCAGATGTTAAGCTTCATCTTTCTATGTGTCCTGAACAACCAGAGTATGCACTATGGCAAAAACTGTGACCTGTCTGTGGAATACATTTTTCTATCTAGGCAACCTTGTCTGGACACAGTAGGAAAGGATTGGATTAACCCTGCGGAGACTGGATGTGTCAAGGTGGGGAGATAAACAGAGGGGCCTCCATCCTCTCAGAGTAGAAGTGGAGGGAGAGGGATTGTGGGAGGGAATGAAGAGCAGCGATCCGAATGTAAAGTAAATAAATAAAAAAATGTGTAGATAGCATTTGAGGAAGACATATTAAGTCAACCTCAGACCTCCCTACCTATAGGCACACTAGGGCACACGCACTTGAAATCAGCACATACACATAAGGCTAAATATTTCACAGCACTTAAGGAACTTTTGAAATTAATAGCAAATAATTATTTGAAGTAATTGTTGCTAAGACAGGATTTGCTTTTGTTTTTAACTTAACAAATCTTTAATACAGACTTAATTGTTATTTTAATATGTGTTTTATGCTTCTTCTTTGTTTTGGGAGATTAGGAAAAAACTATTAATTTATTAATTTTGTTATCCTTATTTTGATAGTTATAGAAAAATTATTTTCTAATATATGACAATATTTTTTTCAAAAAGTGATTTTATGGGGTGATTTCTGCCACTGTGTCATAATTAGATCACCATCATATGTAGAAACATTTATATAATTTATTCTGTTTACAATATAGTTGTAGATACATTTCCTTCAGTTTCTGATTACATAAGAACCGATACTGATTATGTTAACACAGATACTATATTTCAATATTATTGTTCAGAATTAGAAATGATTTTCTTCAATTAAAATATTTACTAAATTCTATAATATAAAATTGAAAGTATTAGGGCTGGAGAGATGGCTCAGGGGGTAAGAGCACAGACTGCTCTTCCAGAGCTCCTGAGTTCAATTCCCAGTAACCACATGGTGTCTCACAACCATCTGTAATGAGATCTGATGCTCTCTTATGATATGTCTCTAGACAGCTACAGTGTACACATATTCTTAAAATAAATAAATAAATCTTTTAAAAGAAAATTGAAAATATCTACTCTGCTCACTTATACTTATGTTCAGCTACACATAGGAAGGGTTTTCTCTGGTTCAATTGGCATTTATATTTATAGTTATTCTATAGTCATCTGTATAATTTCTGAAGATCAACATCCTTATCGCATTATAATAACTCCATGTAACATCCTTGTTATAGATTTTAAACTCCAAGGAGCAATATTCTTCAAATTTATACTATTTAACAAATGCCAAGGGCTCTTCTGACCCTTTTTATGATTCAATAACTAAAATCTCAACTGACCCACAGTAGTAAACACTAGTATTCTTGTTACTGCTCTACAAATATGGAAAATAGACAAAGGTTATTCAACAAACTACTAAGGTTCTATGCTCAGTTTATAGAAGAAAATGGTTTTGATCTCAGTCAGTTCTGAAGGTACTTTTTATTACAAAATATCTCACAGATAATGTAGTACATTTGGGGAATTACTTATTCTATCATACTTTAATTACTTTATAACCCATGTGACAGAACAACTGATTTAGGGACAACACAGATAACAACTACTTTATTATCAGTCCTAGGAGTCATAAGGAATATAGTTTTACCGTAAAATGCTTTTGTTTAAAAATTGAAATAGTTACAAATTATCTGCAAATGTATCTGTATCTTCTAGTAAATGGAAGTTTAGCAGGATTCAAGTTTTGAAGGTTGAGAACATATTGTTCTCTTTATATTGTTTTCAATGCTACTTATTTCAAAATATGTATTACATATGTTAAAGCAGAAACAATTTATTTTGTTTGCATTTTTACCACAAAAATAATAAGAGGGTCCTGTCAAAATATCTTTTATTCACCATATGTAGTTGTTGATTAAGAGATTTACTCCTCAATAAGCTCACCATTTATTTCTCTTATTGAATTCTTCCCAGCTTGTTCAACTCAACTATTCTGGAACAAACTCCTCTCCAAGCTGATTGATACAAACTGGCTTCTCTTAGTCTGATTGAAATTCTCTGCTTGTACTCTAACTCTGATAATTTGTTCTGTATCCTTCTTATTCTCTATCTTCAACTCCCTCTGCTGACCTACCCTTATATACTGGGCTGACTGATCTGATTAATCTGAACTCTATTTACTGAATTCAATTTAACATTGTATTTACTGCACTGTCCCCAATTTCTTTATTCATTCTACACTGCTCTCTTAAGTCACCTCTCTCTCTCTTGTGCTGTTCTCTTATCTCACTTCCCTTTCTGATGCTAGTCAGAGTTGGATGTACCTGCTCTCTCACACGTCTTGTCAGATCTTTCTCCTATTTTTCATGTTGTCTGCCAATCAATTAGACATCACTTTCAAACCAAATAGTTTGACACAAATAGAAGATATTCAATGTTTTCTGTATTGAAATTTGATACTGATTTGAATAAAATATTTCAGTATTGCAAAACCTGTACTGCTGCAAGGCTAAAAATGTATTTTTTCTGTTCCATTTCTCATTCCTAATTATTTGTCATCAGACTAGCATAGCCTGTCAGCAGTTATTCAGAGAGTTTAAATAACTTCATTATGAAAACTGATAATGCCATTAAATACTAAAATGCCAACATTATTCACATCTTGAAATTTGAATATAAGCCTTTTAAGAAGTTTAAACTTTGCTTGGAAATACTATAATTCAAAGAGAAAATCGCAAGTTAAATTTCAATGCATTTTAAGTTTGAAATAAAAAAAAATCAGATCTTTGGTCTTAAAATTCATAGAAATCAAAATCTATAGCACATTATAGTTTTCTGCCTTATTCAAATAATTCTCCAGACTTAAATGATGTTGAAGTTCTGGAAACAGCACTCATATATGAGTTTTCTTCCCTTGGAATGGTAGCAGTTTTATCAAAATTCCAGTAATTGAAGACAGTTAATTGTAAGTTTTGAGTTACCTTATATTTTAATAAAATAAAACAACAGCAACCAAATGGCAATGAAGATTTTGGTTCTCAAGCACATAAGCACATTGATCATTTAACAATTACCATTTTCCAAATTCAACAATTGCATGCATGCAAATTCAAGTAGGAATATAATCCTAAAGAAAATTTTACATGGTTGTCTTTATCTTTATCTGATATAAGAAAAGTGCTTTCGAGGAAAAAGTGATGGGTCAAGTTCACATACTTTCACCTGGTAAAGTCCATTCTAACTAAAGCTAGTATCTGAATGTCTAAGTCTGATGTCCTCATAGCCTACAGAGGAGCTCATAGAGTTTTAGCATACTAGTTGCAACCAATTTGTTAGCGTGACTATCTCCCAAGAAGCTTCCTTATATTTATTTAAGATTTTATATTTATAGATGTTTTTGTATGACTACATACACATGATAGAAGCCTTCCCATGACCCCATAGGTGAACTTTGTGTAAGGCTAATCCTTATAAAACTGTATGCATCTGTTTGCACATAATGGAATTCAGAATAGTTACAAAACAGTTTACTAAAATATCACACTCAATTATTCTTTTTAGTATCCTGAAACACATTTATACCTTATAAGTTTGCAAGTTGAAAAAGTGAAATAATCATAGAAAACCTGGAGCCGGGCAGTGGTGGTGCACACCTTTAATCCCAGCACTTGGGAGACAGAGGCAGGCAGATTTCTGAGTTCAAGGCCAGCCTGGTCTACAGAGTGAGTTCCAGGAGAGCCAGGGCTACACAGAGAAACCCTGTCTCGAAAAACCAAAAAAAAAAAAAAAAAAAAATGGAGTATGGCTTCTTTTACATACCATAGTGATTTAATATCACACAACTTGTGAGAGAATATGTCAAACCAAACAGAAATTTCTATTTAATTATTACTGATATGTTTTAGATACTTTGTGCTCTTATGTTAAAAATTATTTATAAAAAGTCTTCATATTCTGCCTACCTGACCACAGGAATTTGGCATTACTATTTTTGTCTCAAATTACGTTTTGTTGCTTATTTCTCTGTAGCAGTGTTTAACTGTTAAATACTTCTCAGCCTCAAACATGCCTTTTCTTCTCTAACAGAATTCAGAGACAATAAAATAAGAACAGATGGTGCTTGAATCATTACTCTTATTCTTGGTAATAGTCTGATTAAGACCACGTTGAAAAGATCACAATGTGCTGGCTAAAGGAATGCAAGCTCCTCAAGAATTTATTTATTTATTTAGCAAGTCTATGAAATACAGCAATGATCACCACAGCAATAAGAACTCCAAGGATACAATAGTGACAATTATATCCTGAAGGTAACCAACAACTGTGTAATTGGGTTTATACTCCACTGAATAAGAATGAATTCACACCTGGTACTATAAACCTAGACAGATACCCATGACTGGTAAGCTAATGGATACTAGAGGAGAGCTTATCATTGATAATTTGTTAAACTAGTTTAATTTCTAATTTCATTCTAAGAACTAAAGCCTATTCCCACAGGTACGTGTAACTCTCATCCCTCATCAAAGAAACTTCTTTTGAAACAGAATGAGGCTATTCCAGAAACCTATAAGCAACCAAAATACAGGATTCTCACAAATTGAAGGTGCAATATGACCCTTACACCTAAGGCTTAGGGACAATAGTGGAGGGAAGTGCAGGAGACTGAGACGACAAAAGACCAGGACATCAGTTGTTTTCTGTGAGATAATAAATTTTGTATAAGACTGAGAAACTGCTCATATTATATGTCAAGCATATGGCTACCCAAACAAGACCAGCAAATTTAAAATTTCTGTTCACATGCCAACATGGGAAGTAGACATCTCAGAACACCTGACCATAGGCAAAGAGTTGTAGGCAATTAATAGCTGATGAGAGACAAGGAATCAGTATCCTTCAGGAATAACTGCCCAGATAAATCAACTAATCAACTAATGTCAAAGTCCTCAGTCTGTAACATATATATATATATATATATATATATATATATATATATATATGCATTAACAGGAGTCAGAAAGCTATATTTTCATGTTGCGTATGTATGAAAGAGAGAGGGTGTGTGTGTGTGGGTGTGTGTGTGTGTGAGAGAGAGAGAGAGAGAGAGACAGAGAGAGAGAGAGAGAGACAGAGACAGAGAGACAGAGAGACAGAGACAAAAACAGAGACAGAGAGAGACAGAGAGATAGAGAGAATGTGTGAAAAGTAATAATTGAAGAAAAACAGGTAATGAATTTGAGAAAAAATAGAGTTGGAAGGAGAAGAGAGAGAGATTGAAATGTTGTAACCATACATTTTTAATCAGGCCACAAATTTGGGTGGCCAGAGACTATGGATGTATCTGAGAGAAATATAAGGAGAATGGTGAATCTGAACAAAATATAATGTAGGCAATTTTCAAAAAAAATAAGTTCAATAAGTTCCAATGAAAAAATATATTTTATCCTCATAGACACTAAAAAGCAATCTGTGGCTGACATTCTCCTATGTTACCCTATAAAGTATGTCAAGTCTGGAAGATAGTGGAGATCTAGATTATAAAAGAAGATCAAGAAAAAAACAGAGCTTATGATTTCTTACTTATTCTTTGAACTTAAAAACACATAGAGTATAGTTAGGTCATATTCTTCAACCACGTACAACTCCTTCCAACTTCCCTTTTCTTTGTATCTCACTTTATACTTTCTCTCTCTCTCTTTCTCTCTCTCTCTCTCGAGAGAGAGAAAGAGAGAGAGAGAAAGAGAGAGAGCGCAAGCCAATTTGGAAATTAAATCCAAAGAAAATGAAGTCTAAAAGCACAATGGAAAAAAACAACAACAACTAAAAGAAAAAAAACTATACATGTTTTATTTATTGTCTGGAGGAGTCAGGAGAATGAAGCTTAATGATAAGGACTAAAGAGTGTTGAAATAGGCATCTTTATTCAGAACAACAGAATATTTACACTTTGTGGGTTATAAAAACATTACATGAATAATGTGCATACTTACAAGTATAATATGCACATGGCAAAAATATGTTTTCCATAGAGGCATATAAACAAATAGCAATGGCCAGTTATAATGAATAATCTAAAGTAAATTCACTTCTATTCATTATACTTGAGAGGGGCATAAAAGCACATTCAGAAACAATTATGTATTTTTGAAACAACTGAAGTCACAAGAAGCTTGTCTTGTTTTCTTGGAATTATCTCACAAATATTCAGAATTCCCCTAGCAGGGCTCCATTCTTGGGCCTTGTTCTGAAAAGGGATTATTTTGATCTCCAACAGAAAGTCAACTGAATTCTACTTTCTCTTAAATTTAAAAAGCCGTATAGGATAGGGTAATGGATAGAGATGTTTCCATAGCTATACAGGTCAAGTTCCTTATATTTAAGAAGAAAGAAGATCTCCTTCCTGAAGCTTGCACACTACTTCAGAATGTACCATATTATCAGGTATCAAACATGTTAACCATTTCTAAACAAGTTACTATCTATATTTTAAACAAAATCAATTCACTGATCCTTAGAATAATTTATTTCATTAACTGTTTTGCAGCTATTAGATAATATTCAAGTTTACATGTTTAATTATTTACATACAGACATTGTAATGGTTAAATAATTTCTAAGAGTTGGAAAGAGCCTCAACATTTAAGAGAAACAACAACCTGCCCACAGTGGCTCACAGACTCTGGACCACTAACCAAAGTGAAGGCATGTGAGAGGCCTAAATTTACATGTATGTAAACATATGTAACAGATGTGCACATGGTCTTCATGTAGGATCCCTAGCAATTGGAGCAGGGGCTTTCTGTGACTCTGTTGCCTGCCTTTGGATCCTTTTCCTCGAAAACTTGTCTTGTTGAGCCTCAATAAAAGAAAATGCACCTAGTCCTATTGCAAATTGATATACCAAGGTCGATTTATATCAATGGAAGGCCTCCTCTTCTCTGAGGAAGTAGGGAGCGGGAGATAATAGGATGAGAAAGGGAATGGGAGAGACTGAATGGAAAGGAGAGAAAAGAGGCTAAGAAAGTGATATATGTAATAAATGAATTAATCAATTAATAAAAAGCAATAACAGCAACAAAAAACAAGCAAACAATTCATATGGAATGGTGTACTTTTGGCATACTTTCTCCACAGTTCATCCTAAAAACTGAAGAATATTGAAATGCTTTAAAAAATATATTCAGAATATATTTTATTTTTTAGTTAAGTGAATGTGTGCATATCGTTATGTGGGTGTGTACATGTAAGTTCAGGTACGTATAAGGGCCAGACGAATTGGGTTGTTTCTAGGAGCTAGAGTTACATGCAATGGTTTGGAATGCTGGCAATCAAACTGGTTCTCTGTGAGGTTAGTGCATTTTGTCAACCAAGAAGTAATATCTAAAATTCAATAGAGTAGGCACATTTCTTTCTGAAACTGAAAAATATGAATTATTTTTTAACCATTGTTATACAGTAAATGAAGGATATGTCTATATATGTTGGTTGGCACTGAAAGGAAATACAGAAATCATATGGGCTAGACCTCTAATTTGACTTAATGATTAAATTCCACAGCAAATTAATGAGATAACTTTCAGTATTCCTCTTATTTGTTTCAGATCATTGTATCTGAGTGAATTTTATCTCATCTTTTTGTAATCAATGCTACAAAGATAATGCCAGTGAGCACTTGCATAATCGCATTAAATGATTTGTTTGTATGCAGTGACCTTATGATAAACACAATTAAAGGATAACACTTAAGTGTGAACAAGCATTAGGAGTTTGTCTGACAGCAGACATCATCCTATTCTTTAGTTATTTGAAGTATGTATAGATTGTCTAACATAGTGAAGCTCAAAAATATGTGTATTCAATCAAGTACTAAGATGAACTCAGTATTAGTTTTGCAGTATTTAGAGCATCCACATCAGGTATCTCAGCTCCAAGAGATTGTATATCTTCATCTGGTTGCTATGCGCATCAGTATACATGAAGCATGTACTAAAACATATAGGTAGGCAGGCAAAAAGAAAGAAAGGCATGTAGGCAGGCATGCCAACAGGAAGACATATATACAAATACAAACACAAAACACACACACATACATGCACAAATACATGCACATACATAATCTAAACAAAACTAAAATAAAACTTGAAATACCTTAGAAAAAGCATTAGAAAAATGGTGTAATTATTAAGTATAGAACTATTTCGATATAGATAATTCAACAATAAAATTGACTAAAATCCTTTGTGTCTGTTAAGTTAATATACAATATTTAATAACCATTTCTTCATACATATTGTGAATCTTGCATCCTACATTATTTAAACACAAGTGTTCTTAAAGCCTTATAAAATATCAATGGATAGATCTTGTTCTTTGATTTCTCATTCAGACGATATGAGAATACAAGTTTAGGATACAAGGCTTCAAGTTGTCAGAGCCATGGATCTAACAAAGCATCATTGCTCAGATTGTGTCATCTTAGTTCTATTTCTTTCTAAATTTAAATAAATTAGGATTCACTTCTATACTATCTTTCAAATCAAGGTATTCATAAATTTAGCAGTGGTAACATCTTCAAAATATTTTCAGAGGTTGGTTTATATGTATCTGAAATACTTCAAATTCACAACATAGTTTAGGTCAAATAACAAAAGAACAAAACCATTTTTATGCTGTTTGTAGAACACCTTGTTTAAATAATATAAACACAAATACATCACTATGTATTATTGTTAGATCAAAAAATGTGAATTTTAATAGAAATTTAAAAAGTAGAACATTGGCAAGAACTTTGGTGGGTGTTCCCATATATCATTGGGAATATCAGATGATGAGAACAGTTAATCAGAATCATTATAATAATATGATTAAAAATAAAGTTTCAAAAAAGCAGTGAATCCTTTTGAATATCATATTAATGCAAGACATTTCTGCAAAGTAGGTTTGCAATTTTCTTTGTACATGCTAGGCAGATTATAAAGATATTTGTGGAAACATAATTTATTTTTAGGATCTTCATATAGAAAATTTCAGAAGGTGAGTCATGACAATAGTGGTGGGGAAAATGGCATCAGGCAAGCAGGCCTGATCCTGGAATGGTGGCTGAGATTATACATCTTATCTGATCCACCAGCTGGTGTAGAGACAGCTAACTGGTAATGACATAATCGTTTGACACCCTCACATGCACCTCCAATGGACACAATTTCTTCAACAAGGCCACACCTCTTACAACCAGTTTCGTTAATTAGAGACCAAATATTTAAGAGTATGAACTTAGTGAAGACATTCCCATTAAAAATAGCACACACTCATAGTGCTTGAATGGAAATCGGGGGCCCTTGTATAAGTTGAATGCATGCTAAATCCCAGTCCACAATCTTTTCATTCTACAAAATTTAGGTAACTCTGTCTTTTCACTACTAACTTCTATATTCTTCTTTCTAGATTGTGTTACACTTCTTCCTCATTGTTGGTCATTTTCTTGATCTTTTCATGATGCAGACATTTCTTGTCTTTCCTTTGACTCTTAATGGTTATTGTGGCATGTTTTGAACAGCAGTATTACTATACTTTTAGTTTTAATTTACTATGTGAACATCATACTATTCAATGTCTTTAATGAAGTTGAATCAAATTCAAGTACTTCGGCTAATGTAAAAGAGAACGAGTGAGCCTTTAAAATTTTGTAGCCCCACTGTTGCTCAGAGTTAAGCAGAATTACCCAACTATGGGCCATTTGGAATAAATAATAACTAGTCAATTATGAGCGATTAGGATCCTGAGAAATATTGTGCTCTGAGGTTAAGGTATAGTTATATAAAACAGTATAAAATTAATAATAACTTTGAAAATTAGAAGTAATATTTAGCATACAGAATCTCTGACTCTGTAATTTCTTCAAATGCCTATATTTAAAAATCATCTTTAAGAAAATAATTGAAAAAAGTATGATGCTGTTAATATTTAAAGTTAAAATGTAAATTTCTTAAATATATAATGTACAGGAACATTTATTTAAAGAAATGTTAGCTGCTTAAACAACCACTAGCTGACTTTTTAAGTCAAGATCATTAGTAATATGAAATAAAATTGGATTTTGGATATTATGCATCTTGTTTTCATATAAAATTATGGGTTTAATCTGTTGATCAAAGTAAGCATCATAGATTACACATAGTGTTAGATTTAAAAAGTAATCTGTTAATATGAAATATTATGAATATAAAATAATCAGGATAAAAATCTAATAACTGAATTATTGGCTAAAATATAATCATGGTAAGTTTTAAAGGCAGTTTAAATTTTGGTTTACATGATGATCAATGAGAAATGATAAAGGAGAGCCTATAACTGCTGAAGGCTATAAAACTGTGTCAGCCTAAGCATTTTGACAGAACAAGTTCAGACATTAAAAGAGATTGTCTTTCCCAGAAGACAAGAGAATGATCCAGTCTTATTTCCTGGGATCAGATACTACTAAATCAATCAAGAAAGATGTTGTCAAGAACCATAAAATATAAATTTATAAGCTTGCTGGGCATTCTATGTAAGCAGGATTTTAGTTTATCGAGATGCTTAGCTGATCATCAAGGATATAAGGAAGGTTAGCTTACCTTAATGCATAAGGATTATTTGAACATTCACAAACTTTGGAGGAACAACTCCCTATCTATTATCCTCATGGATCAATAAGTGTCATTCTTCAGTCTAGTTACATGTAGGGGTACACAAGCTTGAAAAGACCCATGGTATGATCTTCGTTTAACAGGTAATCAAGCCATTTGTATTTCAGGTCAGATACTAATTACAGATTCTTCTTAGAATCAGGGTAATCTTTTAATCTCATATAAAAAATAAATGTATAGCAAGTCCAAATATATTGCATAATCTAAAAGAGTATTTATGCATCTATATTGTGACTTTCTAGCCATATGAACAACATGATTAATCATCATGCAAGGTGGTGAGTTTCATTATGGTGATTTTTGATTACACACTCATCTCCAGTCCTCTGCACCACCCCTGTCCTTTTGCTGATTGCTTTTCCTGATATTGATCTGTTCTCATTTTCCTACTATGTTATTTGTATTTATTAGCTCTCATTTTTGTTCTGCTTACATGAAGACCTCTTATAACTCATTTTATATTCTCCTTTCTAGTTTTGTGATAAATACAGATGCTTACACATACATACATACATATGTAATAAGTGTGGGATGTAAGTTTTTCTATGCCTGGCTTTCATTATTTTACATAAAAATTTGTAGTTGCATCAATTTTCCTCTAAACATCATTTAGTGTATACTCATGACTGACTGAAAATCCTCTGATTATGAACCACATGTTTATACATTCATCTACAGATAATCATTTAGGTTGTTTTCATTCCCTTATTATTGCAAATGGTGTGCCACTAAACAGGTAGGAGGATTTACAGTCTATTGATCATTGAAAAATAAGTAGAATAGTTAGCTAATATGAAAACTCTATTTTTAACTAGCTGAGAACAATTTTAGCTGTGCAGAAGTAGATAATATGAAATTTAAATGTTACTCTTTGTATTCTGTTTGTCATAAAAGCAACACTTCACTTTCAATGAATAGCCTACTAAGCATCAGTATTCTTAAATGGCTAACTCCTAAATTTAAAGTTTATATTTATGTCACAGTTATATAGTTTTATTAGATTAGAGATGGTAGATTTATGTTTTTCTTTAATTGAATCTCCTCTGCTAGCATAACGTAATGATAGCTGACCTTCATCATTAACATTTTACTTATATATTTTCTAAGTTCCACTTCAGCTTCTAAGGCCTTTATACATGAATGATTTCTACAGCAGGATATCCCACATTTCTGATTTTTCATCTAAGAGTTTCTTCCAAAGGAAATATGCTTCCATAAGAAATCACTGCATCAATGTTTTATAAATTAAAACAATGTGCAACACAAAGGAAGGGAAACATCCTTTCCTATCTGGGTCATCAGTGATATATCTATAGACATATATGTATCACTCTATCATATGAACTTTTGTTAAAACTTATAAGACATGTGTATGTTTATATATATATATGTATGTCTGATATTGCATCATTGAAAATAAAGTAGTTTAAAGCAAGATATTAGGTGTTTTTTAAATTTTCCTGTTCATTTAAATTATAACAAGCAAGTTTCTAATTTTCCTAGTAGGTGACTAGAGATTAGTCAAGGCACTCTGTGAACTAGACTATTTTCTAGGTTGCATGTTTAGTCACATGGATAATGCATTGATATTCAGATTGATTTTTTTCATTTTTAAAACTCTGACAAATGGGGGGAACCGGGAAAGGGGAAATCTTTGGGACTGTAAATAAAACATATAGAAAATAATAAACAAAAAAACCTCTGACAAAACTGAGCTTTGTAGCAGAGTTGTAGCATTTTCTACCAACTATTTAGTGAAGAATGTATGTTAAATGACAGAATGGGATTGCTTTTAGATAAAATCCAGAAAAGGTAAAAAATAATCATGATAATTCTATATCACTAGAAATGTAAACAGTAGAACTGCCACTTCTGAAGCTCTTAGACCCATAATCATTAAAATATTTCTGTGTGCAACCTAGGACACTGAACTTTCACTCTAATGGCAGCAAAAACTTGATTTTGAATATAGCCTGTACAGTAAAATTTCCTTAACACTTATATGAGATAACAATGACCATTTTTCTAACATCACAGCTGTACTTTTTTTAAAAAAAATGTTCAATTTTTAAACTAATATGGTTTTAATAAAAATAAAATTTGATGTCCATTAGTGCTCATGTTTTTACTAATATTAATATTCTAATTTAGTTTCAGAATGAAAGTTGTTATTTAATTTATATTATTCTATGAAGCTGAGGAAATAAGTAAATATAATGTTGGTAGTTTTAAGTCTCCTTGATTAAGGAGGTTCATTTCTATCCTTCTAATATGTATTTTAATCATGATAATTCTCATATAACTATTTTATAAACCAAATTCACATACTTTCCATTATGATTAGGTTGCCTTAATATAATGTAAATTATGAGTTCTCAGAGTTAACACCTAAAATTATAAATAAGAAGTTTATTCTTCCAATAAACTTCTTACTGAAGGTTAATATAAAAGATTTTGAAACATGCTGAATACTTGTGTAATACTATGATAAAAGTAAATGAAAATGCTTTTAACTTAGGCACTATACCATATGTGTTTCCCTTCGGGAAGATAAAAAGTATTATCTGATCTTGATTTATAAATTCAGCAGTATATCTCCTTTAACATAATCTATATTTGACAGTGATTCTGTAAAATGTATGCATGCTTGCAAATCCTAGTAGACAACAAAGCTTGCTATTAGAAGGCTTACAAGATGTTAGTATCATCAAATGTAAAATTATTCTTCATAGAATTGATCACTAAGTATATTAAGTCCCCAGAGGGAATTATAATGAGTTTTACCACTCATAGCCTCCAATTTGTACACTGTCAATAGCTGCATTTAATTGAAAAGATAACCAGAGTTTCATGGACATACTACCTACCTTCTGAGCAACAGAGCTTCACAGTAATTTTCAGAATATAATGTCAAAATGTTTCCTAAGTATCAATAAAACCTCTGGCTTTGTATTAAGTAAATTGTGAATGGTTCCTCTAGAAACTTAGAATAATTTAGATTTTTAAAATTCTTTTGTTGTGGCAATTATTTAATAAAAGTATCGCCCCACCAGTCCTCAGCACCAAGTCCTGGCATGTCCCTCTTAGTGAGGTTCTCACTGTTGCCACTGAGCCAATCTCTTCCACCTAGCTCTCACAGCTTCTCAGTTGTGTTTCCTCTTCACCACTGACTTTGTAAACAGTGGGAATCCTGTACTCTACCCTGCACCCACTCCTTCCAAATACCCTGTAAAGCATGACTCTCAAACTTAAGTAATTAAACAATTATATTTATGAATATGAAGCTCCCAATTACAAGATGCCAATTTATAATGATAAAAGTCTTATTCCAAATTCTAACCTTATGTTACAATTATGTCTGATTCCATCTGGATATGCACATCTCTTTCCCTGCTCTGCTTCTGTTGTCCTCTGAACCTCTCTCCCCCTAACTCCTCCTCCTCTCCCCCCTCCAATCACTGAGCTCTCACAGCCTCAATGTGAATGGACAGGAAATATCTTGCAACATTCTTTAAATAAATTATGTGCTCAAATGTGGTTGGATGGTATGTGGGAGAAGAATTGTATAACAAAGATCAAACAGCCTTTTCCTAGAGCCCATAATTCCATGGAAATTAATATAGAAACTCCTAACTGGTCAATATTCTGAGAATAATAAACTTTGAAATCTTCAACACCACATAGAATGGCTAAATCAGAAAACCTTTCTCCAAGGGCTAGATTTCTAGGCAGAGGATGGGGAGGAAAAACAATACAAACCAGAGGTCATGAATGATTTCAAGGAAACAATATTTTCCAGACAAAACAGGAAAAACAGTAAAATGAATTCACAGACACCAAAACAGCATGAACAGGGCCTGCTGTAGCTCAAACCAGACAGAAGCAAAGAATGAAAGGTGAGTATAGGCAAAATATTTCACTCTTAGCCAAGGATCCATTGACATATTAATAGCTTTTGGGCACAGGAAATATATTTCTTTAATGACATGACATTAAGTATTTCCATCATTCTTCAGGGCTAACAGGCACAGGACAGCAGTAAGCCAAAACGAACTGGATTCCATCTTTTTATAAGAAAAGGAGAATGGAAATTATTTGGTAGGGATGAAGAACAGGATCTGAACAGAGTTGAGAGAAGGAAAGAGATACACTAAAAGTATATCTAATGGAATCCTTAAATAGTCAGTAAAGAATTATTTTTTAAAGTTAATTTGCATATTTTAAAATCAATTTTATCTAGATAACCTATTGAGTCATTGTAAACATGAAGGTATATAAATATGTGCTTAATATTAAGGAAGCTCAATATTATCCAACATTTTATTTAATATTTATGTTTTTTTTATATTGTGACCTATGCTTCCCTGTACATATGTAGCAAATGTACTTCTTTATCCTCTTGTGGGTTCTGAACAAGTGAACTGGGGGCTATCCCAAAATCTGTTGCTTGTAAGTGGGATATGTTTTTCTTCTATTAAAAATTGGTACAGAGCTAAACAAAGAATTTTCAACTGAGGAATATCGAATGGCCAAGAAGCACCTAAAGAAATGTTCAGCATCCTAAGTTATCAGGGAAATGCAAATCAAAACAACCATGAGATTACCCTCACACCAGGCAGTATGGCCAAGATCAAAAACTCAGGAAACAGCAGGTGCTTGCGAGAATGTGGAGAAAAGGAACACTCCTCCATTGCTGATGGGATTGTAAGCTGGTGCAACCACTCTGGAAATCAGTTTGTTGGTTCCTCAGAAAATTAGGTATAATACTGCCAGAGGACCCTGTTATACCACTCTTGGACATGTACCCAGAGGATTCTCTAGCGTGTAATAAGGACACATGCTCCACTATGTTCATAGCAGCCTTATTTGTAATAGCCAGAAGCTAGAAAGAACCCAGATGTCCCTCAACAGAGTAATGGATACAGAAAATTTAGAAATTGTACACAATGGAATACTACTCAGCTATTAAAAGCAATGAATTTATGAAATTCGTAAGTAAATTGAACTAGAAAATATCATCCTTAGTGAGGCAACCCAATCACAAAAGAACATGCATGCTATGCACTCACTGGTAAATTCCCAGAGTCTGGAATACCCAAGACACAATTCACAAACCAAATGAAGCTCAAGAAGAAAGAATAAAGTATGAATGTTCTGGTCCTTCTTAGAAGGGGATACAAAATACCCACAGGAGGAGATACAGTGACAAAGTGTAGAGCAGAGACTGAGGGAATGACCATACAGAGACTGCCCCCACCCCACCAGGGATCCATCTCATATACATTTACCAAACCCAGACACTATTGTGGATGCCAACAAGGGCTTGCTCATAGAAGCCTGATAAAATTTCACCTGGGAGGCTCTGCCAGTGCATGACAAATACTGAGGTGGACACCCTCAGCCAACCATTCAACTGAGCATAGGATCCCCAATGGAGGAAATAGAGAAAGGACCCAAGGAGCTGAAGAGGTTTGCAGCTCCATAGGAGTAACAACGATATGAACCACCTAATACCCCCAGAGCTCCCAGGGGTTTGCATGGAGACAAGTGAATGAAATCAAGGACAAGTCATCCTGAAAGCTGTTGTGTAACTTTAAATCCTTTCTTGTTCTTCCACTTCCCATTATCAAACTCATCAGCAGTCATAACGATTACAGGCTGTTCCCAATGTGTGACCCTTCCTGTTGGCTCTATACTGAGTCACCTAAACCTTTTCAGAGGGGGTCCCTTTGAACTTGACTACCTTCTACCCAGGGATTTAGTACAAGCTGCCTTTGTCTATTTTAGCTGAACTTCAACTTTCTGCTAGGAGAGGGAGAGAGCAGTTTGTGAAATTACTGGAAGAAAAAAAGAACAGCATTTCTGCCAGCACAGACAGAGAAGAAGGTGAAATAAACAACATGGAATCCTGGGAGAAAGCTTTGAACCAAGAGGTTACTGGTACAAATAAGTCATTGAAAATCTCCTCTGCTTATTCCAAATTGTACAGCAGGGATATTTACAGCTACACATTTTCTCCAAGTAAGACACTACTTGAAAAAGACTTGAAAAGACCTGAAGATTTTCCCCATTGGTGGATTTTCATGCTTAACAAACATAATATCATGACTAACATAGAATGGTGAGTTTCAGAGGCAGGAGCCAAGAAAAACTGAACTTCACAGACAACAAGAAATGCACTGTGCTTTACCTATCTTTCTCTATTCTTTTATCTTGAGGAACTTCAGAGTATTTCTGTCAATGAGAGAATCTTTACCTTACATAGACAGGTTTAATCAGAGTCTCTGAAAAGTGATTGGTTGTAGATGCTGGCAATTAGTAAATGGGCCAAAATAGCAGACTCAAATAAAATGTGTTTTATCAAATATATCGAATAATCTGAGTTTTATTTTTATTTTATTTTTGGTTACAGAGATAATGCTTAATACTTAATAACTTGAAATGTTCATACCTTAGAATACTAGAAATTTCACTGAAATGAGAGGTCTCAGAATTTTCTTGGTTTTATTTTTCAACCTAAGACTAAACAATTCCTCACTGTTATGTTTATAGGAGTTTATGCGTCCTGATACCTAGACCCAATTGAACATAACCTTAAAATAATAGTCCAGTGCAAGGACTGCTTATATAAATGCAATGCCATCAATTTCCAGCTTATATTGCTCTGGAGAGTTAATAAATTTGTCCTATGAGAATGAAGGTGTTTTTCTTGCTTCCACTAAAGGGCACTTTTTAAATCAAGTTTTACTAATGATACAAAATTTCATTTTGCACTTGTTTAGCCTCAAGTAATATAACACAGGATGTGTGAATGTGCTAAAAAAAATGACTCAGAATTTGTAATAGCAACTAAAGTAGCCTCTACTCTGAAAGTCAGAGAACTGAGATAAGCATTCTCACAGATAGTAAGGATGTTTTCTAATGTTTTGTTTTATTCTGGAGAAATAGGTATACACCATATCTTTTATAGAGTGATCCATCTGAACTAATGTACATTAGTTAACATCCATCCATATGCCATCAACTCTGTTCCAGTATAATTTTCGGGTTTTTAGAGAGACTGTATTTCAGAATGAATACCTAGTGATCACCAAATATATGAAAGTTTCCATTTCCATTGCATTTACTCTGTGTTAGTGTTTTAGGCCTGTTTAGGGCATTCTGGCAGAACGATTCTTAGCAGAGCAGCAATATCATGTAAATTGACCCTGATTTTGAAACTGATTGAAATATCTATCACTCTGTTCTGGAAATTCACATTGGACTTATTTTTATTTTAAAATAATATTTTTATCAATCATTTGCTTATTTCAAATAATGATCCATAATTACCTTTATGTCCCAGTTCTCACAGGTCTGCCTCTCAACCCTTGTGGCTTTTCCTCCAAAGAGGTAAAAAATGAAAAAAAGGAAAAAAAAAACCACCTATTTTTGTTGTCCACATAGACAATGGATACTGGTAAAATACCCAATGAGCAGCTGCTTAAAGAAAACTGAATCTTTCCCCATTTCCACATCTTGCACTAGCCATCTATTGTGAAGTGCTACATTGCAGGGTACCAGCCTTACCACTTCGTTCTGGTTTTCTCTGGATGCTTTGGGGGGTGAAGAGCATTAACAGGGGCAAGACTTGGTCTCTCGAGGCATTTAGGGCTGCTGTTTAATAATAAAACATTTACCTGTCTTAAGTCAAAGTCACTCTGCTGATGGAGCTGACCTGCCTGTCTGAGTTCCTCTGAGGTCAGAAAATTTCAGTCTTTGAGGTTAAACACCTCTTAGTAAAACAGCAGGGGATTAAGTAAAGATGCATTTGTTCTATCACTGCAGGAAGCTCTAACTCCCAGCCTGCTAGTTGAAGTTGACACTTTGAAAAGTGATTTTAACCTAATTTCTAAGTTCTTTTTCCCAAAAAGTTCTCTGATTGTTCTAGCTAGCACTTAAAGTACTATATTTAATAGATATGTGGAGATCCGGCATCCTTGTCTTGTTCCCGATTTTAGTGAGATGTACATGAGTACATCTCCAGTTAATTTGATATTGGTTGTTGTTTTGCTGTAAATTACTTTAATGATCCTTTGGTTTGGGCCTTGAATTCCAAGAGATCAAGGGGATTCAAATTGGCAAGGAAGAAATAAAGATATCACTATTTGCAGATGATATAGTATACATAAGTGACCCCAAAAATTCTACCAGAGAACTTCTCCAGCTGATAAACAACTTTAGCAAAGTGGCTGGATATAAAACTAACTCAAATAAATCGGTGATCTTCCTTTATACAAATGATAAACAGGCTGAGAAAGAAATTAAGGAAACAACTCCCTTCACAATAGCCACAAATAACATAAAGTATCCTGGGGTAACTCTAACCGAACAAGTGAGAAACCTGTATAACAATAACTTCAAGTGTCTCAATAAAGAAATCCAAGAAGATCTCAGAAAATGGAGAGATTTCCCACGCTCATAGATTTGCAGATCTAATATAGTAAAAATGGCCAGCCTAACAAAGGAAATCTATAGATACAATGCAATCACCATCTGAATCCCAACACAATTCTTCAAAGACATGGAAAGAGCAATTCTCAGATTCATCTTGAAAGGCAAAAACCCAGAATTGTGAAAACAATTATTAGCAATAAAAGAAAGAACAGCTGGAGGAATCACCATCCCTGAACTCAAACTATATTACAGAGTAATAGTGATAAAAACTGCATGGTATTGGTACAGAGAGAGACATGTTGATCAATGGAATAGAATTGAAGACCCAGAAATAAAAACTACATACTTATGGACACATGATCTTTAACAAAGAAGTCAAATATGCACAATGGAAGAAAAAGAAAGCATCTTCAATAAATGATGCAAGTATAACTGGGAGTATATATGTAGAAAAATAACCCATATTTGAATATGAAAATAGACCCATGTTTGTCACCTTGCACAAAGCTCAAGTCCAAGTGGATCAAGGAACTCAACATAAAACCAGATACACTGAGTCTAATAGAAAAGAAGTGAGAAAGAGCCTTAAACTCATTGACAAAAGGGGAAATTTCCTAAACAGACCTCCAATGGCTCATGCTCTACAGTCAAAAATTGATAATTTGGACCTCATGAAAATGGAAAGCTTTGGTAAGGCAAAAGAAAAAGTCAATAAGACAAATCAGCAACCTACTGATTGGGAAAACATCTTCACTAATCCCACATCCAATAGAGGGCTAATATCCAAAATATATAAAGAACTCAAGAAGCTAACTACCAAAAACACCAAACAACCCATTCAATAAATAGAGTATAGGACTAAAATGAGAATTCACAACAGAGGAATCTTGAAAGGCTGAGAAGCACATAAAGAAATGTTCAAAGACCTTAGTGATCAGAGAAATGCAATTCAAAAGGACCCTGAAATTCCACCTTACACCAATCAGAATGGCTAAGATCAAAACCTCAGATGACAACCCATGTTGGCTAGGATGTGGAGAAAGAGGAACACTCCTTCATAGCTAATGGGATTGCAAATTGGTACAACTACTCTGGAAATCAATCTGGTGGGTTCTCAGAAAATTGGAAATAGGTCTACCTGGAGACCCAGAATATCACTCTTGGGAATATATCCAAAAGATGCCGCACCATGCCACAGGGGCACATGATCCACTATATTCATAGCAAAATTGCTTGTGATAGCCAGAAGCTGGATACAACCCAGATGTTCCGGGACAGAAGAATTCATACAGAAAATGTGGTTCATTTACATAATGGAATACTAATACTACTTAGCTCTTAGGAAAAAGGACATCCTGAGATTTGCAGGCAAATGGATGGAATTAGAAAATATTATCATGAGTGAGGTAACTCTGACCCAAAAGGACACGTATGATATGTACCCACTAATAAGTAAATATTAGCCGAAAATTTACAGAATGCCAAAGATACAGTCCACAGAACTCTAACAGGTTAACAAGCTAAAGGGACCAGGTGAGGACAACTCAGTCCAACTTGGGAGGGTGAAGAAAGCAATCACAAGTGGGAGGGAGAGAGGGACATGTTAGGAAAAGTGGATAGGGCTGGGGGAAGAAGAGAACCTGATCTGGTATTGGGTGAGGGAAAAGAACTGAAGACCCAAGGACTAGAAGAAAGAATGAAAACAGGCAACCTGGGGAGGTAGGAGGTTGGGGGGGGGACCTTGCAGAATGCCCCAGAGACCTGGGAGTTGAGAAACTCTCAGGACTCAAAGGGTAGGACCTTACATGAAATGCCTGATGGTAGGGAGAAGGAACTTATAGAGCCCACCTCCAGCAGGAAGACAGGGCATCAAGTGAGGGAGGAGGTTGCCATCCCACAGTCAAAACTCTGACCCATAATTGTTCCAGTCTGAAAGAACTATAAGGAAGGAAATGGATAGGAGCTTGAACAAAAGAAGGTCCAGCAACAGGCCCAATGTGAGATCCAGCTTAAGAGGAAGGCCTGACACTATTACTGGTGCTATGGTGAGTTCACAAAAAGGAATCTGTCATGACTGCCTTCAGAAAGATCCAACAAACAGCTGAAAATATCAGATGAAGATATTTGCACCCAACCCATGGAAGAAGCTGCTGACTCCGACAGTTGAATTAGGGAAAGGCTAGAAGAAGCTGAGGAGTAGGGTGACCCTGTAAGAGGACCAGCAATCTCAATTAAACTGAACCCCTGAGTTCTCTCAAACACTGGACCACCAACCAGGCAGCATACACCAGCTGATATGAGGACTGCAACACATATTGAACAGAGGACTGCTGAGTCTGGTTTCAGTCAGAGAAGATGCACCTAACCCTCAAGAGACCAGAGGCCCCAGAGGGTTTAGAGGTCAGTTTGGTTGGGAAATTGGAGACTGGGGTTTGGGGAGGAGTTATGGGATGTGGAAAGGTCAGAGAGTAGATGGGAGGGGAATAAAATCTGGAGTGTAGAATATATATATATATATATATATATATATATATATATATATATATACACACACACATATATATATATACACACACACAAACACACATACACGAATATATATATATATATTCTAAAATATATATATATATTCTAAAAAGGAAAAAAAATCCAGAATCCTTCACAACAATCTTCATGAAGAATAAAGACTAGAAATGAACTCAAGAACAAAAAAGAAAAAAAGAAGTATAGAACAGAGAATGTTTACACGATTATCCATTCATTAATAGTAATTATCTGGTTAAACATTCATTATCTGTTGCCAACTCTACAGGTTCATGGAGAGTTAAAGACCATAACTAAATTATCATTGAAGTTTCATATAGACAAATCCAGTCAATATTTTATTTTGTGTCTTTGCAGCTATAGATCATTAGTTCACTTTTTATTACCTTTGGTTAATTGTTTTACAACCTCTTGGAATGTGCTCTAAGTTGTAAATGCCTGCTTTCTACATCAGATGCAATTGACTCGTGACACTTGAAGACTAGGAGAGTTCTCACTGAAGTTTGGACATCATAAATGATTTAATAGCTTTAATAATTATATAATAATTATAATTGTTATAAAGGTTATTAATAAATACTAATTTAATTTTAGGAATTCTTAGAGAGTCATCATTAATAATTAAGAAATGTATTTGTTTATATAGCATCACTACAAGACAGTACATCTTTGTTCTGAAAAAAATCTGCTCAAAAGGGTGAGCTAATATCTAGTGATTGCTATACATATTTAAAAATATCAGGAAACACATATTAATATCAGGAATCTTTCCTCTGATGTAATTTAATTGGCCTTGCTTAAACAAATGAAACTATCATAGATATGCAGTCCATGGTGGAATCATGTCATGAAGGTCACCTGCTATTTTTTAACTTCTCCACAATGGCTCCTGGCAGTATGTGTGAGCATCCTTATTAAAAATTTTAAGAGTTATCTTCGATGGACTTTTGGATATTGGATTTGGAAAGTTTTTACTTACTGGTTTTACTAGATTGTATACACTTTTTTTCTGTGTTCAAGAAGATTTACTCTCCAACACCAGGGTACAATCAATACATTTTGGCATTATCTACTGTGTTATCTGGTTTAAATTAACTACTTTTCTATTTCATGAGCATTAGTATTTGCTTCAATGTGTATGGTTACCATTCTTGTGCATAGGGTCTGTGGAAATGAGAAGAGGTCATCAAATCTCGTAGAAGTGGTTACAGACCTTTTCAAATCAATATTTGGTTGATGGAAACGAAAGGTAAAAAGTGCTCTAAACAGTTGAACTATTTCCCCAGCTATTACTCTGGTGTATAGTCTTGACCAAATTTGCTTACTGCAGGGGAAAGAAGATGAGAAAAGTATTCAATAACCAGTTTTGTCTATAATTTACTTCAAATTCTTCTTTTAATCACATATGAATTAAAATGTAAAAGTCATCTACTTGCATGTATAAAGCATTTCTTCTAGGTAATATTACTTGCCCCATTCTACTGAGATGTGAATTTAGCTTTTGATCTACAACCAAAAGATGTGTTTGAAGATCTAAGGAAAGACATAAATAGGTGACAAACCAACTGTCTCAAAGTGTATCATTACAAGTTTCTTCAGAAAAGAAAGGGGAGAATATGCAGGCAAGTGGAAAAATAGCTGATTTTACTGGCAAAGAAAACACAGAAGCATTATGATTTAAAAGTTATTATCTATACTGACTTTATATTTTTATTTTCCGAATTCTATTATATCATATTCTAAAATTTCCCTTTATTAAAAGGTGAACTGTCATATTAGGAATCAATGTGTATTACAATTAAGCTATACAAATAATGGAACTTGAGTTTCTTCTGCAAAACCTTGACCTTGAGGGTTCTTAGTAGTAGACATAGAATAAGTAGAGATGGTTTAAGTTCATTAATACAGAGTTTTAAATGCAAACTTGAAATCTAGAGCTCATTACTTTCACTATTTTTTCCACAAGCATCAAGGCATGGAGCCAACACCATTAACTTAAAGAAAATGCTCTATGGTTTTAAAATTAAGGCCTTGCATTATTTACCCCCTGTAACTTCTTGATAAGGAGTATCTATATTCTCGCAACATTCCGTGCACCACTATTTTCATATCATCTCCCAGGCCATCAAGCTTATCTTTAACATTAAAAAGTAATCTTTACTGCTTTTAAATCTACTCATATTTCAGAACCAATTTTAGATATTCCAGAAAAAACTAAGTAATTTATATTTCATATTCTGTTATCTCAGTATGATTAACTCTCAGAATATGTATTACTTAAAGCTTAGTCCGCATGCAAAGTGGGAATATACTAAAACATCTGTTGCAGTGGACTCATACTGTAGAGTTCATCCAACTTGGCTGAAAATTCATGAAGAACTTTGAGACAGAGGTAGCTGTTATCAATAGTGGATACCATCAGGTGCCATCAAGAACTTCAAAAATATGAGTCAGAGTTCTCCAGAGGAGCAGAACTGAAAAATGCATCTTTTTATGTAAAAGAAGGAATTAGTAGAATGCCTTATAGGGTGTCATTCAATGAAGGCTGTCTTCTGATGAGCAGACAAAAACTCCAGTAGTTGTTAAGTCTGCTAGGCTGGGTGGCACAAGTTGTCCTTCAATACATATTGGAATCCAAAATCCTAGGCTCTAATACCAGTGAAGGAACATCTCATAGCTATATAGGCGAAGTTGAAAGAGAGAGTAAGAACAAGCATGATTATGTAGGATAATTGATTTTCCTTAAAGTCTGTTGACTATGAATTTTAATTACACATAGGTCTGCAGTCTGTTTAGATTAGTAAACCAAAGACATAATTCCACATTATGTAAATGGGCATGTTTATACTTATATTACTTATAGAAAAACTTTCCATCTTCTTTATCCTTTTATATAGGCTGCAATTAGAAGGTATACCCCAGATCTAGAATGCATCTATATAACTCAAATGATCAGTATTTAAGAGGGTTCTTATCACTTTAAATGATCCAATGAAGAAACATCCTCAGTAGGCTGTATCCAGTTTTGTATCAAGTTGTCCAGGTTTTAGTTAGTACCAGAGGTAGTCAAGTGCAAAGCTAAAAATGATCATCATGTTGATGAACCAGCCC
This sequence comes from Tokudaia muenninki, assembly GCA_036184385.1. Classification (NCBI taxonomy): domain Eukaryota; kingdom Metazoa; phylum Chordata; class Mammalia; order Rodentia; family Muridae; genus Tokudaia; species Tokudaia muenninki. The sequence continues at coordinate 27,938,441 of BTHS01000019.1, forward strand.
AACTGTGTTAGTCAAGGTTCTCGAAAGTAACAGAAAAAATTATAGAATGAATGGATGAGTGAATCTCTCTCTCTCTCTCTCTCTCTCTATATATATATATATATATATATATATATATATATATATATAAAATTTAAAAATTTTCATTTTTAAAAAACAATGAATTTTCAAATTATAAATTTCTTAGGATTTTTGACATTTAAAGATACTACTCTGCAACCTATGAAAATTTAAATTTTGGATAACTAAACTCATTTTAATAAGCCTTATAAAATAATGTCTTGACCTGGATTTGTTTACTGTGCTAAATCATTAAAAATGCCATTTACAAAGTTTACATTGTTAAGCATAATTGTTTTTTTTATCACAGTACAGTCAAATTATATTGGAATTTTGGAATTATTTTTTATTCATTTATTAAAGATTTATTTATTTTATGTATGTGAGTACACTGTAGCTGTCTACAGACACATCAGAAGATGGCATCAGATCTCATTACTGATGACTGTAAGCCACTAGGTTGTTGCTGGGAATTGAACTCAGGACTTCTGGAAGACCATTCTGTGCTTTTACACATTGAGCCATTTTTCCAGCCCTGGAATTATTTATTTTTTATAGCAAAAAATCTCCCAACTGCTAAACCTCCTCCCTGCTATAATTGTACAATTTTGCCATTGGCTGCCTATGGGAATGAGAGAGAAACACAGTGACAAAAAGTTCAATAACCAGCTTTACTTGAAATTCCCCTCAATTTCCTTGAAATATAAACATTTAAAGGGTCTCACATAATTTGCAGAAGCTACCTTTTTGCTTACCTTTATCCTTTTATTTAAAATATTTTTTCTCCCATAATGTATGCTAAGTACCGTTTGCCATCCCTCCATCCTCCCAGTAGCTCCCCACCTACATTCTTATCAGGATCTACTCTCTTCCTGTCTCATTAGACATCAACAATTTTCGAACGGGTAACAACAAAATATAATAAAATAAACTATAATATGTTAAAAGAAACAAGCAAAAAATGTCACATTGAAGTTGAACCAGGCAAATCAGCAACAAGTAAATAGCCTCAATAAAAGATACAAAAATCAGAGACCTGATCATTCACACACTTAAGTTCCCATAAAAATAATAAAATAAAAACTGTAATTTATACCTGTTGCAAATCAATGTAGACCCTGCAGTTGTTGCTTTAGTCTTTGTGAGTTCTTATCAGATGTACTAAGTTGATTTAGAGGAGTTTGTTCTTCTGATGTCCTCTATCTCCTATGATTGTTAAACTGTTTGCCACTATAAGCCCAGCTTAATTGTTGTTGATGTTGTTATTTATGTTGCTGTTTTGGGTTGGGTTGGCCGTTTTTAGTGTTGTCCTTGACTCTGGCTCCTACAATTTTCCTCTCCCTATTCACAGGATCCACCAATATATAAAATAGATATGACTTTTACTTGGCATCTACTGGTATGTATACAAACCCACACTCTGCCACTTGTTCATACAACCAAGCATAATGGACAGCAGTCACTGGACTTAAAGGGTTAAAGGGATATGTGAAATGGGAGGGCCTGTAGGAAGGATCTGGAGGGAGTTGGGTGGCAAAAGAGGAATTCAATAAGGACATGTTTCATTCTATAAATATTCAAAATGAACAAAATTTACAAATAAAAACTTAAAATGCATGTGAGTGCTCTATGACAGGCATTTTCTTCATGGGACAATGTAATACAACAATATTGATTCAGAAAGAGAAAATGTTTCAAATCTGAAACATTTGTTGTGTGCAGGATACCAAAAATGTGAAATGCTATAGCTTTCAAGTGGGGGACCCAAATGCAGTACACTAAAAATAGTGCTGACAATCTCCTTCAAGAGAGGAGAATAGAAATCACATCAAAACTGTTTTCTATAGGATGCATACATGAAAAACTATAAATATGAAAAAGATCTAAAATCAGAAGCATTTCTGGATCTACTCATTTAATTATGGGATTCTTTAGCTATATGTTGTCAACTAGTTCTATATTCTTACACAAGAGATTATTATGATTAAGCACAGAAAAGGAAACAGTATTTCAGTCATTTTAATATTATTTGATCTATCTTTATGGAAATACTTTTACATATTTCTAGTATACATTTTAATGTTCACACTAACACTTTGGAAATATAAAATTATTGAAAAATAATACAGAATTTGTGAGGTGGTACAATTTTATATCTATTTTATATACATGTGTGTGTGTGTGTGTGTTAAAGAAATTTAAGTTCAAAGAAAATATTGTATTGAATTCAATTTTTAAATTTAATAATATGTATAATCTACAATTATGTTCAAATATACATAATTTAAAGTAATTATATACTATGAATGTTTAAATTTATAGCAAAATTTTAAAATCTTGAAAATTATTGCTGTTCTAGAATATGATTTTAATCGATTTTTTCCTTATCTATAGTATTATAAGTACTACATTTTAATTTGGCCAACAAAGAATCTGGTTACAAGCTTCAAAAAGTGATTCTTATTAGAGATTGAGCTTGAACAGCTTCATGTGTGCCTCCCAATAGTGACTGTGTCCTCAGTCCTTAGATACTGCTATAGGCTTTATCTGTTTTGTGTGACTGACATACCAATGCCTGTTTCTAAATCTAAAAATCCCTGGTGATCTATGTTCTTTCTCATCCCTGATATCCCAATCGTGCTCAAAGATGAAAGGGAATATTTTCAACAACTTCGGCTTATTGAGTTTGAGCTGGGAACAGAGCTGTAAAACATTCGTATTTATAAATCTTTAGGTGAGAGTTAGTGTGTTCAACTATTTTCATATAGTTATATTACTTGAAAGGAAAATAAACTTAAAAATTCTATGATACATCTACCATCTAGATATTGATATATATTATTCTCAGGAGAATGGAAGAGAAAATCATGTGGAACATGGCATCTCATTCATTTTCTCTTCACTGGTCTGTCTGCACTACTAGTAGTGAGATTCAGCATTAGGAGTGAGGACAAAAATAGGATGGATATAGAACAGCACTTTGCTCTTCTCTCCATCTGGAAAGACTCTTCAGCTAAACCACTAAATCAGTTTTAGGTTAAGTGGCTGCAGCAAGTTTGGCACCAGGAATTTGTCTGTGATAAACAAGCAAACATACTTAGAAAGAAGCTGTTTTCTAAGGTTTTAAGAATTTATACTTGAATATTAAAAATAAGAAAAATATAGAAATTATTGAAAGAGGGGTGTTTGTGCATGTGCATGTGTGTGTATTTATATAAAATGGATAATTGTGCCCATAGGTAGAAATAATGATGAGGGATGAGCATAAATTAAAGAAAGATATAAGCAATCCTGCCCATGATGTATTTGATAAATACGTGACAAATTCAATATTAACAATTAAGACACCATATGATATTGTAACTTATTGAATATGATATTATTAGTAAATAATTATACAAATACTTGTCAGATTAAATATGATAGAATATTCTTTGCTACATTTCATTTCCAGTTAATAACATGTGTAAAATATGGTAGAATTAGACATTGTTGTCATATTAAATGTCCAATGATCTTTCATGACAATATCATTAGTAGTAAAAAATGCCCATATTAACATGATGAGTAGAGATTTATCAGGTGCTATCTTAAAATTAGTTGGTTCAATTATTAAGGATCAAATTCAAAATCATACACTGTACAATGAAGTTGCACATTTTCCATCCAAAAGTTCATATCTGCAAGAAATGGCAAAAAGAAGTGAAGTAAAGATGCTAGGCAAACTATAGATACTTAGAAAATTATATTCTAGTATTTTAACAAATATTAGCTTCTTAGAAGTATATGAAAGTGAGAACTCAAGACAAATAAATAGTAAGATCATGTACAGATTCTATTGCAGTAATAAGGTAAATCCAACTACAGTTAATGAATGAGTTGTTTTTCTTTCATTTAGATCATTAATATCTGATTTTACAACTTATACCCTACACATGTCAGTGTTCTAGCTTCATATTAATCTGTAGCAATTGGCACAAAACTCAGGCACTGAAGGAAACAAACAAATTAAAATCTTAAACTTATTAAATAATTTTTACATTTTTGTGGGAGTAGGGAAATACGAAGGTTGATTTCCATATGATTGAAACAAAATCAGGAGATGGGGATATATAAAAATATTTATTCTGCGACCAGAGACTTGAACAATTAACTATACAGATGGAAATGAATTTTTGATAAAATAAAACCGTGAAGTTGCTCAGCAAGAGCTATTGACAACATTCTTCACGTTGTACGGGCCTATCATAAGTCCATGTTTCTGAGAGGAAGAATTCACAACCAAATATTTTTTTTTTTAAAAAGAGCTTCCTGAATTCAGAATGGCCCCATTGTCCTGTTATATTACTTAAATATTAGGATACTAAAATTATAAAGTAAAAGTAATTCATTGTTGTCAATGAAGAAATTATAGGTAATATTTAAAAAGTATATAAAACTTGGAAAGAATATCTAAGCCATCTATTTAAAGCAAGACTGTCATGCTGAGATTGAAAAAAACTGAACTATGTATTGACTGAACAATTTAATAGTAGGAAGGCATTATGACTTCATAACCAAAACATATCTTTGGGGGTAATAATTTATGAAATATGATAGTATCAACTGTTATATGTTCATATATATGCTCACCTATACACACACTCATATCTGTATCACTTAACTTGGTAGCAAAGCAACGTTGACAAAGTATTATAAATGCAAATCATTAGGAAATGCCTTGTTTTTCTTATTCTTTTTTTTATGTTTTTTGGAGACAGGGTTTTTCTATATAGCCCTGCCTATCCTGGAACTCATTCTGTAGATCAGGCTGGCCTCAGATTCGGAAATCTGCCTGCCTCTGCCTCCTAAGTGCTGGAATTAAAGGCGTGTGCCCACTGCCTGGCTCTTATTCTTATTATATTAAGTCTAAAATTGTTTCATACTTAAAAGGCTAATTTCTTTCTATCTTTTCTGACATATATATATGGTGAGAAATTATCAATCTAAATGATTAAGAGAATTGAATGTATATGAATATTTCCTAATATTAAAATAAATTTCTGTTAAACATTAATCCATTTAAGTACACCATTTAGGTATTTTTACTCTGTGATTATAATACATATTTACTAAACTGTTTGGATGGTCCAGCACAACAGGAAGATTTATTATATTTTGATTTACTACAAAATTATGCTATGTTAGAGAAGTAGGGAGAATATTGTATACATTTTGTGTATCACACCAGAAAAAATTGCAACATAGTTGGCACTTAAGAAATGTTCCTGCCAAAGGAAGCCAATATTATTTCATAACTCTGTACATGGAAACATGTTCATTTGAAGTTATTACTTAAAAAAAGAAATAAACATGTCATGACTGGTGCCATAATACTCAGAAAGTAAGATATAATGCCTGATTTAGAATAGCAAAATTACAACCAATCTTTTCCAATGCTTTTTAAATATACTTCACAAGGGAAGTCTTAAACTGATACTATGTTTATTTCTTTGGATGCTATACTAAACTAAAATTCTATTTTAATATAGTTAATAGAGATTTTCACTTATAAATAAAGATGATATTCTTTTTCTCTAAAAATAAACAAGACCAGAGAAATTGGTCAATTAGCCTCAGGTAATTGACTACATAGTAGAATACAACCATTTTCCTCCCACTTACTATACTCTTCAACCTCTCTGAAATCTTCACCCATGGAACTGATGGTTACTCTGCTTTAGGAATTAACTATATTTATAATTATTATTTTCATTTTCACTGACAGATTCTCTATTACCTGCCCCCTTTTTCTTGAATGAGATATTACTCTTTTCCATGCTTAAGAACTTACTTAAATTCTCACTCCAATAGTGACATTTTCATAGTCATTTTTGATCTCTCTGTATTTAACAAGGTTTGACAATTTTAACTATCTATAAAGCTTTTCAAAATTAGTAGATATGTACAAAGAACCTGAAGTCCCATCATACTTCAAATAGATTAGGAAAGGAAAATAAGGAAGGCCAATAAAATATAGGAGGAAGGAAAATAGGGAGAACAAGATACATTAACATTTAAAAGCAAAATTTTGAATCTTTCTACTTAGAAACACCATTTTCTTCTATGTCCTTCAGGTGCCAGATATTTTACTTATCCTTCATGTTTTACTTTACATTTTAATTAATAACAATTCATAATTTTCATCATATCACCTGATGCACAGTACAAACTGAAAAGAAGATAATGAAAATTAGACAAAAATCAGATAGAAAAGGAGATTTGGATGGATAAGTTCACATGCTTGTCTTATGAAATTCAAGAACATGGGAATATAATAAATCTTTCAAAATTATGGAGATATTTAAGTGTATTAATTTCAAAAGACAAGAGCAGATTGAACTATAGCCAAAATTCAACAAGCAATTTTTTCAAGCTAATTTAGTGACAGATATGTGAATTAAAGTAATACTGCTGTCAATGAAGATTTTTAGGGCATTTGGCATATTAAAATAATTAGCAAAACTATAAAATTCAACTTAATATACTAAAGAATCCTAGTTTTATAAGAATACATAAAGGCTGAGTATAATAAAAGCACTGACTCTCCAACTATGCTTCATGCTGGCTCCTTTTCTGCATTAAACCTAGATGAGATTCTCGCTCAACTCTGTAAATATACGTTTTAATTATTTAAGGAGGAAAGAATCTACATTCAGAACTACTACTTGCTCAACTTAAATCCAGCTGTCAGAAAGTGCAGAAGGAAAATTGTGTGAATGCAGGAAGTCATTGAGGTATCTCTTCCACCGTGCGGGTTTAATCAAGGTGAATCACGATGTAGGACTTTTCACCAAGAGTCCTGCTCTTCCAGGTCATTTTCATCATGCAGCAATAGCAATCTTGAGCAACACAAATATTTATTATAAATTTGCTCTCTATATTTGGAAATACTTTCATTAATCATATTGATACTTTTACCATATCAATATTTCAATTTTACATCCAATCATGCAACTTGCATATCTACCAAGGTCTTGGAAAATATGTAAGTCACATATTTAATGGATTAGACAAATTCCATGTTTATATAGAATATAGTTAATAGGAGGAAAGGAAAAAAGAAAAAATATCTTTCTTTAGTGATATTGATTTTTAGAATAACTAATAAGTAGACAAAATGATACAATTAATATGAAGTTAATCCTAAAAAGGAATGAGAAAGCAAGTCTCTAAGATCATTGAAAAAATGTGATCACAAAAAGAAATGTCCTGGGGAAAATGTTCTAATGTAAAAATTACATGTTTGTGATTAAATAAGTACTATATGAATACAATATTCACAATATAGAAAAATCTATAGATGATAGACAAACAGACAGAAATATAACCCTAAACATACAGAGGTAGAATGAGTGTTTATGAGTAATAAGAGAAACTGGAAGAGGCAGTTAAAGGTTTGCAAATAAAGTATAATCTGGTTTGTAAAATTTAAGGATTGATTATGAGTAATTCATTTCCATTTATCTATACAATATGTCTCTAGAGGGATTCTTATTAATATAGTTCCTAGTTTTAAATTTTAAGCATTTTATTCTGTGTAAATGAGATCATATTTTCATTTAAATTTGTCAACTTTCTGTTTGTGAAATGTGACCAAGAGCCCATTATCTGACCTGTCTGACTAAACACTGTATTCTCATTGTATTTCATTTCATGTCACTTTTCAACAATCCATAGATGAGATTAAATCTGAAGGAGCAGTGAGCAAAATATGATATGATAGTTTCTGTAGAGAGTGGTTGGGACTGATTTTTGTGCCACATATTAAAGAGATGCTGCTGCCAAATTTCCTCAGAGTAAGTTAGCTGTCAAATGTGATGCCTGTGTTGAGTTGGAAGCAGAATCTGCACCGAATAAAAACTGAGTGGGTAAAAATAGAAAAAATAAATATCAAGAAAAAGAATGAGAAGGAGCAAATGGACAGGCATTTTAGCCATATGCTACATGCAAACATTAAACAGTGCAATATCATATCTGTGTTCCTGTATTTTAAATAACAGTGTGTAGCTAAGGTGGATGTGGAGAAAGAAGTAGGGATTCATGTTAAAGTTTCTTCAGTCATTCATGCTATGGGAATATGCACATGATATAGCAAACAGAGAGGATTGAAAAAGTGAAGTTTAGATGATTTATTATTGTAAATAATGGAGGAAAAATAGTTGTACAGAATATAACTTAGAAAAAAACTATAGACAGAATGTGAGACAGTGAGAAAGACTCAGAAGCAAAAGGAGAACACTGAGTAAATATATATCTTTGGAAGTAAACTCAGATTTTTTAGATATGTTGGATTTCATATTATAGAAGGAGGTATAAATAAAAATGGAGAGCCATAGTCATTTTATTAGTAGTCTTCAAGGAAAAACACTCCACTACTGATTAAGTTAGGTAGACACAGTACTTATGTACATTATTTCAAGATGAAATTAAATCTGAAGAAAGAGTAAGCAAAATATGATATGAGAGTTTCTGTAGAGAGTGGTTAGAATAGACATTATAACAATGTTAACCAATAATTTTGTTATCTATGCTATCATATAGACTTTAAATTAAAAATGTATTATATTATATAGAGTTTAATCTTAAAAATGAAAATGTCGACTTTAAAACTTTTTGACATCATAAAACTTTGAGCTTAGAGCAGACCATTAAGAAAAGTTAAATTCGCCCTCTTATATGCCTGCATAAGCCCACAAACCGATACAGAAGTCAAATAGGAAAAATCAAATTTATAAATTATAAATTCATTTCCAATGATCATATATATTTCAGAACTGATGATGACTAGATATTATCAAATAATTAGAGCTCTAACCCAGTGAACACATCTCTATATTGATAATTTTTATTGAGATATTGGTATAGCAAAGTAGCTAGACTATGAAGAATGACATATTTCTCCAGTAATTAGGTCACTAGCTTAACACCTTTCATAGATATGTATTTCTTGTCATATTTCTATGTTTTCCTCTCTCTGATTCCTGGTCCTCATGATCTAAACTTCCTACTATGCCATATCCTCATGACATAAGGAAATGACACTTCTAAATTAAGGACCAAACAAATGTTAATTCTCTTAAAATTGTGCAAGTCAGGTATTTGGGTGACAGCAAATAAAATGCATACTAATTCAGATAAATGTTGCCAAAATTGTCTTTGTTGTTCTGACCAAATGTGATCATGTGGTTTCTAATCTTTAGTATTGGTTTGTGAATGTAAAACAGAACAGAACAGAACAGAACAGAACAGTAGAGAACAGGACAGGACAGGACAGAACAGAAGAGGTTTGAGATGCATATGAAAAGCATGCTAAAATTCTATGCTAGTTTAATAGTGACTTTTATAATATCTTCAGAAGACGGGAATTCCAATAGAAGAGTAGACAACAATGATTGTGGTCATGTTGATTTGATTGAAATAATTTTTTAATTGCAAATCAATGAAAGACATTTGTTTATACATTTGATGAAGACATCTATTGACTGTACATGTTCTAAAAGCATTCTGACGGTTCCTTAGAAAACTGGGCATGACACTCCCAGAGGATCCGGCTATACCACTCCTGGGCATATACCCAGAGGCTTTACCTGCATGCAATAAAGACACATGCTCCACTATGTTCATAGCAGCCTTATTTATAATAGCCAGAAGCTGGAAAGAACCCAGATGTCCCTCAACGGAGGAATGGATTCAGAAGATGTGGTATATTTACACAATGGAATACTACTCTGCAATTAAAAACAATGAATTCACGAAATTCCTAGGCAAATGGTCAGAACTTGAAAATATCATCCTTAGTGAGGTAACCCAATCACAAAAGAACACACATGGTATGCAGTCACTGATAAGGGGATATTAACCCAGAATCTCAGAATACCCTAGACACAATTTGCATATCAATAAATTTCCAAGAAGATGGAAGGAGAGACCCATGGTCCTGGAAAGACTGGATGTAGTGGAATGCCAGGATAGAGAAGTGAGAGGGGGTTGAATGGGGAAAAGAGGGAGGGGAGGGGGCTTATGGGACTTTCGGGGAGGGAGGAAATGGGAAAGGGGAAATGATTTGGAATGTAAATAAAAAAACTTAGAAAATAAAAAAAATAAAATAAAACAAATTGAATACATTAAAAAAAAAAAAAAGAAATTAACTGGCATTTACCCAAATGATTATGGTATGGGTGATACGATAGGGTGATTTGTTAAGCTTTAGCTTTGATTAAATGTGGAAGCTACAAAAAAAATAAATAAAAATAAAAAAAATCTTTGGATGGTGGAAGCTTAAAGTTAGCATAGTACTCAAGGTATGTCTTTGGCTGTTTGCTGCTTTTAACACAGTCTGAATCAAGAACCAAATTTAGGAGGAAAGATTTGGAAAAATGACCAGTCTGAATAGGAAGGGAGAAAATGAAAGTTGTAGTCAACTTTTATTGAAGGGAAACAATATTCCCTTCTTTTTTTCCAAATAACAGTAAGAATGACACATAGAGAATTACAGCAGCAGTTGTGGGACTTCAGCAGCATCCTTACCAGTTGCCCTGTGTGCAGTGGATCTCCTGGGATGCCTGTAGACTGTGATGTCTTCAGGGGAGCATATTAACTGGAAGTCTGCCCAGGCTGATGGTGCCAGCCAAGGGGGGGGGGTGTGGAATTTGGGCACAATTCTGATTTTGGACACGAGTATGTAAAATTGTAAAATTATTGGATAAACTTTTTTTCAAAAGTAAAAGACACTGGGAGACTCTGTTATCAAGAGGGAAGAAGAAAATTATTTTCTCAAGATCCTAATACAGGTCATCAGAAGGTATTACAGCATGTTACAGAAGAAACAAGTAATTACTTTTGATGTAAATTAAGTTGTCATAAATTGTTTTACATGTTTTTCAAGAAAGCAAAACATAAATGCCAAGAAATCTTCTACTTCCAGTGGGCCTAGGAGGTCACATTATATGGTAGAGCCAAGATCCTTGTAATTACAGAGAAGAAAATGCTTAAAGCCAAGATGGTGAATTTAAAGCAGAAATGGAGAACCCATACTACAATAGATCTCAGAAAATAGAATTCCTGTCAAAGAAAAGATATAGACCATGTATGAACCCAACACAAGAGAGGTTATTTTTCCTTTAAGCAACAGGAAAGGGATACCTAACCATTGGAATGTACATTGTGCTACCAAATGTCACAGATGCTCAGTCATGAGCTACAGGATCAATTCCTTTTTATTATTTTCCTTTCTTGGTTTTATTTTTCTTTAATCTAGTCTTATCTTGATATTATTCTTTCCACCTATTTAGAATGTGCATACATAGTTTATATAATTATATATCAAAAGGATGGATTTTCAATGATCCTCAGTTTTAACTGCTCCTCTCTATACTACCTTCCTTGCCACTCTCATTCCAGTCCTTTCCTGTTTTATTCTCCAATTGCGATCTCACTTCACTTTCCATCCATAAATATCTATGTTTTCCCCTTTCTAGTGTTATCTAGCCCTCCTACACAACCCCTTACTTTCTACGTTACATCTGTGGCTATATGGATTGTAGCTTGCTTCTCAATGACTTAGTAGCTAACATCTACATGTAAGCAAATAAATAGCAAAGGGTAAATCAAATAACACTCTTCTGTTAAAGGAACATAGCAATAAAATGCCTCCTAAGGACATGCTGCTATACACACAGATCAGAACATTGAGACTTGTAACACTAAGTCATAAAAGGGATGTTTTCAAAAATCCCCTATTCTCAAAGCCCAGGAAACTCTTTGAAAGAGAAGGCAGAATGAGTGTAAGAGCAAGAGAAGATGTAGAGCAAGGAAAGAGAGAGAAAGAAAGAAAAAGAAAGAAAGAAAGAAAGAAAGAAAGAAAGAAAGAAAGAAAGAAAGAAAGAAAGAGAAGAGGAAAGAAAGAAGAGAAGAGAAGAGAAGAGAAGAGAAGAGAAGAGAAGAGAAGAGAAGAGAAGAGAAGAGAAGAGAAGAGGAGAAAAAATCAAGTCCTACACACAGGTCCACAACAGATGATGTCCTAGATTTGAAATAAAATGTAGAACAATGCTCCACACTCAACCCAATTGATAGCCACTTGCAAATGAAAGTTTTGTTTTCTACAAGGGAGTATCATTGGGCAAAAAAATCACTCTTAAGGGTGGGCCACATGTCAAGCAGCAGATGGCCAATAACAAATGAACTCTGGTCTTCAATTTTTATGGGAATTCTGAGTGTGCAAATATGTATTTTTACATTTATATTCATGTCTTGTGCTTTTTCTTTGGCTCATTTTAGTCAGGTTATTTTGCAATATTCTGATATATTGGATTTAATGTTATTTTATTTCATTCTATTGTTATTCTTTTGATGCCTCTTTGTTTTCTAAACAGACAGTATGGATGTAAATTACAAGAAAAGTAAGGTGGAAAGGAGGAGAGGGACTGGGAGGATTTGGGCTGCAGAGAAACTGTGATCAGAATATATTACAGGAGAATATCTATTTGTCATAAAAGAAAAACTTTGAGAAAGTGCATGAATCTATTTTTATATTAAAGGCACTCAAGAAAATACTGTCCTAATGTTTTTGATGAGAGACAGAATTATGAACAAATTTAATTCTGTTAAGACTGTGAGGATTTATAGAAATAGACTGCTTGTATTTTTGCTTTATAAAATATTTGAGCCTTTAGAATTTGAAAAAAAAAAACAATCTTGCTCTATTTAGAGATGCAATTTGGTACCAAGTTGTCAAGTAGTTGATTTCTAGTAGTCAAGTTTCAATCTTGATTTGACTAGATTGAAAGCACCAAACAATTAGTAAATCATATCTCTGGGTATGTATGTGGTGACCTTTTCCCAGATGATTATGTTTTGATTGTCAACATCAGCCAAAGAAATAATTCCTATTTTGGGAAATAATGGTACTGTTGGAAGACTGTGAAAAGAAGGTGGAGGATCTACTTGGATAAAATAAATTACTGGTTGTCACAATCTCATGACAATCACATTTTAATAAGTCCCTTCAATCGCTTTTTTTCATTTAAACTTCATCATACAGAGACACTTATGCTTCTTACTTATAACAATCCTTAAATATATCCTTAAATATATGGGTACTGATATTATGCCCCTTATTTCAAGAGTATGTCTCTTACATAGTAGGATTGGCAATAACTTCAAACTATCCATATATGACCTATTTTTAGCAATTATCTTACCAATACTACTTGTGCCAGAAAATTTATGTGATTTTTCAAAAACACAGAAGTCATATCTGTAATCAGTTAGTTTACATAATCTGCTAATTATTTTATGGGATTAATATTTTCTTAAAATCCCTATCTTTATTTTTATAGACTCAAGATAATTATGTTAGTATTTTATGAACTATTTCAATTAAAGTAAAAGAAAATTAATATACTATTTTCAACAACCTATCAAAAATATTAATATGTATACATGTTGAGAGAGTTTATTGTATAATCAATGGATTATCAACATAGATAATTCTGAAATAGCAGTTTAACAAGTATCCTGTTTGTTATTTATAAACACATTGCAATTGCTAAATCTATTGGAGTTTCATAAAAATTTTCAGTCATTTTACAAATCATCATGGGGAAGATATGGAGATAAATGTGGTGGAGGAAGAAATGGGATAGAATATGAGACATCACAAACTCTTGTGACCCCTTGAAAAGTCCTAATCTACTGTACACAGTGGACAATATGATATGGTTCCCTGTGTAAAGGTTGAAACTACACAAAAGCCCCAAGGCCAGGGCAGTAACCACTTTACCAGTATTCACATATATCAGAATGGGGGGATTGGCTCCTCTACTACAGGCTCCTGGACAGGCTAGTCAGATTCTGTCAAACACCACAGGGTGCATCTCAATTGGCCCCTAAATACAAACATACCTTAATTGGCTAAAAAGCTATATATAAGCTTGTATAATAAAGAATAAAGTTAGATATGAACAAATGCTCAAAATTTATAAGCATTACATTATTATATGACTGGCCATTCAAAAGAAATTAAAGAAATATATTGAGGACCAACTAAACATAACAAATATATTCAATATTTTGTGCTCTCATTTTAAGCAGAAACAAGAAAAAGTTGTTTTTATTGGTGCATTCTCTGATAAAAGAACTTTTCAGTTTAATCGATAAGAATCTTAATTTTAATGAACCAAACTGTTTACTTTGAATCTGAATGTAAAACTAAATCAGAGGCATGTATATCTGTTTCCTTTTTTCGAGAGTACCCATTTTCCTTTCTCACAAGTTTCTGCCAGTCTTATATTCCAGAAAAAGAACTTTATGTTTTTCTCACTTTACTCTTTGTTACTAGAAAGATGGTACTGCTAATGAGAATTTAGTTATACACTTTGAGTTTTGTAGGAATTTAAACATCTCACAACGGAATAGGCATTAATATACTCAGTATAATGGATTAATATTTTCTTTCTTTTTTTCTTATCATCACACTACTTCATCCTCATTCATATATTCCCTTTCATTTTGTTTTTCTTTTAATTTTAATTTACTCACTGCTTAAAATATCATTTAAAAAGATAAGCATTGTTAGGAGAGAAAGCACTTTATTCAAGTGCTGGCATCCTAAGGATATGCAAGGACTACTGACTTCAAAATTCCATCCTAGTCAACATAATCTCTTAGATGCTCATCGTGAGAGACAAGGAAAGTATACATATGCAGAGATCACTGTCTTGTGTAACCATTCTCCTTCTCTAGAAAATTATAATTCATTAGATACATTAGAAAGCTATGTCTTACTTTTAAACAGACATATTCTTTTCAGCTTTAACATCACATCAGTTTATGAGCTTTTTGGTACATATATATATTTAGATAATTTGAATCCCAGTTAGATTTAGAAATTTATCTCTAACAAAGTAGGTGTAACTTGAATATGTAAAATGTTAATGAAAAACTGGATATTTTAAAATTGCAGTTATATAGGAGTGATCTTGCAGAAAGTCAGATGATATAAATAAAATAGAACTCAAAATGAATTGCTTGGCCATATTCTCACCTTTTTTTTTTTTTTCAAATTCTTCTACTCTAGTGTTCCTTATCCAAGTAAAGATCATAATGCAAAATAGGATACTGACATATTGGATATGGGGAGAACCTGAAGTTAATGCTGAAGTTCTTAGTCATAAAACATATACTTCTGCACACACACACATGCACACAAATACACACACACATGCATACAAACACATGGGTGAAATATAATAAATTTTATTAAATAAAATGTAATTTTTAAATAAATAATTTATGGAATATAAGCCATTCATGATGACTTTAAAAAATACTGAAAAACCCTAAATAGTTTAATAAATGTAATGTGGTTATTAACATCAAACAGGACAAATATAGAAATGCTTTTTTCGGAATTGTTTATACTGATCATCCATTAATTATATAGTAGACGGTTCCTCTATGTTTACATATCAAATAATAGGAAATATATCCTCATTTGAGGACAGTATTAAGAAAAGATAAAATAAAGTTTATACTGTGGCCCATTTTACTATTTTCATTTTACCAGATTCATTATTTTATGGAGATCTTGTATCTACATATTTAGAATTTTATGTATATTTTTGTCATTTTTAACCTTTAAATATTTTGAAGAGACACTAACAATTCTATTCAGATTGGCAAAGATTTAAATTTTTTGTCATACATTTAGAATATTTGAATAAAATTTCATATTGATATTTTCATTAAGAGCAATAAAAACATTGAATTTGAAAAATTAGGATATATGTCATTTCAGTTCCTATATTCCTGTCTGGCAATAAATACACAGCATTTTTCATTGTTTGAACTCTCATTAAGATGCATATATTTGCAATAATTAAGTGACAAATCATTATCTCCAGAGCTCACTAAAGTTAGCTTTCTGTGTTTTACATATTTTGGGTTTTGAAAAATAAGTAATATCTTGTTTCTGAAATGATAGTCATGTAAAGTATAAAAATGCTTCCATGATCTGCTAATTGATACTTTATTTGTCTAAATTTTTCACAGCCATTGAACCCAGCATTGTCTTTTACAAAATGACAGAGGTGAAATATTAGAGTATGCACCAATTCAGATTGGTTTGTCAGATATTTTTATATGGAATATAGAATATAATATTTATTAAATACTTATCAGACATTCTACATATGTATGTATAACTTGTATGCATATGTTGCCTGTATTTGTTTGTTTATATATATGCATACATGTGCTTGCATTCATGTTTGTATATGTAGGTTTTACTCTTTTATAGCAGTAATAAACAATTGACTACAAGAAATACAGGACGTAAAGGAATTATTCTTCTTAGAAATCCATATCACAGTCCATCATGGAGGAAATCAAAGGCAGGGCAGGAATTAGGATCCAATAAATGAAGCAGAAGATACAAGAATTTATGCTTACTGACTTGTTCTTCATGATTTTCTCAACCTGCCCAGACATGGTACCAATCACAGACAGCTCATTGATTCCATTTCAGTCATTGATCAAGAATACTGACCAATAGGTCATCTTAAAGAAAGCATATTTCTAACCTTGTTTGTGTTTCCACAGGTGTCTCTAGTTTATGTCAGTTTGGGAGAACACAAAACAGCACAACTGACCCTTTGTCAACTTAATACATAAACAGATTGCTTTAAACAATATCATTTCTCTTTCTGCTTGTCTCCCATGCTATGTTAATATTAATATCACAATATAAAATGGAATACAACTTTAAAAGTAGCACAACTAAAAAAGAAAACCTCAATACTTTAAAAGTACATGTTCTCAGTGCTAGATACATGGCTTAGTCATGGAAAACATTAGGTGCTCTTCCATCACCCAGGGGCCAACTTGAAATCATATGTAACTCCTGTCAGAATGAATCTCATTTATACTCTTCTTGCCTCTGAAGGTATGGCACCCACATGGTGTTCAAAAGTGCATACAGTTAAATGTTTTTACACCTAAAACTAGAATCTGGAAAATTGAGATTACAAGGGTCTTAGTATCATTTTTACTATAAAAGAAGTTTCCTTGAGACTTACAATTTCCAAGAGTTAGAGTTCTTAGTCACTCTGCATGTCAGGAAGCATGGCAGCAGGCATTCATGTATGGTGCTGAAGTAATAGCTGAGCACTCATATGTTCAGACATATTCGTTAGGCAAAGAGAGATACTTTAAAAGGTGCAATTCTCTTGCACTCTCAAATGATATCCTCTGGCTCACATCTATACAAACAGGCCATATCAACAAATACCTCCCAAACAGTGTCATAAACAAAGCAAACACATTCAATGTATTCAAATACATTCAAATACATTAGCCTAAGGAGGCCATCTTTATCCATTCAATTACATTAAGTTCTTTTTAAAAATCTAATGACTTCCCCTCCAAAAATACCCTCTCCTAGCATTCCCTTTTACTGGGGCAGCCAGCTTTCTCAGGACCAAGGGCCTCTCCTCCCTTTATTTGATGACCAACAAGGCCATCCTCTGCTTGAGCTACATTTGGTCTGTGAATTTTATCTTGGTTATTCCAAGCTTCTGGGCTAATATCCACTTATCAGTGAGTGCATACCATGTGTGTTCTTTTGTGATTGGAAAACCAGGAAAAGGGATAATATTTAAAATATAAATAAAGAAAATATCTAATAAAAAAAGAAAATAATTCAAAAAAAAATTTAATGATATGTGAACACATACCAGATCAAAGGCCAATAAAGTAATTTTTATTACAAGAGGAAAGAAACAGGACACAATCATGAACAAATCAAGACAAAATCTAAGTTCAAAAATTAAAGTAGTTCAGTATATGACATCTGAACCATGTGAATTTCTAGATACAAAACAGCTTCAGTACCTTCAGTAGCTTTTTGTGAGCTTATGGAACACTCACAAAACTGGACCTATCATGACTGCCTTCCAAAACACCCAACATGCATCTGAAAGAATCAGATGCAAATATTTATACTCGATCAGTGAACAGAAGCTGGTGATCCCTGTGATTGAATTAGGGAAAACCTGGAAGAAGCTGAGGAGTGGGCAACCCTGTGGGAGAACCAGCCATCATAACTAAACTGGACCCCTGAGATCTCTGAGACACTGGACCACCAACCAGGCAGCATACACCAGCTGATATGAGGCCCCCAACACACATACAGCAGAGGACTGCCAAGTCTGTGTTCAGTCAGAGAAGATGCACCAACCCTCAAGAGACTAGAGGCCCAGGGAGTGGGGAGGTTTGGTGGGTGGTGGGGGATATCCTCATGGAGAATTGGGGAGGATGTATGGGATACAGAACAGTCAGAGGATGGACTGGAATGGTGATAAAATCTGAAGTGTAAAAAAAGCTTGAATAAAATTTAAAAGGAAAAAAGAACATGGGAATGATGTTTGTACTATCTATATAAGATTTTAACACCTGTCAATATTACACAGAGAAGCCATGATGTAAAACATGAGTGTTTGAACACAGAATAAATGAAATTTACTGTAACCTTATTCCTGAAATCTGCAGAAATGAACATGTAACTTATACTATAAATAATGTTCTTTGGGAAATATACATATTTGGAGCTAGAGAGAAAGAAAAAGCATAAAGATTCGTATATTCTGGGTATATATATATATATATGTTAAATACTACAATATGCAACCTTTGATATATAGCAAAATTAATATTGAGCCTAAATTATTAAATATTCTAAAGTCATATAGCTATCAGGCATTAAATTAAACACAAAATCTATTATCTTTGTTATTTACTATTAGATTTAAAATACATTACTGGCTTCTTATTCTCCCAAATAAATAATTGTGTTTCTTAGGTTTCACAATTTAAAAAGCTGAGAGTTTTAAGGATCTATTGTTTACAATAAAAAGGAGAAAATAAAAGATAGAAAAGAAAAGAAATTGAAAAAAATTTTTTTTACTACAAGGGGGAAGGAGCAGGACACAACCATGATCAAATTAAGACAAAACCCAAGTTCAAAAATTTATGTGGTTCAGTATATGACATCTGGACCACATGATTTTCTAGGTACAAAACAACTTTGGTAGCTTTACTTCCCTGGCTCTGCCCTCCACAGTGTGCATGAACTTTTTCATGTGCTCAGGCTAGCACTAGTCCATTACTACTAATTAATTGCATTGGTGACCATCCTGTGATGCAGGCATATCTAATATGCTGAGTTCTCCATTGCAACTGAGGTTTTTCTTCCCCATTGGCCTTTCCTGTATCTTTGTCACTCTAACCTTCTCATATGATGCTATACTTCTTATTATCTCCATGATCTGTCCAATTCTGGAGTACTTACTACAACTGAGTCAACACTTTTACCAAGGACTTCTCCTTATCTTTCACAGTTTAAAGCCCCAATTTCTCTTCCTTATCCCCTAAATCCTTCAGTATCATTGCTCTTCAAAGCAGTAGCATGTGAGGATTTTTAGATAGTATCTGAGTTTGGCTGTCAAACTGAGATATATCCTTAGGATCCTCTGCAACAACTATGGACTGGCCCTAAGAACTACTTTTCAGATTATTCCATTTCAGTAATATTAATTGCATTTGGTTCTTCAGCATCAGATAACCAGCTTCAGTTCTTCGAGTTATGCATACTTTTTACTTCAGTGATGCTTGTATCTTTTTATTCATAGCTCATTCCTCAGCCACAGCTCACCAGTGATCAAATATTATCAAGTCAAAATATCATGCAAAATTTGATAGAGTCTGTGTTTCCTTCTGAAAAGTCATGAACCAAACCTCCAACATCTGTGAGTCTTTTAGTTATTATCTTTTAAGATTCCATACAATAGACATTTGACTTGTAAACATTCAGTGACATCTATATCAGAGTTCCAATGTCTTGAATAAAACTCTCCAAAGAATTGTTGTCAGGTCTACAGCAATACCCTATTAAGTTGGTACCAATTACTCTCTTAGTTCTTTTTTGTCTATTGCTTTGATAAAAAAAAATCATGATCAAAAGTATTTTGGAAAAAGTGTATTAACTTTCAGGTTACAGTAAATCATCAAATGAATTCAGGACAGAAAATATAGCTGTTCAGAAACTTGGTGACAGGCACTGAAGCAGAGAACAGAGAGATCCTGTTTTCTGGCTTGTTTTCTTTATATTGCTCAGCCTGCTTTCTTATACATTGCAGAACCCCCTCAGCAAGGTGGTATTACTCAAAATGTGTTTCACTCATCTGTATCTATCTTTACGCAAGTAAATAGCAGCCACATACTTATAGATCATCCAATATATTGACAGCATTGTTTGCCCAGAATTTTCCAGCTTGTACCAAGTTGAAAATAAACAAACAAATAAAATCACAATATTTATCTTCTTGAGCTTAATGAACTTTAATTATGTTTTCCATTAATATTGAAGTATTAGCCACAATTTAAGCTTACAGTTTTCTTGGAGAGGACTAACAGCATCAAAATATAATCTATGAGTATAAATAAAAATATTCAGAAAAGAACATAAAAGCATTTAGCAGTAAACTCAACAACTTCTCTCATTGGTCATATGACTTACCCAGTCATGTGTTTTAACTGTGTTTACAATAACAAGCACATATTAGCTTCTATGAATCCATGGATAGTGGTAGATGGTGGTTTCTTTTTAGTTGCTCTCTAAAATATGGTGACAAATACAACTTAGAGAAGAAAATGTTTAAATATGCCTTACAGTTTCCAAGGATGACTCCATGGACAACATTTTGGGGAGGATGACAGAAAGCAGGCACGCATGCTGTTCAAACTGTGACTGAGAATTTACATCTTGATCTACATGCATAGAACAATGAGAACTAATTGAGATGGGGCTTTTGAAATTTCAAGGCTTAAATCTAGTGTCACATTGACTCTAATAAGGTTACACTCACCAAATCCTTCACATACAGATTTTTCAGCTTGGGACAAATATTCAAATGTTTACCTGTATGGGGTCTATTCTTACTCAAATCACCACAGAGTTGTTAGTAACATCCCATAGATACACAGTTATTGCAGGGTTTGGTTGTTGTCCTTCTTTATCCTACAGATCTTTATGTTCCAAAGTTTGTGATTTCATCAGAAATTGATTATTGCAGCTAATTCTTGTGGGGTTTCAAGAATGATGACAGGAAGTTTAAGTACTTTGGGATGGTTTGAATTACCTGACTCACAATTCATAGAGAAGTAGTCCACATCTGGCAAAGGTACTTTGACTTGAGAAAACTATGATTTTTGAGAGCAACATTAACTATCCATTGAGAATGTTTCCCCTACACTGGGGCATCAAACCTTCACATGACTAAGTGCCTCTCCTCCCACTGATGCTTGACAAGGCCATCCTCTGATATATATGTGAAAATATCCAATGAAAAATATAGATAAAAATAAAAAAGAGTGTACTCCTTTCAAAGAATCTGTTTGCATTATATTTTCAGTTAGCTTATAAAGTGGTAATTAGGTTTTTGTATAATAATTTCACAGTTCCTTAATTTTAGATGACTGTTTCACATATCCACATATTACTCAGATGTAGTTCCTTCAAAAGTGTATATGCATATATGATTTGCTTATATATGCAAATAACTTTGAAACTACCACAAAATTAAAGTAATAGTTGAAGTCCAAGAATTATATTAAATTATGTATGCTGTATTTTATATGCCATTTTTATTGAAGTAAGTTTGTTAGAGTTAACATAATTTATTTAGCTTGTGAGTCCCGTCTAAAAATTGACATTTTACTTGAAATTAAATCACAGTTATACCTGATATATTATTAAATATTTTAACCATAGTTTAGTAACTATCTTTAGATTTTCTTAATTAGTAGTTCTGTGAATATTTTTGAATAAGTATAAAATTATAATTGCATGTCTACTACTTTCAATAAACATATATTTATAACAAACATTTTAATACAGAGTTGTTATCACTAAATCTACTGCATTCTATGTTCTAAATTTATCTTGGTATACTCAACCCAGACCTAATTATTAAGTAAATATATTGTATTTATAAGGCAACATGAAGTAGAATATTTTATGTATCTACAGGAAACTTATTAAAACATATATTAACAAGTTTAAACCAAAGACTAAAACCCATGTTAATAGATTGAGCGTTCATTACAAAAAATAAAAGAAATTGAATCATACTTAAAACTGACTAACAGATATGATTTGAAATCTGAATGCATACCAATGACTTGATTAATAATATTTTAATTTTAAATTTCATAGTTCAATCAATTTCCTTTTCTATTGAATGTTTTATATGAAAATATTCAAATAACATTTTTTTATTAAATTCGTCTTCTTGGAGTACCATAACTTGAAACATGCTATTTCCATAATTTTTTTTAGAGACCAGGGACAAAACCATATTTCACTTTGACTTTGTTATTTTGTTGATATTTAATTCAAAACAAAACCTGATTATATACTAATGATGCAGAGAATCCCATGGGATTCAGAGAGGAGAAGCTGACATAATATGACAGATGCTTGCTTTCAATTGCAGCTTTTAGGTTACACCTTCTGAATGTGAAGTCAGTTTGTACTGGGTAAATTTATTACTTGGTAGAGTAAAAAGAAAATTAAGCACATAATCTGTGAAAGAGAAAGACTTTGAGTTATGAATAACATTGACATTTTACTTGAAATTAAATCACAGTTATACCTGATATATTATTAAATATTTTAACCATATTTTAATTTTAAATTTAATTTTAAATTATTATATTTAAATTTATAATTTAATTTGAAATTATTCATAACTATTTGTTATGAATAACAAATCACTGCTGTTGACCTGGATAAAATTAAAATATATGTATGCTTCCTCAGTTACATATTTCTCTTTGCCATACAATCAAAACAACACCAACAGAAAAGCACACTTTAATGCAGAGAACACTGAAACATTTTAGGAGGCCAAAGTGAGAAAGTGGTCTTCTGCAATGAAACCATACACATACATCTACGAATGACATATATACATATAAATATATACATAAGCACATATACATACACACATACGTACACATATACACATACACACCTATATATATATACATAGATAGATAGATACAGATATATGAGCATATGTATGTACATACAAGCATGCATATATATATATTGATATGCAATATATATATATATATTGACGCAGAGACACACCATAGATGGGGTCAAGTGAGCTGTATGAGCTGTGATGGTTCCACACTTAGTATTCCAATATATTTATTATGAATACAGAAGAGAAAGTTTGCATTATTTTTCAGAGGATAAATAATAATGCAAAGACAAATGATAGTCTAAGCAAATAATGGACAAAAATAGTGTAAGGAGAAATAAATGTAATAAGCATTGTGAAGAGAGCAGGTTCAGGGAAGAAGAGAAGGGGTCCTCCACCTGCCAACACTAAGCATTCAGAAAACGCTCTAATGTATACACTGACAAGAACAGCATGTATGTGACTTTTTTGTTTTAACAGCAATGAGTACACATCCCTGCTGTAATTTGTATAGTATCTGGAATACAAATACCACAAATCCCTTCTTTAATTTTTTCAAATTTTCTATGAATAAATTAATGTTCAAAATTAGCAAATTCATGTCATTCATTGTTTTTATGAGGAAAAAGTAAAAACAGTAATTAAGTTTTCCAGTTTTTACCAATCTAAAAAAATATGCATAAGACAAGTGACCTATGCAAATTAGAAAACAATAATAAAGTTTTTGTAAATTTTGAACACATGGCAATTTAGCAATAAATGCTAGGGAATTAGAACATAAGTTACTTCACAGATTATTGTTTAGAAGTCCAGTAGAAACATGAACATAGATCACGACAATGAAAAGTAATTATAGATTTATATGTTTCATATACTTTTATTTTAATATTGTTTAAAGGGAAAACAAAATAAGAGATAAAATAAATTACACTTCTCTCTTGGTGTGGTGTATGTACACGTTCTTATTTGTGTGTAGATTTGAGTATGAGTATATTCTTCTAAGTGTAGAGGCCAGATAGCTACATCAGAAGTCTTTATTTTTTCTTATTGGATATTTTATTTATTTACATTTCAAGTATTATTCCCTTTCCTGGTTTCCCCTACTCAACTCCTCTATCTCATCCCTCCTCCCCCTGATTCTTTGTGATGCTCCCCTACCCACTCACCAACTCCTGCCGCACTGACCTTGCATTTCCCTATACTGGGGCATTGAGCCTTCACATGTCCAAGCGCCTCTCCTCTCATTGATGCCAGAGAAGTCCAAGTCCTTCTCCTAACTCCTCCATTGTGGTTCCTGTGCTCAGTCTGATGGTTGGCTGCAAGCATTCACATCTGTATTTGTCAGGCTCTGTTAGAGCCTCTCAGGAGACAGGTATATCAAGTTCTTGCCAGCAAGCACTTCTTGGCAGCAGAAATAGTGTCTGGATTTGTCTTAGGCATTTGGGATGGATCCCCAGGTGGGGAAGAGTCTGGATGACCTTTCTTTCCGTTTCTGCTCCTCTCTTTGTCCCTGTATTTCCTTTAGACAGGAGCAATTCTGGATTAATACTTTGGAAACAGGTGAGTAGCCTCTTCAGGCCATGCCTAAATTCTGGATATTGTCTCTACAAATTCTCTCTCCCCTTTGATGGGTATTTCACCTAATGTCAGTCCAATTGGGTCCTGGGAGCCACTTGTTTTCCTGGAATCTGGGACTTTCTGGTGGCTACCTCCAGTTCTCCATCCACCATTGCTAAACAACTCTTTTCAGTTTCCTGACCTCCTGTAAAAAATGTCCCCGTCTCCTCCCTTACCTGATCCTGTATGACTCCTCTCTTCCTCCCAAGACCCTCCCAACCTCTACCTCCAGTGATTATTTTGTTCCCCCTTCTAAGTCAGACTGAGGCATCATTTGTCCATTTTTTTTCTTTGTTTTACAGACAAATTCTTCAATTGAACATGGAGTTCATCAGTTTGTCTACACTACATGGCCAGTGAGCTCCAGAAATGCATTTATCTACATAAATTACTGAGTTATGAAAGTATATATATATATATATATATATATATATATATATATATATATATACCTCCTTTACAAATACACTGGAGTTTGAATTTAATCACTCAATATTGTTAAGTGGCATTTACCAACCAACTGAGCCAGCTTTCAATCTCATAAATTAAGCTTCTTTATGTAATATAAATGAGATAGACCTATCCACCTAACTACCCTTGCTGAGAAGACTAATATGGATAAAAGAGCATTAATGTAGTTAATGATTTTTCTTCAATACATATACAGAGAAATATATTAATTATGGACCACAAATGTCATCTCACATGTAGTCTCAAAGTTCCATGTTATTTTCCAACTACTCTTTGTGGATTCATCTAATGGATATGCCTTGCTCAACTATTTCCCTAGAAGCTTGGTAAGGAGATTTATGTGATACTGTTTAAAAGTAAATCATTTAAATTGCCTATATTTGACTCAGAACATGTGTGGGTTTTCTGGTAGAACTGAATTATTTTGCTACTTTTAGTTCTACTCCAAAAATACATAATACAACATAAACATTAAAACTTGTTTGAAAATTTTAGGAACCTGAAATAGTCCAAAAAATCCCAAAACTAAATGAAATTTAATTCTTAATTAAAATAATAACTGTTTAATCATAAGATTAAAACATTAAACTATAGAAAGACAAATATAACTAGAGTCATTCTTAGCCATCATCAGACAGGCTTCATTATACAACAGATGGCAACAATGCAGAAATCCACAGCCAGGTATTATGCAAAGTGTGAGAATCATTGAAACACTCAGCCCCCAAAAAGATGCCTCCATCAAAACCCTCATCTCAGAGTTTAGCAATTTTTTTTAATGTGAGAAGAGGCTGAAAATCTAAGAGCGAGAAGGTATGAAACACACCAAGACAGTAAAATCCTCTCTATCAACATGATACAGCACATATGATCTCATAAATTAATTGTCTTATTTTATTAAAAATAAAGCAATAAATATGTAATCATACAATTAAAGCACTAGATTATCTCCCTTTTCATTTATGATTTTGTTAATTGGGAGACCGTCTCTGTGCCCTCTGATTAGTCTGGCTAATGGTTTCTATCCTGTTGATTTTGTCAAATAACCAGTTCCTTGTTTTGTTGATTCTTTGTATAGTTCTTGTTTCTACTTGTTTGATTTCAGCCGTGAGTTTGATTATTTCTTGGTGTCTATTCTTCTTCATTGTTTTTGCCACGTTTTGTTCTAGAGTTTTCAGGTGTCCTGTTAATCTGCTAGTGTATGCTGTCTCCAGTTTCTTTTTCGAGGCATTCAGAGCTATGAGTTTTTCTCTTAGTACTGCTTTCATTGTGTCCCATGAGTTTGGGTATATTGTGGCTTCATTTTCATTAAATTGTAAAAAGTCTTTAATTTCTTTATTTCTTCCTTGAACAAGTTCTCATTGAAGAGAACATTTTTCAGCTTCCATGTTTATGTGGATTTTCTGTTGTTTTTGTTACTATTGAAGACCATTCCTAATCCATGGTAACCATACAGGAGACATTGGATTATTTCAGTCATCTTATATCTGTTTAGTTCTGTTTTCTGAGAGATTACATAGTCAATTTTTCAGTAGGTACCATAAGATGCTGAGAAGAAGGTATAGTCTTTTGATTTAGGATAAAATGTTTTCCCTCTCTCTCTCTCTCTCTCTCTCTCTCTATATATATATATATATATATATATATATATATATATATATACATGTATATATATACACACACACACACACACACACACACACACGCTTCAGGTTTCTCTCTATTTAGTTTGATGTTGGCTTCTGGTTTGTGGTGTATTGCTTTTACTATGTTCAGGTATCAGCCTTAAATTCCTGATATTTTGAAGACATTTAAAATGAAGGGATACTGAATTTTGTCAAATGCATTTTCACCATCTAATAAAATGACCGTGTGTTTTATTTTTTTTAGTTTATGTAGTGGATTAAATTGTTGGATTTCTGCATATTGAACCATACCGGCATCACTGGAATGAAGTCTACTTGAACATGGTGAATGATTGTTTTCATGTGTTGTTGTTTTCGGATTGTGAGAAATTTATTGAGTATTTTTGCACTGATATTCATAAGGAAAATTGGTCTGAAGCTCTATTTCTTTTTTGGAAATTTTTGTGATTTTAGTATCAATGTAAATGTGGCTTTATAGAACAAATTCTACACACACACACACACACACACACACACACACACACACACACACGTTAAATCCATTTGTTCAATAACTTCTGTTAGTTTCAGCATATCTTTATTTTGTGTGTCCCTGAACTGTCCATTGATTAGAGTGGGGTGTTGAAATCCCCTGCAATTATTGTGTTAAGTGCAATATGTACTTTGAGCTTTAGTAAAGTTCCTTTTATGGATGTGGGTGCCCATGCATTTGGAGCACAGATGTTCACAATTGAGAGTTCTTCTTGGTAGATTTTTCCTTTGATGAGTATAAAGTGTCCTTCCTTACCTTTTTTTGATGAGATTTGGTTGACAGTTGATTTTTTGCGATATTAGAATGGCTATTCAAGCTTGTTTCCTGAGACTAATTGCTTGGAAAATTGTTTTCCAGCCTTTTACTCTGAGGTAATATTTCTTTTTGATACTGAGGTGTCTTTCCTGTATGAAACAAAATTCTGGGTCTTGTTTATGCATCCAGTCTGTTAGTCTATGTCTTTTTATTGGAAATGTAGTCCATTGGTATTGATATTTAGGAGTAGTGATTGCTGCTTCCTGGTTATTTTTATAGTTATTTTTATGTTTGTTTGGTTATCTTCTTTTGGGTTTGTTGAAAGAAGATTACGTTCTTGCTTTTTCTAAGATGTAGTTTTCCTCCTTGTGTTAACATTTTTTATCTCTTATCATTTGCAGGGCTGAGTTTGTGGAAAGATATTGTGTATATTTGTTTTTTTTTTTTCATGGAATACCTTGGTTTCTCCATCTATGGTAATTGAGATTTTTGCTGGGTATAGTAGTCTGGGCTGGCATTTGTGTTCTTTTATATAGTGGGAAATAATTAAAATAGAGTACCACCCCACCAAACCTCTGCTCCAAGTCCCAATGAGTCCCACCCTCCTGCCCAGCACACACTCCTTCTAAGTATCCTGTAAATTATGACTCTTAACAAATATATTTATGTATATTAAACTCCCAATTACATAATGCCAATTTACAATGATAAAGTTTTATCCCAATATGTCTAACCTCCCAGAACACCATAAACACATCTGAAGCCATCTGGATACCCATGTCTTCTCTGTTCTCTTATGCAGCCTCTGACTCTCTCTTTCTCTCTCTCTCTCTCTCTCTCTCTCTCTCTCTCTCTCTCTCTCTCTCTCTCTCTCTCTCTCTCTCTCTCTCTCCCTCCCCCACTTCTCTTAGCTCCTCCTCCTCCCTCCTCCAGTCACTGGCCTCTCACTGCCTCAATGTGAATGGATAGGATATATCTTGCAACACTCTTAGTGTCTGTATTAGATCTGCCCAGAAACTTCTAGCTTTTATTGTCTCTGGTGAGTAGTCTGGTGTAATTCTTATTGGTCTGCCTTTATATGTTCCTTTTCCTCTTTCTCTTACTGCTTTTAATATTCTTTCTTTGTATATACCTTTGGTGTTTTGATTATTATGTGATGAGAGGAATTTGTTTTCTGGTCCTATCTTTTTGGAGTTCTGTAGGCTTCTGGTATGTTCACGGGCAGCTCTTTCTTTAGATAAGGGAAGTTTTCTTCTGCAATTTTGTAGAAGATATTTACTTGCCCTTTAAGGTGGAAATCTTCACTCTCTTCTATACCTATAATCCATAGGTTTGGTCTACTCATTGTGTCTTGGATTTCTTGGATGTTTAGGTTTAAAAAGCTTCTGCTTTTTGCTTTTCTGCATTTTCTTTGACTGTTGTCTCAATGTTTTCTATGGTATCTTCTGCATCTAAGATACTCTCTTCTATCTCTTATATTCTGTTTTTGATGCTTGCATCTATGTCTGCTGGCCTCTTTCCTAGGTTTTCTATTTCCAGTGTTGTCTCCCTTTGTGATTTCCTTATTGTTTCTATTTCAATTTTTAGATCATGGATAGTTTTGTTCAGTTCCTTCACTTGTTTGGTTGTGTTTTCCTGTACTTCTTTATGGGATTTTTGTGATTCCTCTTTAAGATCATCTACCTCTTTACCTGTGTTCTCTTGTACTTCTTTTTTTTTTTATTATTTTTTTTTAATTTTATTTTCTAAGTTTTTTTTATATACATTCAAAATCATTTCCCCTTTCCTGTTTCCTCCCTCCCCGAAAGTCCCATAAGTCCCCTTCCCTCCCTCTTTTCCCCATTCATCCCCCTCTCGCTTCTCTGTCCTGGCGTTCCCCTACATCCAGTCTTTCCAGGACCAGGGGTCTCTCCTTCCATCTTCTTAGAAATCTATTGATATGCGAATTGTGTCTAGGGTATTCCGAGATTCTGGGTTAATACCCCCTTATCAGTGACTGCATACCTAGTGTGTTCTTTTGTGATTGGGTTACTTCACTAAGGATGATATTTTCAAGTTCTGACCATTTGCCTAGGAATTTCGTGAATTCATTGTTTTTAATTGCAGAGTAGTATTCCATTGTGTAAATATACCACATCTTCTGAATCCATTCCTCCGTTGAGGGACATCTGGGTTCTTTGACACTGTCAAAAAGAAAAAGCGACAACCAACTAACTGGGAAATGATCTTTACCAACCCTACATCCGACAGAGGGCTAATATCCAATATATACAAAGAACTCAAGAAGGTAAACTCCAGAAAGGCAAGTAACCCTATTAAAAAATGGGGTACAGAGCTAAACAAAGAGTTCTCACCTGAAGAATATCTAATGGCCGAGAAGCACCTAAAGAGATGTTCATCATCCTTAGTCATTAGGGAAATGCAAATCAAATCAACCCTGAGATTCCATCTCTTGTACTTCTTTAAGGGAGTTATTTATGTCCTTCTTAAAGTCCTCTATCCTCATC
The DNA here is from genome assembly GCA_036184385.1 of Tokudaia muenninki. Lineage (NCBI taxonomy): Eukaryota > Metazoa > Chordata > Mammalia > Rodentia > Muridae > Tokudaia > Tokudaia muenninki. Next base: position 27,968,616 of record BTHS01000019.1, read on the forward strand.
ATGAGTTGTGATTTTTAAATCAGAATCTTCCTTTTCTGGTATGTTGGGGTAACCAGGACTTGCTGTGTTGGGAGAACTGGGTTCTGATGATGACAAGTAGCCTTGGTTTCTGTTGCTTATTTTCTTGCACTTGTCTTTTGCCAACTGGTTATCTTTGGTGTTAGCTGGTCCAGGGCCACAGAGCTACATACACAAATACCAACAGGAGAAAGGTGGTCTCCCAGAAGTGCCTACACACCTGTAGGTAAGACAACCACTTCTCTTCAAATTACTGACCCAAGAAGGACCCACTCAGAGCCAGCAGGACACAGGAACCGAGGATCAGTTGGGGATAGAATACTTCTGGTCTCTGTCTGCACACCTGAGCTGAGCCTGTACCACAACTTTCCATACATAAATTCCTCCCTGAGAGCACTGGTCTCCCAGGAGTACTGACACACGAACTTGCAAGAGGGACAAGCCACAGTCAGAGAAACCAGAGATGTATCCTATCAGTCAGTTACTAATAACTCACAAACGCCTGAAAGAACCTATTTAATTATGAAGAAAGGTTTATTTTGTCCCATGTATTTTGATGGCTTTGTTCATCTATATTGGTGTCATTAGTTCTTGATGCTGGTGAAAACAATGATCATGGCAGAAAGATGCCATGGAATACATTTTCTCATCACATAGTAACACATATTCAGTGAAATGGAAATTCTATGAAAGGATTGCATAGCAGAACTCACACCCTAGCTTCTATGATAACACTATGTAATATGGGATTATAGGTGATTATTATTTAAATACTTAGCTACTATTATCCAAACCTTTTCTTTGGAACCTATTGTAATAGCATTCAAACCATAATATATCAGTCTTTTGGGGGTATATATCAGGCACAAAAAAAATATATGACACAGTTTAAAGGAACTTTAATTTCAAATTAAAAGCAAAAATTAAAGTATAATGTGTGTTCATAAATATAATTTTAATATACATTCTTTACAAAATAATAGGACAAAAATTCTCATCAAAGAATACAAATGCATATATATTTAAATATAACATCAGGAAAATTAAAATAAAATTAAAATTTCTTACATATTCATTATCAGATAACAATCATATTCAACTTAACAAGCATCTCAAAATTTAAGTCTTTGGATTGAGTACTTAGACTATTTTGTACTGTATAATAAAATAAAAAAATTAAAGATATCATTAAGAAAAATGTAAAAAGAAATTAATTTGTAGCACATATTTAGAAGCAAGAAATGTATCTTTTTAAGTTCCTAAAATGAAGAAAAGAAGGGTATCATAATTTTAGTGTGAGAAAGATAGAGCATCTTATAAGTATGTCTAAATATCAAATACTTCAAAATATTTATGAGAATATCTTTGATGCAAAGCTGACATCTAAAAGACAATATTTAAACAACTATTGGTACATATTAAAAATATACTAAGTATTGGGAAAATATCTCTTATGTGTAATATCATCAGCACTTATACCTATATATAGGAGATATCATGGAAGAAGGAAGGAATGATTATGAAATTCAAAGGACAGAATATCTGTAGAGAGCTTTGTGCTTCTCTGTATATGAAAGGAAGGTAACATCCATATAACCATGTGTGGTATGCCTGCCGGATAAACGTCAACTCTATTTGATATGCCAATATGGACAGGGAAAATTCCACACTGTTCTAGCTCTAAACTAAGTGCTTCAGTTAATTAATGATGTTGAAAGCAGGAGAAGTAATCTTCCTCAGAGGTGATTTCCCTAATTGGTTATCAAAAGTGAAGAGGTCATCTCCAAAAAAAATATATATGATACACATATATAGATATATAGATATCTATATCTATATCTATCTAGATATATGATTTAAGAGATATTTATAAAACATTCCATCCTCAAGCAAAAAAATACACCTTCTCAGCACCTCATGGTACCTTCTCCAAAATTGACCATATAACTGGTCTGAAAACAGGCCTCAACAGATAAAGGAATATTGAAATAATTCCATGAACCCTATCAGATCACCATGGCCTAAGGCTGGTCTTGACAATGAAAACACACATGCATGTGGAATTTGAAAAATGCTCTTGCCAATGATAGCTTGGTCAAGAAGAAATAAAGAAATTAAAGACATTTTAGAATTTAATGAAAATGAGGATACATCATACCAAAACTTATGGGACACATTGAAAGCAGTGCTAAGAGGAAAACTCATAGTTCTAAGTGCCTCCAAAAAGAAATTGAAGAGGAATACACTAGCAGCTTGACAACATACCTGAAAACTCTAGAACAAAAAGAAGTAAATGTACCCAAGAGGAGTAGATGGCAAGAAATAATTAAACTTTGGGCCGAAATCAACCAAATAGAAACAAAACGAATCATACAAAGAATCAACAAAACCAGGAGCTGGTTCTTTGAGAAAATCAACAAGATAGATAAACCCCTAGCCAAACTAACCAGAAGACATAGAGGCACTACCCAAATTAATAAAATCAGAAATGAAAAGGGAGACATAACAACAGAAAATGAGGAAATTCATAAATAATCAGATCCTACTACTAGAGCTTATACTCAACAAAATTGGAAAATCTGGATGAAATGGACAATTTTCTAGATACATACCGGGTGCCAATGTTAAAGCAGGATCAGATAAACCATCTAAATAATCCCAAAAGTCCTGAGGAAATAGAAGCAGTTGTTAATGGCCTCCCAACAACAACAACAACAAAAAAGAACAGAACCACATGGGTTTAGTGGGGAATTCTATCAGATCTTCAAAGAAAAGTTAATACCAATATTCTTCAAACTATTCCACAAAATAAAAAATCAAGGAACACCACCTAACTCATTCCATCTAAATAATCCCATAAGTCCTGAGGAAATAGAAGCAGTTGTTAATGGCCTCCCAACAACAACAACAACAAAAAAGAACAGAACCACATGGGTTTAGTGGGGAATTCTATCAGATCTTCAAAGAAAAGTTAATACCAATATTCTTCAAACTATTCCACAAAATAGAAACTCAAGGAACACCACCTAACTCATTCTATGAAGCCACAACAGTGCTTATTCCTAAACCAAACAAAAACCATGCAAGGAAAGAAAACTTCAGACCAATTTCTCTTATGAAAATTGATGCAAAAATTCTCAACAAAATTCTGGCCATCAAAGAATGCATCAAAACAATAATTCACCATGATCAAGTAGGCTTCATCCAGGGATGCAAGGATGGTTCAATGTATGGAAATCCATCAATGTAATCCACTACATTAACAATCTCAAAAAAAAAAAAAAACACATGGTCATTACATTAGATGCTGAAAAAGCTTTTGACAAAATTCAGCATCTCTTCATGATAAAAGTCTTGGAGAAATCATGAATTCAGGGCCCATACATAAACATAGTGAAAGCAATACACTGTAACCCAGTAGCTAACATCAAACTAAATTGAGAGAAACTTGAAGCAATCCCACTACAATTGGGGACCAGACAAGGCTGTCTATTCTCTCCCTGTCTATTCAATATAGTACTCGAAATCCTAGTCAGAGCAATTAAACAAACAAACAAACAAACAAACAAAAATGAGCATCAAAGGTATACAAATTGGAAAGGAAGAAGTCAAAGTATAACTGTTTGCAGATGATATGATCATATACTTAAGCAACCCCAAAAATTACACCAGACAATTCCTAAAGCTGTTAAACAACTTCAGCAAATTGGCTGGATATAAAATTAAATCAAACAAATCAGAAGCCTTCCTCTACTCAAAGTATAAACAAGCTGAGAAAGATATTAGGGAAATGACATCCTTCACAATAGTCACAAATAATATTACATACATTGGTGTGATTCTAACCAAGGAAGTGAAAGATCTGTATGACAAGAACTTCAAGCCTCTGAAGAAAGAATTCATAGAAGATCTCAGAAGATGGAAGGATCGCCCATGTTCATGGATTTGAAGGACTAACATAGTAAAACATGGCTATCTTGCCAAAAGCGCTCGACAGATTCAATGCCATCCCCATCAGAATTCCGAATCAATTCTTCATAGAGCTAGAAAGAGCAATCCGCAAGCTCATTTGGAATAACAAAAAACCCGGGATAGTAGAAACTATTCTCCAAAACAAAAGATCAACTGGGGGAATCACCATCCCTGAACTCAAGCTCTACTACAGAACAATAGTGATAAAAACTGTATGGTATTGGTACGGAGACAATCAGGAAGATCAATGGAATAGAATTTAAGACCGAGATATGAACCCACACACCTACAGTCGCTTCATATTTGACAAAGGAGCTAAAAGCATCCAGTGGAAAAAAGACAGCATTTTTAACAAATGGTGCTGGATCAACTGGAGGTCAGCATGCAGAAAAAATACAAATCGACCCATTTTTATCTCCTTGTACAAAGCTCAAGTCCAAATGGATTAAGGACGTTCACATAAAACCAGATATATTGAAGCTTATAAAGGAGAAAGTGGGGAAGAATCTTAAATACATCAGCACGGGGAAAATTTCCTGAATAGAACACCAGTGGCTTATGCTTTAAGAACAAGAATTGACAAATGGGACCTCATAAAACTGCAAAGCTTCTGTAAGGCAAAGGACACTGAAAATAGGACAAAACAGCAACTAAAAGATTGGGAAAATATCTTTACAAATCCTATGTCCGATAGAAGGCTAATATCCAATGTATACAAAGAACTCTAGAAGTTAGACTCCAGAATGTCAAATTACTCTATTAAAAAATGGGGTACAGAGCTAAAGAGGGAATTTTAAACTGAGGAAACTTGAATGGCTCTGAAGCACCTAAAGAAATGTTCATCATCATAATTTTCCATGTAATAGTCAGTTTTAACATGTTTTTCTATATATTTCTTGAATTTTTTTCAGGAATGTTTCCCTTGTACATCTTCAATTTTATCAGAAATATTTATAATTCCACTTTCAAAAAATTAGGAATATTTTTATGCCAACCATTTTATCTGTATAATTTTTCCATGAAATACTCAATCTTAACGCATTTTTTTATATATTTCTTCAATTTTATCAGAGATATTTTCCATGTAAATCTTCAATTTTATCAGAAAATGTTTATAATTTCACTTTCAATCAACTTAGAAATATTTTTATGCCTACCATTTTATCTGTATAATTTTCCATGATAATTTTCAATTTTAATATTTTTCCATATATTTTTTTCAATTTTATCAGAAATGTTTTCCATAAAAATCTTCAATTTTTCAGGAACTGTTTACAATTCTACTTTCAATCAATTTAGGAATATTTTAATTCCTACCAATTTATCTGTATAAATTTCAATTTTATCAGAGATATTTTCCATGTAAATCTTCAATTTTACCAGAAAATGTTTTTACTTCTACTTTCAATCAATTTAGGAATATTTTTATGCCTATCATATTATCTGTATAATTTTTCATGAAATAGTCAGTTTTAACGTGTTTTTTCTATATATTTCTTGAGTTTTATCAGAAACATTTTCCTTGTAGATTTTCAATTTTATTAGAAAATGTTTTAATTCCACTTTCAATCAACTTAGGAATATTTTTATGCCTACCATCTTATCTGTATAATTTTCCATGAAATAGTCAATCTTAACATGTTTCTCTATATATTTTTTCAATTTATCAGAGATATTTTCCATATATATTTACACAATGGAATACTACTCAGCAATTAAAAATAATGAATTCAGGAAATTCTTAGGCAAATGGGGAACAGGGGAAGGGAAGAGGGCTTATGGGACTTTCGGGGAGGGGGGAACCAGGAAAGGGGAAATCATTTGGAATGTAAATAAAGAATATAGAAAATATAAAAAAGCAAATGTTCATCATCCTTAATTATTAGGGAAATGTAAATCAATACAACCCTGAGATTCTACCACACACCAGTCAGAATAGCTAAGATGAAAAGCTCATGGGACAGTAGATGCTGGAGAGGATGTGGAGAATGAAGAACACTTCTCCATTTCTGGTGGGATTGCAAACTAGTAAAACCGCTCTGGAAATCAGTATAGCAGTTCCTCAGTAAATTGAACATAGTACTACCTGAGGATCCAGGTATAGCAATCCTGGGCATATACCCAGAAGATGCTCCAACTTGCAATAAGGACATATTCTCCAATATGTTCATTGCAGACTTATTTATAATAGCCAGAAGCTGGAAAGAACCCAGATGTCCTTCAACAGAGGAACGGATACAGAAATTGTGGTATATATACACAATGGAGTACTATTCAGCTATTAAAAATAATGAATTCAAGAAATTCTTATGCAAATGGATGGAACTAGAAAGTATCATCCTGAGTGAAGTAACCCAATCACAAAAGAACACACAAGGTATGCACTCACTGATAGGTGGATATTAACCCAAAAGCTCAAAATAAACTTGTTACAATTCACAGACCACAGGAAGCTCAATGAGAAGTTAGACCAAAGTGTGGGTGATTTGAGTCCTCTGAGAAAGGGAACAAAATCATAGGAACAACCTTGGAGACAAAGAGTGGAGCAGAGACTGAAGGAAAGTCCACCCAGAGACCATCCTACTTGGGCTTCATCCTATAAACAGTCACCAAAACCAAAAAACTACTATGGATAACAAGAAGTGTGTACCAAAATGAGCCATTTATGGTTGTCTTTGGAGGGACCTTGTCCGAGCCTTACAGATACAGAGGCGATTACTAGCAGCCAACCATCAGTCTGAGCACAGGTTTCACTATGAAGGAGTTGGAGGGAAAGCTGGTAGAGCTGGCGGGAGGGGGGTTGCAGCTCCATGGGAAGAACGACAATTTTGGCCAACCAGATGCCTCAGGTCTCCCAGAGACTAAACCATCAACCAAGGGGTACACATGGTTCCAGCCCAAAGATTGGCAGAGGAATGCCTTGTCAGGCATCAGTGGGAGGATAGGTCTTTGGTCCTGCGAAAGCTCAATAGAGGCCCCAGTGTGGAGAAATCTAGTGAGTGTCATGGGAGTGGGGGTCAGGTGGAGGAGCATATTCTTGGAGGCAGTAGGTTGGAGGATGGGTTGGGGGTGTTCAGGGAAGTGGGGAATCTGGGAAGTGATATAACATTTGAAATGTAAATGAAGAATATATTCAATAAAAATAATATATGATACACATATATAGAAATATAGCTATATATCATGTCATGAATCATATATTATATGTCATATCTCATATGACATATAATACTTGTTATATAGTATAAATTGTGTAATCTGCATTTTTATTGTACATTTATATTCAATGTTACATATAACATAATATATTACATGTTACTACATAGTATTTTACATATATATTATATGCTATATGATGTATTATTTTCTGTTATATTTATGTTGTGTGTTGTGTCTTGTGGCATATGGGCAATATATTTCATAGCACATATCATGTATCACATATGACTTATCACATTTCACTGTTTACATATTATCAATTGTGTAATATAGATCATTATACACTATTATACATTGTACATTATACATTATTATACATTATACGTTATATATTATGTATTAATCTATGTGTAACAGTGTTGTATTTATAAATTTCTGTGAAAGATTGAAGAAAGTCATGGTGCTGAGAAGGAGGTGTTAGAGGGATAAAAAAGAGAAGGAAATGATGTAAATATAGGATATATACATAAAATTTTAAAGGTGGGTTTAATATATAAAAATACATTATAATTACCAGGCCAAAAGTTCTGTATGTGGAAAGGACTGAAGGCAAATATTCAGTAAATATGGACTATGTCAAATATTATCACGAGTTAATGTTTCTTAATTTTGTAATAAAAATGAATTTATAATATATAAAACAACATATTCATGATTGAATTTATAATATTAAAGTTGTTACCATATATCATAATTTACTATATACCTATTATATAAGATACATGAATTTCAAAACACTTCAAAAGAATTTCAATACTGAAAGTAATCAGTTCAGTCAGATTTTATTATTATATGGACCTCAAGAATTGGAAATGAAATGTAAAAAATACATTAGGCTAGTTAATGTGCTTTTCAGGTTTATGGTATTGTTTCTGCTTGCATGATTGGTCTAATATCACTCTCCACACTTTTTTTAGTTTACATTAATTTTGTATAGACTGCCTTGATTGTTGAAGAAAATTATTGTGTCTTGATAAATAATCTTTTATATGGGCATGTATTTCTCATAGTTCATTGACTTTTATCTTTACATATTCTCATTTTCATAAGTTATTTGAAACCCAAATTTTAAGGTATATTCAAATTAATGCTAACTATGTTGAAATGCACAAATGTCCTAGAATGCACAAAGTATGAAAATCTATCTTGTAAAAAAATGGTATGATCAGATCTGAAAAAAAAAAAAACCCTGAATTTTTTCTGGGATAATTTTAAGAATTATTATAGAATCATCATTAAGAAATAAGGAATCCTCCATTTCTCTATATAGAATCACTACAAGACAATAATTCTCACTCTTCTGCAGAAATCAGCTCCAAAAGTTGAGGTAATACCTCGTGATTACTATATATTTAATAACCACAGGAAAAACATATTAGTAGCATGAATGTTTCCTCAAATGTAGTCAATTTACCTTTGACTAGAAGGGTAAATCCATCATGCCTTCACAGTCCATGGTGAAAACCATCTCAGGAAGATCACCTGCTAGGTTTTAGCTTTTCCTAGACGGCTTCTGGCACTGGCAAAAGAAGAAAATGACTGCCTTTTTTCAGGTGTGATTCTTATTGTCAAATATAATAAACTACCAATCAACCCACATCTTTCCCTCTAGAAAATTAGAAATAAGTAACCCACATCATCTTTCCCTCTAGAAAATTAGAAATAAGTATGAGCTTTTTATTCCAGAGTAGAAAGCATATACAGGAAGGCAGGTAGAATAGGTTTTATTGAAAGATTTTTAGTGTTTTATTTGTGTTTTCCAGGACAGTATTCTCTTGTATTTGTGACACTGAAACACTTTTAGATTAACAGTATAGCATTAGCTTCCTTCTAAATAACAATTAAAAATTATTATAAACACTAATATCTTCAAACTTATATTTGATTTATCCATTGTGATGGCTGAAAGGATTAAGAAGATTTTTCCAAAGCTGAGGAATTGAATTTGATCACTGGGAACCACATATTGTCAAGAAAAAGGAGATTCCCACATGTTGCCCCCTCTACTGGCTGGTTTGTGTGTCAACTTGACACAAGATGGAGTTATAGAGAAAGGAGAGTTCCTTGAGGAAATGTCTCCATGAAATATAGCTCTAAGGAATTTTCCCAATAAGTGACCAAGGAGGGAGGGTTTGGGACTGTGAAAGGCAACCTGTTTTTTGATCAAACTAGGTTTAAACCCTAAAGCTACATATTGGGTGCCAGCTGTGGGTAAACATGGTGGAAGCAAGCCCAAATCAGACAGGGCCACCAGTTTTAATCAATAGCTGGTGCCCAAAGTGAGGCTCCAGGGTTTAAACCTAGCTCCATCAGAAAACAGGCTGCCAATCTTTGCTCTGGTGACAGACCAGACAGGGACAACAAGTTACACAGAGATATTCCAAGTAAAACATCACTTGGGACACAGCCCGCTATGATTCCGCCTGCACCCAAAGGCAGCTCTGTGGTCATCTGTGTGCTAGCCCTGCCATGGGACATTTGCCCTGCAGGGTGACCAGCTCTTGGAGGTGGGCCCGCAGCCACCACCATCTTTGATCCCGTGATGGACAAGACAGGGACAATGAGATGCAAAGAGATAGTCCGAGTATAACATCACTTGGGGCAGGGCACACCAGGGCTCCAATGGCACCCAGGAGCAGGGCAGAACCTCAGCAATCTGTGTCAGGGAAAACCTGGTCATCCAGGGTGGCAGAAATAGCCTTGCAGGCTCAGAGGAGGTTCAAGAAAGAGCCAGTGGCAGCAGGACCACCTAACACCAGAGATAACCAAATGGTGAAAGGCAAACATAGGAACATTACTAAAAGAAATCAAGGCAATATGGTACCATCTGAATCCAACTCTCAGACAATAGCAAGGCCTGGATACCCCAACACACCATAAAGGCAAGACTTGGATTTAAAATCACATCTCATGATGCTATTAGGGGATTTCAAGAAAGACATAAATAAATCTCTTAAAGAAGTAGAGGAGAACAAGAATCAACAGGTAGAAGCCATTACAAAGGAAACACAAAAATCACTTAAAGAAATTCAGGAGAATATGGGTCAACAGATAGAAGCCCATAAAGAGGAAACACAAAAAATCACTTAGAGAAATACAGGGGAATTTGGGTCAACAGGCAGAAGTTCAGAAAAAGGAAACACAAAACATCTTATAGAATTATAGGAAAACACAAACAAGTGAAGGAACTGAGCAAAACCATCCAGGATCGTAAAAAAGGAAGTAGAAGCAACTAAGTAGTCACAAAGGCGAACAACTTTGGAGATAAAAAACCTTGGGAAAAAATCAGGGGTCATAGATGCAAACATCAGGGCTCCAAAGTCACTCAGGAGCAGAGAAGGCCCCAGAAATCAGTGCCAGGGGAATCCCTGTAATCCAGGGGTGGTGGTGCAGAAATAGCTTTGAAGACTCACAGGAGGTCCAACCAACAGCCAGTGACAGCAGGACCAACTAACACCAGAGGTAACCAGATGGCAAAAGGCAAACATAGAAAAGTTACTAACAGAAATCAAAGTAATATGGCACCATCCGAACCCAACTCTCCAACAGCAGCAAGTCCTGGATAGCCCATCACACCTGAAAGACAAGATCTGGATTTAAAATCACTTCTCATGATGCTATTAGAGGATTTCAAGAAGGAAACAAATAAATCTCATAAGAATTACAGGAGAACATGAATCAACGGGTAGAAGCATTTACAAAGGAAACACAAAAATCGCTGAGAGAAATGCAGGAGAACATGGGTCAACAGATGGAGGCCCATAAGGAGGCAACACAAAAATTACTTAAAGAAATGAATCAATGGGTAGATGACCTTTCAAAGGAATCACAAAAATCGCAAATAAAATGCAGAATATGGGTCAACTGAGGGAGGCACAAAGGGAGGCAACACAAAAATTGCTTAAAGAAATGAATCAAAGGGTAGATGCCCTTACAAAGGAAACATGAGAACTGCTTAAAGAAATGTAGGAGACGATGGATCAACAGATGGAAGACCATGAGGAGGAAACACAAAAATCGCTTAAAAAAATACAAGAGAACTTGGGTCAACAAGCAGAAATCCTGAAAGAGGTAATGCAAAAATACCTTAAAGAAATACAGGAAAACACAAACAAACAAGTGAAGGATCTCAGCAAATCCATCCAGGATCTAAAAAAGGAAGTAGAATCAACTAAGAAATCACAAAGGGAGACAAATTTGGAGATAGAAAACCTTGGGAAAAAATCAGGAGTCATAGATGCAAACATCAACAATAGAATACAAGATTTGGAAGAAAGAATCTCAGGTGCTGAAGATACCATAGAAAGCATCGACTCAACAGTCAAAGAAAATGCAAAATGCCAAAAACATGTAACCCAAAACATCCAGGAAATCCAGGACACAATGAGAAGACCAAACCTAAGGATTATAGGTATAGATGAGAGTGAAGATTTGCAACTTAAAGGGCCAGTAAACATCTTCAACAAAAACTTCCCTAACCTAAAGAGAGAGATGCCGATGAACGTACAAGAAGTCTACAGAACTCCAAACAGACTGGACCCGAACAGAAATACCTCCCGTCACATAATACTCAAAACATCAAATGTACTAAACAAAGAAAGAATATTAAAAGCAGTAAGAGAAAAAGGCCAAGTAACGTATAAAGGAAGACCTATCTGAATCACATCAGACTTCTCATCAGAGACGATAAAAGCCAGAAGATCCTGGGCAGATGTCATGCAGACTCTAAGAGAACACAAATGCCAGCCTAGACTACTATACCCAGCAAAACTCTCAATCATCACAGATGGAGAGACCAAGATATTCCATGGTAAAACCAAATTTACACAATATCTTTCTACAAACCCAGCCCAGCAAAGGATAATAGGTGGAAACCGCCAATACAAGGAGAGAAACAACACCCTGGAAAAAAGGAGATAGTAACCTTCTTGCATTAAACCCAAAAGTAGATAACCATTCGAACAAAAAGATAGCACCAAGAATAGCAGGTAGCAATAATCACTATTCCTTATTCTCTCTTAATATCAATGGTCTCAATTCCCTATAAAAAGACATAGACTAACAGACTGGATAAGTAAACAGGACCCAGCATTTTGCTGCATGCAGGAAACGCAACTCAGTGTCAAAGAAAAACACTACCTCGGAGTAAAAGGCTGGAAAATAATTTTACAAGCAAATGGTCCCAGGAAACGAGCCAGAGTAGCCTTCCTAATATCAAATAATATTGACTTTCAACCTAAAGTCATCAAAAAAGACACAGAAGTACACTACATACTGATCAAAGGAAAAATCCACCAAGAAAAACTCTCAATTCTGAATATCTATGCTCCAAATGGAAGGGCACCCTCATTCATAAAAGAAATTTTGCTAACGCACAAAGCACACATTGCTCCTCACACAATAATAGTGGGTGACTTCAACACTCTGCTCTCTGAAATGGATCGTTCAGTAAAGCAGAAACTAAACAGGGACACAGTGAATCTAATTGAAGCCTTGGACAAAATGGAACAAATATATATATATAAAACATTTCATCCTAAAGGACCTTCTTCTCAGCACCTCATGTTACCTTCTCCAAAATTGACCATATAATTGGTCACAAATCAGACCTCAACAGATATAAGAAGATCGAACTAATCCCATGCCTCCTATCAGATAACTATGGAATAAGGGTGGTCTTCAATGGCAACAAAAGAAAAAACCACAAAGCCCACATAGACATGGAGGCTGAACAATGCTCTACTCAATGACAACTTGGTCAATGAGGCAATAAAAAATCAAAACCTTTTTAAAATTTAATGAAAATGAAGGCACAATGTACCCTAATTTATGGGACACAATGAAAGCGGTGCTAAGAGGAAAATTCATAGCCCTGAGTGCCACCAAAAAGAAACAGGAGACAGCATACACTAGCAGCTTAATGGCACACCTGAAAGCCCTGGAAAAGAAAGAAGCAAATACACCCAAGAGGAGTAGAAGGCAGGAAATCATCAAACTCAGGGCGGAAATCAATCAAGTAGAAACAAATAATACCATACAAAGAATCCACAAAACTAGGATTTGGTTCTTTGCGTAAATCAAGAAGATAGATAAGCCTTTAGTTAGACTAGCCAGAGGGCACAGAGACAGTATCCAAATTAACAAATCAGAAACGAAAAGGGAGAGATAACAACAGAAACTGAAGAAATTCAAATAATCATCAGATCCTACTACAAAAGCCTGTATTCAACACAACTAGAAAATCTCGAGGAAATGGAAAATTTCCTAGACAGATACAAAATACCAAAATTAAATCAGGATCAAATAGACCATCTAAACCATCCTATAACCCCTGAAGAAATAGAAGTCGTCATTGGAAGTCTTCCAACCAAAAAAAGCACAAGTCCAGATGGTTTTAGTGCAGAATTCTATCAGACATTCAAAGAAGACCTAACACCAATACTCTTCAAACTATTCCACAAAATAGAAACAGAAGGAAAACTACCCAACTCATTCTATGAAGCCACAATTATGCTAATACCAAAATCACCCAAAGATCCGACAAAGAAAGAGAATCTCAGGCCAATCTCTCTTATGAATATCGACTCAAAAATACTCAATAAAATTCTTGCCAACCGAATCCAAAAACACATCAAAACGATCATTCACCACGATCAAGTCGGCTTCATCCCAGGGATGCAGGGATGGTTCAATATAAGGAAGTCCATCAATGTAATCCACTACATAAACAGTCTCAAAGAAAAAATACACATGGTCATTTCATTAGATTCTGAGAAATCATTTGACAAAATTCAGCATCCTTTCATGTTAAAGGTCTTGGAAAGATCAGGAATTCGAGGCCCATATCTAAACATAGTAAAAGCAATTTACAGCAAACCAGTAGTCAACATCAAACTAAATGGAGAGAAACTTGAAGCAATCCCAATAAAATAAGAGACTAGACAAGGCTGCCCTCTCTCCATATCTTTTCAATATAGTACTTGAAGTTCTAACTAGAGCAACTAGAAAACAAAAGGAGGTCAAAGGGATACAAATTGGAAAGGAAGAAGTCAAATTATCACTATTTGCAGACCATATGATAGTACAATTAAGCAACCCAAAGAACTCCACCAGAGAACTCCTACAGCTGATAAGCAACTTAGGAAAGTGGCCGGATATAAAATCAACTCAAGCAAGTCAGTAGCCTTCCTATACTCAAAGAATAAGCAGGCTGAGAAAGAAATAAGGGAAATGATACCCTTCACGATAACCACAAACAATATAAAGTATCTTGGTGTGACTCCAACCAAACAAGTGAAAGATCTGTATGACAAGAACTTCAAGTCTCTGAAGAAAGAAATTGAAGAAGACCTCAGAAGATGGAAAAATCTTCCATGCTCATGGATTGGCAGGAGTAATATAGTAAAATTGACAATCTTCCCAAAAGCAATATACAGATTCAATGCAATCCCCATCAAAATCCCAACTCAATTCTTCACAGAGTTAGAAAGAGCAATTCAAAAATTCATCTGGAATAACAGAAAACCCAGGATAGCTAAAACTATTCTCAAGAGTAAAAGAACTTCTGGGGGAATCAATATCCCAGACCTCAAGCTGTACTACAGAGCAATAGTGTTAAAAACTGCATGGTATTGGTAGAGTGACAGGCATGTAGATCAAAGGAACAGAATTGAAGACCTAGAAATGAATCCACACTCTTATGGTCACTTTATCTTTGACAAAGGAGCTAAAACTATTCAGTGGAAAAAAAAGATAGCCCTTTCAACAAATAGTGCTGATTCAACTGGAGGTCAACATGCAGAAGAATGCAAATTGATCCATTCTTATCTCCTTGCACTAAGCTCAGTTCCAAGTGGATCAAGGACCTCCACATAAAACCAGACACAGTGAAACTATTAGAAAGGAAACTAGGGAAGAACCTTGAACATATGGGCACAGGGGAGAATTTCCTGAACACAACTCCAATAGCTTATACTCTAAGGTCAAGAATTGACAAATGGGACCTCATAAAATTACAAAGTTTCTATAAGGCAAAGGACACTGTCAAAAGGATAAAGTGGCAAACCAACAAACTGGGAAAAGATCTTTACCAACCCTATATCTGACAGAGGGCTAATATCCAATATATTCAAAGAACTCAAGAAGTTAGACTCCAGAGAGGCAAGTTACCCTATTAAAAACGGGGTACAGAGCTAAACAAAGAGTTCTCACCTGAAGAATATCTAATGGCTGAGCAGCACCTAAAGAGATGTTCATCATCCTTAGTCATTAGGGAAATGCAAATCAAAACAAACCTGAGATCCATCGCACACCAGTCAGAATGGCTAAGATCAAAAACACAGGAGACAGCAGTTGTTGGCAAGGATGTAGAGAAACAGGAACACTCCTCCACTGCTGGTGGGATTGCAAGCTGGTACAACCACTCTGGAAAGCAGTCTGGCAGTTCCTCAGAAGACTGGGCATGACACTCGCAGAGGATCTGGCTATAACACTCCTGGGCATATACCCAGAGGTTTTATCTGCATGCAATAAGGACACATGCTGCACTACGTTCATAGCAGCCTTATTTATAATAGCCAGAAGCTGAAAAGAACCCAGATGTCCCTCATTGGAGGAATGGATTCAGAAGATGTGGTATATTTACACAATGGAATACTACTCTGCAATTAAAAACATAAATTCACGAAATTCCTAGGCAAATGGTCAGAACTTGAAAATATCATCCTTAGTGAGGTAACCCATTCACAAAAGAACACACATGGTATGCAAGCACTGATAAGGGGATATTAACCCAGAATCTCAGAATACCCTAGACACAATGCACATATCAATAGATTTCCAAGAAGATGGAAGGAGAGACCCCTGGTCCTGGAAAGACTGGATGTAGGGGAATGCCATGGCAGAGAAGATAGAGGGGGTTGAATGGGGAAAAGAGGGAGGAAAGTGGGCTTATGGGACTTTCGGGGAGGGAGGAAATGGGAAAGGGGAAATTATTTGGAATGTAAATAAAAAAACTTAGAAAATAATAAAAAAGAAAGATCAAAAAAATAGAGTGAAAATTTACAACTTAAAGGGACAGTAAATATCTTCAACAAAATTATGGATGAAAACTTCCCTAACCTAAAGGGAGAGATGCCCATCAACATACAAGAAGTCTACAGAACTCCAAACAGACTGGACCAGAACATAAATGCCACCTGTCACATAGTAATCAATACACCAAATATACTAAACAAAGAAAAAAATATTAAAAGCTGTAAATGAAAAAGGCCAAGTAACATAAAGGAAGATCCACGAGAATTACACAGAGTTCTCACCAGAGACCATGAAAGCTAGAAGATCCTGGGCAGATCTTAGACAGACTCTGATAATACAAATGCCATCCCAGACTACTATACCCAGCAAAACTCTCAATCATCATAGATGGAGAAACCAAGATATTCCATGATAAAACCAAATTTACACAATGTCTTTCCACAAGCCCAGCCCTGCAAAGGATAATAGGTGGAAATTGCCAATACAAGGAGGGAAACTACACCCTGTAAAAAGCAAGATAGTAACCTGCTTTCCTCAAAAGAAGACAACCGCTCAAACATAAAAATAACATCAAGAATAACAGAAAACAATAATCACTTTTCCTTAATATCTCTTAATATCAATGGACTTAATTCTGCAATAAATAGACATATACTAAGAGACTGGATATGTAAACAGGACTCAGCATTTTGCTGCTTACAGGAAACCCACTTCAGTGTCACAGACAAACACTACCTCAGAGTAAAAGGTTGGAAAACAATTTTACAAGCAAATGGTCCCAGGAAACAAGCTGGAGTAGCCATTCTAATATTTGATAAAATTGACTTTCAACCTAAATCATCAAAACAGACATCGAAAGTCACTGCATAATGGTCAAAGGAAAAACCCACCAAGAAGACCTCTCAATTCTGAACATCTGTGCCCCAAATGCAAGGTCACCCTCATTTATAAAAGAAACTTTACTAAAGCTCAAAGCATGCATTGCATCTCACACAATAATTGTGGGTGACTTTAACACTCCACTCTCTGCAATGGACTGATCAGGAAAACAGAAACTAAACAGGGACACATTGAAAGTAATGGAAACTTTGGACCAAACTGATTTAAAACACACACACACACACACACACACACACACACACACACACACACACATATATATATATATATACACACACACACACATATATATATGGAACATTTCATCCTAAAGCAAAAGAATATAGCTTCTTCTCAGCACCTCAAGGTACCTTCGCAAAAATTGACCAATTAATTGGTCACAAAACAGACCTCAACAGATCTCAGAAGATCGAACTAACCCTATGCCTCCTATCAGATCACTATGTAGTAAGGATGGTCTTCAGTAGCAACAAAAACAACAGAAAGCTCATATATCCATGGAAGCTGAACAATGCTCTACTCAATGATACTTTGGTCAAGGAAGAAATAAATAAAGTAATCAAAGACTTTTTAGAATTTAATGAAAATTAAGACACAACATACCCTACATTATGGGACACAATGAAAGCAGTGCTAAGAGGAAAATTCATAGCCTTGAGTGTCTCCAAAAAGCAACTGAAGAGAGCATACAATAGCAGCTAAATGGCACACCTGAAAGCCCTGGAATAAAAGAAGCAAATACACCCAAGAGGAGTAGAAGGCAGGAAATCATCAAACTCAGGACTGAAATCAATCAAGTAGGAACAAACAGAATCATATAAAGAATCAACAAAACCAGGAGCTGGTTCTTTGAGAAAATCAACAAGATGGATAAACCCTTAGCCAGACTAACAAAAGGACACAGAGACAGTATTCAAATTAACAAAATCATAAATGAAAAGAGAGATATAACAACAATCAAGAAATCATCAGATCCTACTACAAAAACCTATACTCAGCACAACTGGAAAATTTGGAGGAAATAGACAATTTCCTACACAGATACCAAATACTAAAATTAAATCAGGATCAAACAGACCATGTAAACATTCCCATAACTCCTAAAGAAATAGAAGTGGTCATTGAAAGTCTTCGAATCAAAAAAAGCTCAGGACCAGATGATTTTAGTGCAGAATTCTATCATACCTTCAAAGAAGACCTAACACCAGTACTCTTCAAACGATTCCAGAAAATAGAAACAGAAGAAACACTACCCAATACCCAACTCGTTCTATGATGCAACAATTACACTGATAAAAAAATCATCCAAAGATCCAACAAAGATAGAGAATTTCAGACCAATTTACCTTATGAATATAGATGCAAAAATACTCAATAAAATTCTTGCCAACCGAATCCATGAACACATCAAAATGATCATTCACCATGATTAAGTAGGCTTCATCCAGAGATGCAAGGATGGTTCAATATACAGCAAATCCATCAATGTAATCCACTACATAAACCATCTCAAAGATAAAAACCACATGGTCATTTTATTAGATGCTCAAAAAGCATTTGACAAAACTCAGCATTCTTTCATGCTAAAAGTCTTGGAAAGATCAGAAATTCAAGGCCCATCTCTAAACACAGTAAAAGCAATATATAGCAAACCTGTAGCCAACATCAAACTAAATGGAGAGAAACTTGAAGCAATCCCACTAAAGTCAGGAACTAGACAAAGGTGCCCTCCCTATATATATTTTCAATATAGTACTTGAATCTATAGCTAGATCAATTAGACAACATAAGGAAGTCAAAGGGAAAGTCAATTTGGAAAGGAAAAAGTCAAACTATTACCATTTGCAGATGATATGATAATATACTTATGTGACCCAAAAAACTCCACCAGAGAACTCCTACAGCTGATAAACAACTTCAGAAAAGTGGCCGTATATAAAATCCACTCAAGCAAATCAGTAGCCTTCCTATATTCAAAGGATAAGAAGGCTGAGAAAGAAATTAAAGAAATGACACCCTTCACAATAGTCACAAACAATATAAAGTACCTTGGTGTGACTCCAACCAAACAAGTCAAAGATCTGTATAACAAGAACTTCAAGTCTCTGAATAAGGAAATTGAAGAGGACCTCTGAAGACGGAAAAATCTTCCATGCTCTTGGATTGGCAGGATTAATACAGTAAAAATGGCCATCTTGCCCAAAGCAATATACAGATTCTATGCAATCCCCATCAAAATCCCATCTCAATTCTTCATAGAGTTAGAAAGAGCAATTCTCAAATTCATCTGGAATAACAGAAAACCCAGGATAGCTAAAAACTAATCTCAAGAGTAAAAGAACTTCTGGGGGAATCAATATCCTGGATCTCAAGCAGTACTACAGAGCAATGGTGTTAAAAATTGCGTGGTATTGGTACAGTGACAGGCATGTAGGTCAATGGAATAGAATGGAAGACACAGAAATGCACCTACACACCTATGGTCACTTGATCTTCGACAAAGGAGCTCTAACCATCGAGTGGAAAAAAGATAGCCTTTTCAACAAATGGTGCTGGTTCAACTGGAGGTCAGCATGCAGAAGAATGCAAATCAATCCATTCTTTTCCGTGCACTAAGCTCAACTCCAAGTGGATCAAGGACCTCCACATAACCCAGAGACACTGAAACTAAGAAAAAAAAAAACAAAAAACAAAAAACTAGGGAAGATCCTTGAGCACATTGGCACAGGGGGAAATTTCCTGAACAGAACACCAATAGTTTATTCTCTAAGATCAAGTATTGATAAATGGGATCTCATATAATTACGAAGTTTCTGTAAGGCAAAGGACACTGTCAATTGGACAAAATGGCAACCAACAAATTGGGAAAAGATCTTTACCAACCCTACATCCTACAGAGGGCTAATATCCAATATATACAAAGAACTCAAGATGTTAGACTCCAGAAAGCCAAATAACCCTATTAAAAAATGGGGTACAAAGCTAAATAAAGAATTTTCACCCGAAGCACCTGAGAAGCACCTAAAGAAATGTTCAACATCCTTAGTCATTACGGAAATGCAAATCAAAACAACCCTGAGATTTTACCTCACACCAGTCAGAATTGCTAAGATCAAAAATTCAGGAGACAGCAGTTGTTGTCAAGGACGTGGAGAAAGAGGAACACTCCTCTACTCCTGGTGGGATTGCATGCTAGTACAACCACTCTGGCGGTTCCTCACAAAACTGGGCATGACACTTCCAGAAGACCCTGGTATACCACTCCTTGGCATATACCCAGAGGTCTCCCTGGCATATAATAAGGACCCATGCCCCGTATGTTCATAGCAGCCTTACTTATAATAGCCAGATGCTGGGAAAAAAAAAAAACAGATTTCCCTCAAAGGAGGTGTGGATACAGAAAATGTGGTATATTTACACAATGGAATAATACTCAGCAATTAAAAACAATTAATTCATGAAATTCTTAGACAAATGGTTGGAACTGGAAAATATCATCCTAAGTGGAGTAACCCAATCACAAAAGAACACACACGGTATGCAGTCACCGATAAGTCGATATTAGCCCAGAAACTCAGAATACCCAAGACACAAGTCACATTTCAATTGATTCCGAAGAAGAAGAAAGAAGAGTCCCCTGGTCCTGGAAAGACTTGATGCAGCTGTGTAGGGGAACCAAGACAGCGATGTGGGAGGGGGTTGACTGGGAAACAGGGGGAGGGAAGAGGGCTTATTTGACTTTCTGGAACGGAGGAACCGGGAAAGAGGAAATCATTTGGCATGTAAATAAAGAATACAAAGTAAAGAAAATTAAAAAAAAAAAAAGGAAAAGAAAACAAGCTGCCTTTCATGGTCATACAGGAGGGCCTAACCCATTATGGATGGTGCCATCCCTGGGATAGTAATTTTAGTTTCTATAAGAAAACAAGATGAACAAGAATCAGCTTCAATTAACAAGATACCTGAACCACTACAGTGAAACTTTGTGTTACTGGGAGTATTCAAGTTGTTTATCTGGAGCTAAAAATATTTGTGGTGATTAAGAAGAGATCAGCATTGTTGAGGTAAAATCTTCTAGGATGTGTTTTATGAAAAGAAAGTGTGTTCTAGAGATAGCCAAGGTTCTACATCATGGTACAGCTGGATTTAATACTGTGTAAGAGACACCCCGGTGGTACTGGTTTTGAAGCTTGAAAGCTGAGGCTAGACACTGTGAGAGGCCAAGGAAGGCCATTGGTGAAGATGTGACCTCAGTTGCAATTGATGGCCCAGGACTGAAGGGGTCATGCAGAAGAGGTTAGGCATGGCAGTATGAAGAGAGCCTATGAAGGCCTATTGGTAAAGTTTAGTTGCAGCTGAAGACAGCAGTGTTTTGGAGGTGCCAATACCATAAGATGATCATCAAGAACAGAAGCTCCAGTGTAATATAGGCAGTTGGAAGCTAGAAGACAAAGTGTGTGCTACAAAGGGCAGAACTGAAAAATTTACCCAAGCCCTTGCAGGAGCCCAGAAGATCGTGAGTGGATCCTAGACATTGATGCTTAGAGTTGATTTTTTCTTTGATTGTGACTGTGCCCTGATATTTTCCCCTCTTGAAGTAAGAAAATATTTTAGTGGAGCCAACATTAAGAAACTTTGAACTATAAAAAGACTCTGAATTTCAAAAGAGATTGAATATTTTAAAGGTATTGAAATTTTAATCTGTAAGAATGTGTAAAGACTGTGGGACTTTTAAAAGTTACTTAGATATTGCAGCTGAATACAAAATTAAGGTTTGAGGCTTAATAGGGATGTGTTTGTGTGTCAAGTTGACAAGGGGTCAGTTGTGCTGGCTAGTTGTGTGTGTCAGTTTGACACAAGTTGGAGTTATTATAGAGAAAGGAGCCTCCCTTGAGGAACTGCCTCCATGAGAAACAGATTATAAGCCATTTTCTCAATTATTGATCACGTTTGGAGGGCCTAATCCATTGTGGGTTGTGTCATCCCTGGTCTAGTAGTCTTGGGTTCTTAAAGAAAGAAAGCTGAGCAAGCAAGAAGTGCAAGCCAGTAAGGAGCATTCCTTCTTGGCTTCTGCATCCATTCCTGTCTCCAAGTTCCTTCCCTATTTGAGTTCCTATACTGACTTCCTTTGGCAATGAACAGCAATGTGGAAATATAAGCTGAATAAAACCTTTCCTCTCCGACTTGTTTCTTGGTCATGATGTTTTGTGCAGGAATAGAACCTTAAGTCATTCCCGGTTTACTGGCTGGTTTCATGCATCAACTTGACACAGGCTGGAGTTATCACAGAAAAAGGAGATTCAGTTGGGGAATTGCCTCCATGAGACCCATCTGTGGGAAATTTTCTCAATTAGTGATCAAGGGGAGAAGGGCGCCTTGTGGATAGTACCATTTCTAGCCTGGTAGTCTTGGGTTCTATAAGTCAGTAGGCTGAGCAAGCCAGGGGAAGCAAGCCAAAAAGAAACATCCCTCCTGCTTCCTGACCTGCTTGATTTCAAGTCCTGACTCCTTTGGTGATGAACAGCAATGTGGAAGTGTAAGCTGAATAAGCCTATTCCTTCCCAACTTGCTTTTTGGTAATGATATTTGGGCAGGAATAGAAACCCTGACTAAGACACCCTGACTTCCATATCCATACATATTTTCTTTGGTGTGAAATAATACAAAATTATCATAGTCCTACAAATGATTATCATCTCATTGGATTATTATTCTACTTGTATATGCACTGACAGAGTTAATGATAATTCTATTTCCTATCTTTCCCTGTGACTTTCATATTAAACATGGCTACTTTGAGCTCTTCCATACTTAAAGAAAATGTCAGAAGCATATGATGCAAGAAAATCATATTCATAAGTTTAACTCTTTTTAACTCTAAATATGTGTGTAGCCAATTCTTGCTTTTCTCATGTGGTGGAACTATGCATTATGTGTAAATTTTCCACATTTTTTCCATTTCTATTTCAATATAAAAGGATATATAGCAGTATAATCTTATATTCCATTCATTTCTTACTTCTATTGGTTCACCCATTTTTTTTTTAATTTAACATGTTGAATGTGCTGTTTGGGAGAGACTATTTTATAATAGAAACCCACATTTTCCATTCAGCCATCTTCAAAAGACTTTTTATAAATATTAGTCAAATACATTTCCTTCTAGTAAAAATTTTGGTATTAAAAAGAGTACCAAATAACACAATATCATCTTCAAATTAATTTAGAAATTGGGCAAAAAAATCCATCCTCTTCCCCTGTGACATTTCCATGAGGTAGAGAAGATGTACTTTTGTTGTACTTCTATTGAAAAAAAAATTTTACTGACTTATAGAGCCAGCATTTTTTCTACTAATTCTGTTTTGTCTCTCCCTAGGCAATGTCCTAGAAAGTTATAAACATTAAGTCTCTAGTACAACAACAAACTTGGATGGTGATAATCTTAGACATTTATTAGGATTTCAAACTAACCTAGTTAGCACTTCTCCAAGGTTAACTGGAATATGTCAGATGTGCTAAAGATGAAAATGATTCCTTAATCTTCCATCTTATGATTAAATCATTTTTCTTTCTCTTTTGGCTTATGGAGAGAAGAAAAACATCAATATCACACTGTAAAGAGCATTGATTGATCATACAAAAATTATATATAAGTTAGAAGGCTGTATGAAGAGAAAAGCAGAGGGATATTTTGTGTTAATTAGTACATTATGCACAAAGGAAGAAATGAATATTTGGAACTGGAAGTGAAACCCATGGAGTAAAAATAGTTTTAACTAACACATCCTCTTCACTTTCCTTATGTTGAGTGAAGAAAGCTGACTGTGGTGGTCTATTACCCTTCCTTAAATAAAATAACGAGTTGTTACTTGTGCAATTTATGATGACATTTGTTAAAGCACTCTATTTTTCTAAGAAAATTGGCTTGATGGGTAAAGATGAGCTTTTCAAACTCAGCTGTTCACTTTTTGAAAACTTAAAAGTACATTTTTAACATTTTATGTTTTCTAAAGTTTAATTTCTGTGGAAAACAATCTATTACAAGACAGATTTGTTGAAGAAGTCCTGCAGTGTTTCAGAAATTCATCCCTATATAGATGCTATTTTTGATAATGTAATGTATATAGCTAACTATTAAATACAAATAAAAATAGATATAAAACATAGAAGGACTAACATATCTATGTCTTTTCTACACGTTATGCTTCATAGATTTAGTAATGTGGAGATCAATCCCCCAGATAATCCATCCAGTCTGTTTTTATAGTTCAGATTCATCATGTAAAATTTAATTCCAAATTCCAAAACCAATTTCTCACGCGGAATACACTGCCCAAGACTTCATTTATAGGATGTGTTCTAACAGTGCCATTTTGTGTTTAGTTTAGCTTGGACTGTGTAAGATTCTACTGTCTGAAAGAAGAGTTAAATGGAGATAAGAAAAATACATAATTGGCTTTCATTTAAAATGAAGGTGTACCACCTATTTGAATTCCTTGATCATGTTGTTCCTTTAATTTTAGTATTGTTTCTAACCTCACATTCTATACTCTGACCCTGCAAAGCTATTCATTATCCTAGTTTCACCACCTGTTCTATGAACCATGAGACTACATCAGTTAAATGACTAGTAAATAGTTTCCTTGCACTAACTTCCCAGACTATAAAATTCTCCTTGGTGTCTGTCTTTCTCTCTCTCTCTTTTTTTTTTTACAGGTTTTCTTTTTTTTTCTAAGTTTTTTTATTATTTACATTCAAAATCATTTCCCCTTTCCCGTTTCCTCCCTCCCCAAAAGTCCCATAAGCCCCCTTCTCTCCCTCTTTTCCCCATTCAAGCCCCTCTCAATTCTCTGTCCTAGCATTCCCCTACATCCAGTCTTTCCAGGACCAGGGGTCTCTCCTTCCATCTTCTTGGAAATCTATTGATATGCGAATTGTGTCTAGGGTATTCTGAGATTAATTCTGGGATAATATCCCCTTACCAGTGACTGCATACCATGTGTGTTCTTTTGTGATTGGGTTACCTCACTAAGGATGATATTTTCAAGTTCTGACCATTTGCCTAGGAATTTTGTGAATCATTGTTTTAAATTGCAGAGTAGTATTCCATTGTGTTAATATACCACATCTTCTGAATCCACTCCTCCGTTGAGGGACATCTGGGTTCTTTCCAGCTTCTGGCTATTATAAATAAGGCTGCTATGAACATAGTGCAGCATGTGTCCTTATTGCATGCAGGTAAAGCCTCTGGGTATATGCCCAGGAGTGGTATAGTCGGATCCTCTGGGAGTATCATGCCCAGTTTTCTGAGGAACCGCCAGACTGCTTTCCAGAGTGGTTGTACCAGCTTGCAATCCCACCAGCAGTGGAGGAGTGTTCCTCTTTCTCCACATCCTCGCCAACAACTGCTGTCTCCTGTGTTTTTGATCTTAGCCATTCTGACTGGTGTGAGATGGAATCTCAGGGTTGTTTTGATTTGCATTTCCCTAATGACTAAGGATGATGAACATCTCTTTAGGTGTTTCTCAGCCATTAGATATTCTTCAGGTGAGAACTCTTTGTTTAGCTCTGTACCCCATTTTTAATAGGGTTACTTGCCTCTCTGGATTTTAACTTCTTGAGTTCTTTGTATATATTGGATATTAGCCCTCTGTTGGATGTAGGGTTAGTAAAGATCATTTCCCAGTTAGTTGGTTGCTGCTTTGTCTTTTTGACAATGTCTTTTGCCTTCCAAAAACTTTGTAATTTAATGAGGTCCCATTTGTCAATTATTGATCTTAGAGCATAAGCTATTGGAGTTCTATACAGGAAATTCTCCCCTGTGCCCATATGTTCAAGTTCTTCCCTAGTCTCCTTTCTATTAGTTTCAGTGTGTCTGGTTTTATGTGGAGGTCCTTGATCCACTTGGAATTGAGCTTAGTGTACGGAGTTAAGAATGGGTCAATTTGCATTCTTCTGCATGTTGACCTCCAGTTGAGTCAGCACCATTTGTTGAAAAGGCTTCACCATATCTTTCCACAAACCCAGCCCTGCAAAGGATAATAGGTGGAAACCGCCAACACAAGGAGAGAAACAACACCCTGGAAAAAATAAGATAATAACCTTCTTGCATCAAACCCAAAAGTAGATAACCACTCAAACATAAAGATAGCGTCAAGAATAACAGGTGTCAATAATCACTATTCCTTAATCTCTCTTAATATCAATGGTCTCAATTCCCCAATAAAAAGACATAGACTAACAGACTGGATATGTAAACAGGACCCAGCACTTTGCTGCATGCAGGAAACGCACCTCAGTGTCAAAGACAAACACTACCTCAGAGTAAAAGGCTGGAAAACAATTTTACAAGCAAATGGTCCCAGGAAACGAGCTGGAGTAGGCATCCTAATATCAGATAAAATTGACTTTCAACCTAAACTCATCAAAAAAGACACAGAAGGACACTACATACTGATCAAAGGAAAAATCCACCAAGAAGAACTCTCAATTCTGAATTCTATGCTCCAAATGGAAGGGCACCCTCATTTGTAAAATAAACTTTACTAAAGCTTAAAGCACACATCGCACCTCACACAATAATAGTGGGTGACTTCAACACCCCACTCTCTGAAATGGATCGTTCAGGAAAGCAGAAACTAAACAGGGACACAGTGAATCTAATTGAAGCCTTGGACCAAATGGAACTAACAGATATATATAGAATATTTCATCCTAGAGCAAAAGAATACACCTTCTTCTCAGCACCTCATGGTACCTTATCTAAAATTGACCAGATAATTGGTCACAAATCAGACTTCAACAGATATAAGAAGATAGAACTAATCTCATGCCTCCTATCAGATCACTATGGAATAAGGGTGGTCTTCAATGGCAACAAAAACAACAGAAAACCCACATACACATAGAGGCTGAACAATGCTCTACTCAATGATAACTTGTCTTTCTCTTAAGTAAGGACTCAGTATTGATTGTGGTGTGTGTGGGTGCGTGTGTGTGTGTGTGTGTGTGTGTGTGTGTGCATGTATGTGTGTGTGACTGAGATATACTTGTGATATTTTGAGTACATTGTGTTTGGGTTTGCTTTCCCTATTCTAATGATCTTACAGAAGTGTTATTTTCCCAGATGTTTTTCATGCTGCTTTCCTGGTTGTGAGATATGATCGGTAATATCTTTAAAATGTAGGACTTTTATTTTTAAGTTTTATTTCACTGGAGGGTTTGATTGATCATGAACAGTGACATATGCATCTCTTGCCAGTACGTAATTCTCCAAATACATAAATATATAATCCAAACATAGAATATACTTATTCATGTTTTTCATATCTATGTTATTTGTATTATGCTGCTTTAGTTCTTTCCGATGTCACTTCCTAGAGCTGCCCAATTTTCAATTTTTTATTTCACCTCATTTTTAGCGTGAAAACATCAGTTTTTATCTATTTTGTCATTAATAATAATGTACCCCAAGGAAAGTTTCTATACACTTATACTTTTCTACCTAAATATGTATATGCTGTTAAAACAAAATACATAAACTGTATGGTTTATAAAGATATGAAGAGACATATATTTGCTTTTATTGGGTTGAAAAGCCCACAACCACGACATTGCAACTTCAATTTCTTGTCATAGTCTATTTTCTTTCTGTCTTCAAATGAAATTTTCATCATCATGTTCTCCTCAAAGCAGAATCCCTGTGTATTCTCATCATGGACCTTGGACGGACAATCTAACAAATGTTGTTTAAGATGTTTCTTTATCAAACTATGGTCCTATTCAAAAGTACATTAATCAATCCCCTCATCTTAATCTACTCTTCACACTCCATGTCTTGCACATCTTCCATTAGATGTTGAATTTTAAAATATGGAAGAGTAAAGAGACAGATTGCAGGCCAACATGGGGTAGGAAATCCACAAGAAGACCAATTATATCAACTAACCTGGACCTTCAGGGTTCTCATAGACTGAACTCCAACCAAAGATCATGTAGGAGCAGGACCTAGGCCTCCCTTGCACACATGTAGCAGATGTGCATCTTGGTCTTTATATGCATCCTGAACAAATGGAGCTTGGAATACCTGAAAAGCTATTGCCAGTCAATAGGGTATGTTCTAGCTGGACTGCCTTTTCTTGCTTGTTTGGGAGAGGATGTACCCTGCAGAAGCTTGATGTGCCAACCTGAGTTATACTCACAGAGGCTCCCACCTTCTCAGAGGAGAAGGGGAGGAGGGATGGGGGAAGGATTTTGGAAGGGAGTGTCCAATAGGGCAGTGAGTAGGATGTAAAGTGAAAAATAAAATAAAATAATTTCTTTACATCCATTGATTTGCAATTTTCACTAATTCATATGAACAAGAGATATGTAGATTTTATATTCCAAAGATATTTTAAAAGTTTTTTAAACATGGTAACTGAAAACAACACAATGTATTTCAGTCCATGATAACCCCAAAATATTCCCTTAGCATAAAATAGACCACTTGTGCAAAAAGTTAAAATATTTTCTACCAGAATATCATTTTTTCCCCTTTACCTTGGACTTTTTGATACTTTGAGGTTCATTTCTCTATACCTTTGCCTCTATTTTCACTGATTCCATTGTTGGCAGTGGAAATGAATCTTGCAAGACTACATATTTATCACAATGTACACATAGAAGTTTGTAATAGTACAACAATAAATTTTAAGGCTAAATAATTTGCAGATCTTCAGAGGAACCAAGTTCAGTTCCTAGTACTGGGTTGAGCTATTCATACCTGCTTAAAAATCAAACCTGTTATTATATGACTCTATTTTTTGACTTCCACAGGAACCCATACATATGTGCATACATACACACAGATAAAGAGAGACAACCAGAGACAGGTAGGCAGGCACACAAAGACAAACATGCATTGTCTCTCTGTCTCTCACTCTGTCTCTCTGTCTGTCTGTCTCTGTCTTTCTCTGTCTCTTTATGTTTCTCTGTCTATCTCTCTTTCTATTTCTCACTATCTCTCTGACATGAAAGAAATAGAAAATAAACATAAAACAACATGTAATGACCACCTTTTTCTGTTTTATTTATATTTAAATATAAATGTCTTTTCCTTGTTTATGCAACTTAAATATCTGATCCCCCTTGCATACATTGTTTTATTATAAGCCTATAAAACAAGTTATTTATTTTATTTAACTACTGTTTTTTTCTTTTCTAAATGTACTATAGTTAGACAAATTTCAATAGCATGTTAATTGCCAATTATCCATGAAAATTCTACCTTCTATTTAGAATTCAAATGAGGGACTTTGATGTTAACAGTTCCAATATTGCTCCTACCATTAATTTTCTTAAATTTTAATGAGTTTCATTAAATATCAAAAAGTATTCTAAAATTATTAGAACAACTACAATACATTAACAACTTTTAAATTACATAGCATTAAGGTGTAAAATTTTTAATTCATTTCATCTAACCTAATCCAGACTAGGTAAACTTCCAAGCAAATTTTTCATTCAAATAGCAATGGAAAGAAAGTAGAATTTTAGTGATTATATATATTCATTTACTTCCAATGATGGTGAGTATTACATTTGGGAGTATCAGGTGTCTTTGTGTAGATCAGAACGATAAGAGTTCAAATATTAGCCCAACTTACCTGTTGTATACACAAAAAGTCATGTAATACAACAGTAATTCTTGTCACTGAATAGTGACTAGTACTTGGTTTTAGGTAACTGTAACTCTGAAGTTGTTTTATCGAAAACAGTTTCTTTCACCAGTCACAATGTCACTAAGAAAAATGTTTTATTCATCTAGGCCTATTTGATTTGTGACTCTTCCCATGTTGAAGTTACATATAATTAGATATTATAATTTTAGGAAGTGAAACATAGATAATTGTTTTATTTCCTGCTTTAAGTTAAATATCTGTTCAAATACTGTGAATTGTTAATGAACTGAAGGGGTACAGCACAGAGGAGGCTGAAATTGAGGAATGAACAGTGCAATGGGACACCATGACATTCAGAGGACACTGCTTATCTTAGAGAGATACTTACAGTAATATCACAGCTGACTGAGAAACAGCATCAAGAAATTGAATAGCAACATTAAAGACAATTTCTTATCCAATATTCCTTTATCAAATTATCTATTTCAAATTGACATTTAGAGATGATAATTTACCTCTGCCAAAATATTGTTCTCTTACAGAAAATTAGAACTTTTAAATATTACTTTCTACTTGACTAAATGCAGACAGTGTGCTAAAATACCAGGCATTTGTGAAATTATATTTTAAAATTTCTAAGCTGTCAGGTATAGCTCATAGTGAATTTCAGGCTTCTCTTATCACCTGCTACTTAATATATGTACCTAGTAAATTAATCTGCTATAACATTCATGTGTCTGTCTCACTGAAATCAAAACTATATTAACTATTATATAATGATTCTGGTTCACATTGAGAAGTTTCTAACTACAGTAGAGAAATGTCATGAAAAAGTTAATTTAATTTAATCTAATTTTGATGAGTTTTCATAATTGTTTATTTTCTATGAAATGCCTTCATTGTAATTAATTCATAAGTTATTTTTTAAAAAGCAAGATTAAAGTAGTAGTTCAAACAAACACTTGCCTAGTCCTTATCGCTATTCATCTCTCTAAACTGCTGGAAAGTTGAGTAGGAATTCCGAAGCTTTTGGAATTTCACTTGCAGCTTTACATCTTCACCATCCCACAGATATAAACTTATTAAAAGAAAAACAAAATTCTATGACATAGTTGAAACTATAAACGCAACTAGCATTAAGTCTTCCTTAATGTCTGCATGGCAGTGTTTCACAAGTTAAAGTTCAAGGATGCCCTCCAATTATTACAAATCCAGAGCTGAATCTGAAATCCTGGCTCCCACTTCTGCTTTGAGTTTATCATAAAACTGTTTGGGGCAGTGCTGTCTACTCTTTCTCCTGCTCTGAGTTGGAATTGATCTGGGTCCATGTTTAAGACTAGTATGACAGTTATCAATTTAATGTTCTTCCTTGTTACCAAAAACATATCATATCTGGTTTTGTCGTTAATTAGGTTATGGGAGAGCCTGATGAGGCATCAAAATTGCTACATTAAATTAACAGCAAAAAAATAAAATAAAATAAGGTGAATCAAAGTGTCCTTATGTAGTTACAAGCTTGTTTTTTTGTTAGTTTGTTTGTTTGTTTTAATCCACAGCACAATGCATATCATGAGTCAGGATAAGATTAAAAACAATCATTGGGCTTTCAAAAGTAGGAATGCCCACTAGCTTAGAAATATATTATAAGCCACTTGCCAAATTAAAGCAAAAATTGCATCACAGTCAAGTGTTGATGGCTCTTCCCACTCTCAGCTATAAATGTTCAATATTCCAGAAATCTCCCTACAAACCATATGTACGAGAAGAGATGTATACCTTTCTGGAACCATTGTAGCTCCTGATTAAATTTTGTTAGATTATAATTCAATCCAAGGCTGCTTTTCCTATAACCTGATTTATAAAAGAAAGAAAGTGGGAACAAAGGTAACCTTTGAAGATGTAGCTTATGAGTCATCAGAACTGTATGACTAAGACATTAATTTGTGACTGCCCTTAAGGAACTCATATTCTCACTGCAGGGTGGAATAAAAATATTCTGTGCACTGAAGTCAGAAATACCAGTTTGGCTAGAGATGATATCACTAAAAATTAGGGTGACAGTCTTTGCCACTTCAACTACTACATGCATATCTATGTAAATCTCTTTTTCAGTATTTAGAAAATGTAAAATCCTCATAGGAATATAACATATAAACAAGAGAGTAAATGTTAGGTGATACTATATAAAATAGTGATTTAATATTTTACAAATTATTAATTTTATAG
Organism: Tokudaia muenninki; assembly: GCA_036184385.1. NCBI lineage: Eukaryota > Metazoa > Chordata > Mammalia > Rodentia > Muridae > Tokudaia > Tokudaia muenninki. The sequence goes on from BTHS01000019.1 coordinate 28,000,649, forward strand.
AACTTAGAAAAACTCACATTTATTCTTGAAATTTTCAATACATTGAGGTGTATTTTCAGTGTACCTGCTTTAGTTTCCATATTAGAAAATATAAATATATGTAAATGATATACACTCAAGTTTATTATGCAACTAAGGCTGACCTCGGATTACTTATTCTTCTGAATACTAGAATTGCTGTTTCGTGGCACAATATCTGAATTTATCTTTGTTTCTTTCTATATATCTCACTGTATAGCCCAGTTTGAGATGGAGATAGTGATGTGACTGTCTTGCCTCAGGCATCACAGTTCTGGGAGTAGGAGCATATATTTCTTTTTTCTCATGCAGCATATATTTCTTTTTTCATATGGAATATAGTAATGTATTTAACCTTAAAATTATATAAAACTGATGATGTAAACTTTAAATTTGTATTTTGAAGTACATCACCTGTTTCAGTTATTTATTGGCTTCCCTTTATTTTTCAATAACACATGCACACATTCAAGGCAGCTCTTTGTAAACCACACAATTTGTTATGCTCTGGATTTTAAAACCATGAAATATAATACTAAGATGATAAAAGATATTTCAAGTACTCATTAAAAGACACTAAAATGACACAAATTATTGATGTTAAAGTTATTGAACTAATTTCCTTCCTATATTGTTTATAAAAAGAAAAAACAGAATTTGAGATTCAAAATATATCCTTATTCTTCTATATTTTTAATTCTACATATAGGAGTGATTGCTTTCACTTATGTATTTGCAACAGTACATGACTTGTGCTCTTGGAGGTCAGAAAAGTAGGCGTCAGATCTTCTAGAATTGGAGTTTCAGATCATTATGAATCACCATGTGGGTGTTGGGAACAGAGCCATTATCCTCTATAAGAGCATCAAATGTTCTTAGGCATTGATCCAATTCTCCAGCCCCCAGTTCTATGATTGTTACAGCCACCTAATACATTTTTCTTTTAGGCATAAATGATTAAAATATAGAAATAGAATACACTTACCTGATAGTGAACGTGAAACAATGGGAAAGATAAATTAAATGTAAACTGATGGTACCAACACATTAAAGGTATGTGGTAATTTAGTTTCCTCCTGTAGTGGACAGCACACTTTCTTTTTTCTTTTTTTTCTTTCTTTCTTTCTTTCTTTCTTTCTTTCTTTCTTTCTTTCTTTCTTTCTTTCTTTCTTTCTTTTTTCTTTCTACTTTTTTATTAGATATGTGTTTTATTTACATTTCATTAATAGATATATCAGGAAATGTTAATAAAAATTAGAGTGATGGATTTTGTTTGGAATAGCATTGAATCTATAGATTGCTTAAGTGTCCTCAACTGAAAAGTGGATAAAGAAACTGTGGTTCATTTACACAATGGAATACTACTGAGCTAATAAAAACAATTATATCATGCGTTTTTCAAGCAAATGAACAGAACAAGAAAATATCATCTTGAGTGAGGTAGCCTAGACCCCAAAGGACAAGCATGGTATGAACTCACTGATAAGTTGATATTACATATAAATACAGGATAACCACACTGTAATCCACAAACCTAAAGAAGCCATATAACAAAGAAGGCCCAAGGAAGGATAGTTGAATCATTCTCAGAAGAGGAAATAAAGGAAGAGAACTATGTGAGAGAGGAGTTGAGTAGGGAAGAGGGGTTGCAGAGATCAGACATAGGCATATCAGGAGATAAAGTAAATCATCAGTGGGAGGTGGGAAATCTCTAGTATGTACCAGAGAGCTGAGACTGGGAAGGCCCCAAGGTGTTTATGGGGGCAACTCTAGCTTACCAGTGGTGGATATGGATCCTGATGTGGCTACTTTCTGTAGCTAGGCAGGAATCCAGTGGACAGAAAAGGACAGGAAGCCACCCACAAAAACATCAACCCAAAATGTGACTTGTATACAAGATGTGCAGGGGCAAAGAACAGAGACTATAAGGGAATGTCTAACAATGTGTGACCCAATTTGAAACCCATTCCTTAGGCAAGAACCAACTGTTAACAGAGTGTCAATGATACTCTGTTATGCTTGCAGACAGAAGCCTAGCATAACTGTCCCCTGAGAGACTCTACCAGCAGCCAATGGAAAGAGATGCAGAGACCCACAGCCAAACATTAGATTTAGCTTGGAGAGTCTTACGGAAGAATGGGGAAAAGGACTGAGAGGCCCACAGAGAACAGGGAATTCACAGGAAAACTAACAGTGTCAACAAACCTGAATATTTGAGGGCTTCTGGAGACTGAGTCGCCAATCAATGAGAAAGCATGGGCTGAATCTAGGCACCCTGGTCATATATAGTAGATAGGCAGCTTGTTCTTCATGAGTGTCCTCCAAAAACTGGAGCAGAAGCTGCCACTAAGCCTGTGCCTTGTTCAGTGTGGATAACTACCCCCTAAATAACCTTACTGCTGAATAAGCTCATCCTTTCTAGTTATTTTTGAACTCTTCATGACTGGTTCACTTCAACTATTCTTGGTGAAACTCTTTTCTGAGCTGACTGATTCAAACAAGCATTTCTTGTCTCCTCACCAAACTTCTCTGCTTGGGCTCAAACTAACTCTGGCCATGTGCTCTAATATTTTGTTTCATTCTTATTTTCTGACTCACTTGGTCTTTACCTGCTAACTCTCTCTGTAAACCAGTCCCAGAAAAAGTGTCTTTCTTCTGAACTCCACTACTCTGAAACTGAACTTTATTGAATTGAACTCCACTGCATTGCCTGAACTCAACTGAACTATAATCACCAAACTGCTCTCTATTTGCTCTCTTTTTCAGCACTGCTGTCTCATTGTCTTTTCTGCACTGTTCTGATGAGTTTTGGGCATATACTATCTGCAGTTCATTCTGTCAAGTCATTCTCTGATTTATCGATTTGTCTGCCACTTAGCTATCACTACTTGGAACATGGCTATTTCCTTCTACAAACTAATCTTACCTACGTTGTTTGGGATTCAAGGTGTGTACTAGGGTATGTCTGGATCCCAGCCAGAGGGAATAAACATTTGTGGAGTGCATTGCACCTGGATCACACAGACTTAGGTCTTTAGATGTAATCTCCCCAGAACAGCCACGTTGCTGGATTAAAATTCTCTACAAGAATTTAAAAAGTGTAACAGGTTCTTGTAGTACTCGAGAAGCCTGAATTCCATCATGCATTTTGCCATGTTATTATGCACTAAAATGTTTTATATTTCCCTTCTTCTAGTTATAACTGGTACCGTTAGTAGAGGGGAACTGCTACATAAGTTCCATAAGAAAGCCAGGTTTTGTCTAACTACCAGAAATTGGGCCTGAAAAACTATGTATATGTGATTTAAAATGAGCATTGTGGTTATTTTTGTAACCATCTATGAACCATCAGTAATCTACTAGGCCTCAGGTAAATACAGTGGAGCTACAATTAAATATGCTCCAAACATTTCAGTCTCTTGTTTTACAGTTTAATGATAATATTCCATGTTTTTCAGTTAATATGTTCATTTCTCTTGACATGATTTTAAGTTTTAGTCTTAGATTTCTCTTGTGCATTCTGTTGGAGAAAGGATTCCTTAAGCGTCATCTAATTATTTTCTAAATTTTTCATTCAGAGTGATCTTCAACTGTCCTCAAGTTCTTGGTAAATCCCAGCTCTCATACTTTTCTCATTTCATAATGATCAGTATATATTTCCCTCTCAGTTTCCAGAAAAGCAATTAAAACATAATTTTATTTCTCCTCAGCAATTTATTTCAAGGACAAATTTGAAAACACAATAAATATTTCTTTTTTGATTATTTCTATTTATTTATTTATTTATTTATTTATTTATTTATTTAGTGTGTATGTGAGTGCTTCTGTAAACTTGCGTGTGTGTTTCTGTGTGTGTGTGTGTATGTTCATGTACAAGCATGTATCTATATTGCATGTGTAATGGTAAGAAACTCAGCAGGACAATCCTTCCACACTGTGTGCTCTAGGGAATGAAATCAGAGTATGAGATTTAATTTGCATTCCCAATAGATGTTTTTTGGATTAGAGAGAATATAGAAGGTAAGCCTAATGTGTGGTTGTAGGTCCTATAGTGTATGTTGGGAGTGCAATACTTTTTTCTAACCCTATTTACCTCTAGGCTATGTTTAATTCTAGAAGTTCTCCATCAAAATATTCCAATGCCAAATTTCTGCTTCAGCTAGGGCTCAAATTTATAAATATGTCTGATAATGAATTGAAATTTCTGAAACTAGGCATCAAAAGAAAATTCCCCTCCTTTTAAATTATTGCTCTCAGTTATTTTCTTTAACACTGACAACTGATCCCCACAATACTGCTGCCAAGGCTTTAAAGAAACTTTTATGCTTGTTTCATAAAAAATTAAGACATCTCCATACCAAAAATGATTTGGCTCAATTCACAATATAGATTATTGCAGGATTATCCTGAGACAGCAAGATTTGTGATTGAGCTTTGCTTTTTAGTCATTCTCAAATTCTTTGAATAGATTAATGGTTTTATATATTATAAATCAGTTAAATATTAATACACAAAATAAGTTAAAGCTTATATACCATTGTTCTTGCTTTCTGATATTATTCCTATTATTGATATTTGCACACAATGAAGAAATGTTTTTTATCTAAAGCCTGAAACAAACATACTTTCAAAAATGACACAAAAATCACAGAATTACTACTTTCCCTTACCTTTGCTACATATTTTTAATTTGTAAGTTTAATTTTTAATCTTGTAATTTTGAGTGAGTTATTTCCAAATACTTTGTATTAAACCCTTACTAACTTTCTTGTCTCTCAATGTTGTTTAATCTAATTTTCTGTTATTAAAAGTAGATTTTTCAATACAATATTTTTTGATATATTATGATATTCCCATCCCCTAACTCATTTCAGATACTTCCTAACTCTCTTGTTCCCCAAATCTTAATGATCGTTTTTTTATTTTATTAGATATACTCTTTATTTACATTTCAAATAATTTCCCCTTTCCCAGTAACCCCTGTACCGAAAGTCCCATAAGCCATCTCCCCTCCTCCTGTTCCCCAAACAACCCCCTCTCGCTTCCCTGTCCTGGTATTCCCCTACACTGCTGCATCAACCCTTTCCAGGACCAGGGACCTCTCCTCCCTTTGATGTCCAACAAGGCTGTCCTCTGCCGCCTATGTGTCTGGAGTCATGGGTAACACCTTGTGTACTATCTGGATGATGTTTTTGTCCCTGGGAGGTCTGAGAGTACTGGGTGGCTCATATCATTGTTCCTCCTATGGCGCTACAAAACCCTTCAACTCCTTGGATCTTTTCTCTAGCTCCCCCATTGGGGACCCTGTGCTCAGTTCAATGGCTGACTGAGAGTGCTCCCTCTGTATTTATCATGCACTAGCAGAGGCTCCCAAGTGACAGCTATATCAGGCTCCAGTCAGAAAGTACTTGTGTGCATCAATAATAGTGTCTGAGTTTTGTAACTGTATATGGGATGGATCACTAGGTGGGGTAGTCTCTGGATGGTCTTTCCCTCACTCTCTGCTCCATACTTTGTCTCTGTATCTCCTTCTGTGGGTATTTTGTTTCCCATTTTAAGAAGAACCAGAGCATCCATACTTTGTTCTTCCTTCTTCTTGGGCATCATTTGATATGTGAAATGTGTCTTGATTATTCCAAGCTTCTGGGCTAATATCCACTTCTCAGTGAGTGTATACCATGTGTGTTCTTTTGTGATTGGGTTACCTTGCTTAGGATGATATTTTCCAGTTCCATCCATTTGCCTAAGACTTTCATGAATTAATTGTTTTTAATAGCTGAGTAGTATTCCACTGGATAAATATACCACATTTTCTGTATCCATTGCTCCGTTGAGGGACATCTGGGTTCTTTCCAGCTTCTGGCTATTATAAATAGGGCTGCTATGAACATAGTGGAGCATGTGCCCTTATTACACGCTGGGGAATCCTCTGGGCATATGCAGAGTAGTGGTATAACAGGGTCCTTCGGTAATATCATGCCCAGTTCTTCCTGTTCATTTGCAGTTGCCTCAGATCCATGCACACACCCAAGAATATATTCACCTGGAGTTTACCTGTGTTCAACATTTGACTTATCCTACATGATATCAAGAGTTTTTTTGTAGTAGAATATTTATGTCCTTTGCACTGCACCATGTGCAAGTATTACATTATTTGCTACATGTTGTAGTCTACTTTATAGACAGAATAAACTTTTATAATAGTTCTAATCACTAGGGAGTTTTTTTGCACAAATTAATAATTGTGGAGATGAAAATTTGTATCAAAGTTTTTAAGCTACATTTTCATTCTTAGATCATCAGTTAAGAGAGGAATTACTAGAAGTAGGACAAATTGACAATTAAAATTTTAGCATTAAAGGAATCTAATGTGATTTCAGAGCTTAACAATCTTTAATAGGTGTGTTTTACACACACATACACTCACTCACACACACACAATGTTACTTCTATGTATATGATACTGGAACTAACTACTTGCTACTAGAAAATCAATTTGTGCTCTCTACCCTAGGAAAGACCCTTTGTTTCTATCTCAGATTTCTAAGTTTCCAGCAGTGCATTTTCTAGAAACTTCTAAATGAGGTAAGCAAACAATAGTGCTACCTTGCAATAACACCTGTGAATCACACGAATAAAAGTTTGCATGCTAATAATAATCCTAAGTGTACAATATAGTGTCATTCATATCTTTGTGGTAACCAGACGCTCTCTAATTGGACTTAAAACTACCTCAGTAAGAAAAAAATTATGCCTGATGCTAGAAATCCAGCTGACTACCTAGGACTAACGAAGTCATTGATGTTGGAGGAGTGCTTACAGTTGCCATGTTGTCACTATAATTCATAAATATATTCAAAAGTTACCCTAATGCTTCCAGATCAACAAAAGTCCCTCCACTGATCAAAGACATTTCTCTTTACTATAAATGATGGCCACCATTACAAAGTAACTTTTATTTTTAACCTCCAGAGAAAAATGTTTTAGCAGATATGGAATACAGTTAGCAGAAACTCATTCTGAGGCTTACTTTTCTATATTTTAATGAAATATTTTCTTAAAATAAAGATGTTTTAATGTATTTCATTTGGAATTGTCTACTTTTGGTGTTTCCCCATGAACATATTTGAATTACAGAATAAATGAAAATATTCTATCACATTTTTCCTTTAGAAATTTCTGTATGTATATTTTTATATTATTTCTGGGTTTGCAAAATAATTAAAACATGTTTTCCTCTACCTCCTCCAACACTATTATATGCCACATGCACTCTCCTTCTAATTCATGGTCCCTTATTTAACTAATTATTATTATCTTCAACAGGAGTAGATATAAATTCAAATTTACATGCATGTATATTTCTAAAATATAATTTATAATATAAATAATATGATATATGAATATAATATATAAATATCTCACATTGAAATAGCTTGGCATCCTAGCAAAAAATTACCCAATTGTAATTGTAAGCATTTATTTGGAAAATTAGTAGAAGTCCACCATTTTGTCAATTTAACCCTCTGCTTAAACAATAATTTCATAGCTGTGATGGAATCACAGAAAATCTTGTACATATCTGTTCTGTCTCATGATTTCTTATTCTTATGAAATGTTTTGGTCATTTTTGTTCCTTTGCATATACATGATATTTTATAATTAAAACGTTGTCCATTTATTTAGAAGCTTCTGCTGGCATTTTGAGAGCAATTATTTTTACTCAGCAAAGACATTTGTGGGGAACTGCCACTTTAAAGGTTATTGAATCTTTAAATAAAGAAAAAAATACCTTGCATTTATGTAGTTCTTCATGTTTTTAAAGCAATGGTCATACGTGAAGGAGCATCAGGTGTTATGGAATATCTTCAGTAAAAGGTACAAAACATTATTTTGAATGATTTTATTACAATATAACTTTACAAATATTACACACGAATTATATAAGGTCTCTGATAATTGCAAAGTTACAATTTAATTTCAATTAAATTGCAATGAACCTATTTTCCAGTGCTAGAACAAATTACAAAGGACACATAGTATTTAATGGCATAAATGAAGATTCAATACAATTATTTATAAAAATATCTGTATTTCCATTTTCAGGTGTTTGCATTTTTATATCTTTGTAAAGATATGATAGTTGTAATAGATGAACAGTTGACTTCAAAATACAATATAAAGTTGTTAAACACACACAAAAAGAGTCACAGTGATCAAATATGAATTGTGCAGAGGAATAAGATCAGAAAATACAGATCTTAACTATATTTTAAGATTTGATACTATATGAAATGTGAGAAAAAGGAATATAGCTTCAAAATGTAACATTGGCAATTAAATGTCCCTTTGCAAAGTTTTCTGATATTTATTGAATTTAAACATATTTTATGAGTAGAAATAATTACAAATAAGTAGTTTTCATTAAATATCTCTGTCTCACTATTGCTTGGCCATACACAGACATTGTGCACTTAAGAAAATAAAAATTGTATACAATAATTGTAAGCACCTTAATTATTGGTTGTAAACTCAAGAGATTGAAAAATGCATAAAAGTAAATATTTAGTTTCTACCATTCAATAGAAGATATGAAGATAACCAGTTGTCCTCTCAGATTTAGATCTTGTCAAAAAGCTTTTTTCCATTCATTTGAAAACTTTCTCCTTCTCACTTTGATTTTGTCATCTCCATTTAACTCATTTTTATTCTTTAAATTTTTCAATGTATTTCTCATCTACCAGTAAAAATCATTCCCCATGCACAATATCATGCATAAACAAGAGCCAAGGGGAGCATTTTTCCCAAAATCAAACTCTTAATCTAGTCATATGGTTAATCATTGAGCTATGTAAAGAGCCCATCGTAATCTCCTTTATATAATTTTCTACATCCTGAGGCAACAAATTAACAGAAGATAAGAATTTGCTTCCTAGAAGTCTGATATGGGGAACAAATATATTATCAATCAGAAATTCTAAATATTTAACAATGATATTCTAGAAAATGTTTAAAAATAATTTTGTTAGGTATTGAGTACTTTCTTAGCATATGAGAAGCATAAATCTTTGTCTTTATTTCCTCAGAATAGCACATTATTTTCCAAAGACTCTACACTTGATCTTAGCCAAAAGGCCGAAAAGCAATTCCAAAGACTCTAAATCTACATTATTAGCTATATTTATTACTCAGATACTTCAGCTCAGAATTCCTTGACCAACTGAAACAATACACAGGTTGGTATCTCTGAAAATATTGGTTGACCTGCCCTTTCATTTAAAAACAACAGGATATGTTATCTGTTATTTTCAAACTGTTTTCACTATGTGATATATTTAAAACTAGTTTTTATTCAAGAGAGTGAACATCGAACCTCTCATTTTACCAGCAAAGAAATGAAAGAACTAGAATATTAAGACTTAAATATAGGCATGTGCAAATTTAGAGTCATCAGCAAAATTCAATAAAAAGTAAAACATGAACAAATTAAAATGACCATTTTGATAAATGTGAATATATTTATAGCAAAAAAATATCTAAGTTAAAATGCAGATTAGATTTTATACAATTATTTGTATTGTTATTATGACTGTCAATTGTATTTGGAATATGGTTTTTACAAATTGGCACTTTAAAACTGAACTATTGCAAAGCAAGTCAGCCATCAATTTCTCTACAGTTTTAAGGTTTCATACTTATTATATAAAATCAGCCATGTTATTGAACACTTTAAAAATCTGAATTACATTGTATTGCAAACTATTTATATACACTTTAATTTATATCAAATCAAAGTTCATGTTAAGAATTACGCATATCAGTAGATTTCCAAGAAGATGGAAGGAGAGACCCCTGGTCCTGGAAAGATTAGATGTAGGGGAATGCCAGGACAGAGAAGCGAGAGGGGGTTGAATGGGGAAAAGAAGGAGGGAAGGGGGCTTATGGGACTTTTGGGGACGGAGGAAATGGGAAAGGGGAAATGATTTGGAATGTAGTTAAAAAACTTAGAAAATAAAAAAAAAAAGGAATTACTATTGTCCTTCTTAAGCTCTATATGGATTGTCGTTTGTATCATGGGTATTCTGAGCTTTGGGGCTAATATCCATTTATCAGTATGTGCATACCAGGTGTGTTCTTTTGTATCTGGGTTACCTCACTCAGGATGATATTTTCTAATTCCATCCATTTGCCTGTTAATTTCATGAAAGTCATTGATTTTAATAACTGAGCACCACTTCATTCTGTAAATGTACCACATTTTCTGTATCCATTACTCCTTTGAGGTCTGTTTCCAGCTTCCAGCTGTTGTAAATAAGCATGCCATAAACATAGTGGAGCATGTTTTCTTGTTATATGTTGGAACATCTTTTGGGTATATGCCCAGGAGTTGTATAGCTGGGTCTTCAGGTAGACCTATTTACAGTCTTCTGAGGAACTGCCAGATGGTTTTCCAAAGTGGTTTTACCAGCTTGCAGTCTCACCATCAATGGAAGAGTGTTCATCTTTATCCATATCCTCACCTGTCTGCTGTGATCTTAACCATTTTGATTAGTATGAGGTGAAATCTCAGGGTCATCTTGGTTTGCATTTCCCTGATGACTAAAGATGTTAAAATTTCTTTAAGTGCTTCTCAGCTATTAGTGAGTCCTCAGTTGAGAATTCTTTGTTTAGCTCTGTACCCCATTTTTAATATGGTTATTTGATTCTCTGGAGTCTAAATATAGATGCTTCAATTCTACATAGAAGGGGGAGGATAATCACAAGAAGTGAGAGAACTGGGAGGGAGAGAGGAGGAGAAGAGAAAAGGGGGTGCAGGATCAGGTTTTGGAAGGGACAGGAGAGAAGTACAGAAGGTCAGGAAAATGAATAGAAATATGTAGTAGTGAGGGATGGGAACTGTAGCCACTAGAAAGTCCTAGATGCCAGGGAAACAAAAGGCTCCCAGGACCCAATGGTGAGGACTTTATCAGAAATACCCAACAATGAGGAGATAGAACCTGTAGAGTTCACCTCCAGTAGATATGCACGGCCCCCAGTTAAGGAATGGGGCCACCCACACAGCTCAAAATATTTGACCTAGAAATGTTCCTGTCCAAAGGAAAGACAGGGACAAAAAAATGGAACAAAGACTGAAGGAAAGGCCATCCACAGACCCATCCTACCTAGGTATCCATCCTATCCACAGACACCAAACCCAACACTATTGCTGATACCAAGCAGCACTTGCTGACAGGAGCCTGGTATGGCTTTTCCCTGAGAAGTTCTATCAGCACCTGACCAATACGGATGGAGATACTCACAGTTAATCATTGGTCTGAGCCCAGGGACCCCCAATAGAAGAGCTAAGGAAAGTTCTGAAGGAGCTGTAGGGAATTGCAACCACATAGGAAGAACAATATAAACTAACTGGACCACCTAGAGCTCCCAGGGACTAAACCATAAACCAAAGAGTATACATGGAGAGATCCATGGCTCCTGATACATATGTAACAGTGGATGGCCTTATCTGACATAAATGGGAAGGGAGACTCTGGGTCTTGTGTAGAATTAATGTGCAGCATAGTTGAATGCTAGAGCTGTTAGGTAGGATTGGGTGAGTGGGTGGAGAAGCATCCTCATAAAGGCAAAGAAGGGGGAAGAGGGGAGATTGGATGTAGAGTTGTGGAAGGGTAACCAGGAAGCAGATATAATTTTAAATGCATATGAATAAAATGATTAATTAAAAAAATAATTACCACTCTTAGCCAATTAAATGTTATCAGAAATCAAAGTCATTATCTTAGCATTTGAAGTGTATATTTATAAAATGAAATTATTCAAATATTAAAGACAAATACTATCATATGTACCACAACAAAATTTGAATTGAATTCAAGCTGAAAAAAAATTAAATTTTACAATTTGGTGAGATCAAATAAGAAGCTGTGAGTCTTTTTGTAGAATTTGAAATATACTAGGTCAATATGTATTTCGTACTACTCATCTTTAGTGTTATCACCACAATGCAAATATCATTTGGCTATACTTAAATATAAATGATAAATAAAATGTAAATCTTAGATTGATAACAATTCATTTAAATGTAATCTAGGTAAATTTGTAATGGAAAGGTACATTAAACAGAATTTCTTTAATACATAAATAGTATAACTATCAATTATGTAGCCCTAGTAAAATATATATATATATATGATTTAAACTAGTTTAGTAAATAATAAATATATTTGGGACAAAATTGTATTATTAGTAACTGAATAAAAATATAATTAGATATAAAATACAGAACTCTGTCAGAGCAAGATAATAGGCCATTTATTTTATGAAGTGGACGAATCTTCTAAACAAACAAGAAAAAGTATATCATATAGGAGTTAATTTTTCAGAGGACATATGCAACCAAGATATACCCAAAGCATTTTAAAAGTTTATTTTTGAAATACGAAGGATGTTTGGACACATAATTTAAATGCACATCAAATTATGATTTAGGGTATATGTGAGACATGGTATCACACCCTGGATTGGAAGTGATAATGAGTATGTAATCTTCCTTCGTTGGCTTCCCAACTAATGCATGAACCATATAGGATTAAATGTTTTCAAATTTAGTGCTAAAATGCAATTTCTTATAAAAATACATTAGAAATTTTCTGCATAATGTAGCCAAATAGATAACCTAACAATGTCTAGACTTGCAGTATTTCACCTTTTAAATAAATGTTTTTCAAATATATATAAAAAGTGTGATCCTTATTGAAAAGACAGGAAGTAGAATAAATTAGATATTTTTATATAATAAAAGTTGAAGGCAATAATGAATAAGAGGAAATGTGCTACTCTATAGGGGTAGATCTGTGTTTAAATGAATAAGACAACACAATTCAAAGAAGATGTTAACTTTCTGAATAAGAAAAGGAATGCAGCCAATAGGAAGTACATTTTTTAATTAAAAGATGATACTCATTTTATATTTACTTTGGAAAACAATTATTTTATACAACACACTTCAAAATAGATTGTTGAGGGTCCTGAATCAACCATTGCCTGTAATCAGACTGGGTTTTCAGTGGTGGACTTCTAGCTACAATTTGTCCTGACTGAAAAATATACTTGGTTAGTGGTGGTACTAAATTCGTAGGAGTGATCAACCAATGACTTGATCCCACTTGCCAAGAGAAGGAACCTATACATTACACTGCTACATTACACTGCCTGGATGGCCCAGAACTAAAGATTGGAGATCCCAGAGACCTAGGATAGAACCAAACCCTGAGCAAATAAAAGAACATGAAAAAATCAAAGGCAATGGAATGATTTCTAATGATAATGTATTATATTCATGGTAAGTAAAATTTAAACAAATAAAGTTGACTACATTTATACTTAAAATATATGTATTCCAAATACTTAAAAACACAATTTCAATTTTGTAGTAGAAATCTAACATATATATTTATCACGATTGCATAGTTAAAAATCAGTAAACCCATCAGTTGTGTTTGTAGAAAAATGTGAACAAAAACTGGTTGAGAAACTATTTCATTTATTATAGCATTCAAAGTATTTAAATGAGGATCGATTTAAGCAAGAAAAAGGAGAATATTTGTTTGCCATAATATACAAAATGTTGCTGAAACTTATCAGAGAATTTGAAGGTGAGAGTGGGAAGGCATGGTTTTGGGCAGGAATGAGATTACCTAACTATTCCCTGTGTTACAAGCTTTGATAATGAGCTGGCTGTAATGATTGCTAAAGTGACCTTTTAGCCCACAGCTTTTGTTGATTTGAACAAAATGATGATCCACGGTTCTGAGAAATGTGAAGCAGTCTACACCTTGCTTCTCTTATAATCCAGATTACAAAAGTAAAAGCTTAGTAGTGGAAATGAAGTACAAAATGGAATAATATAATTCTGTTAATTTATGGTTTGGGGTTGTAATCTTACTGCGAAAACGCCTGTCATAATTTACATCATTACTGAAATGATTTCAACTCATTGTAATGTCAGAAACACACTGATTACAAATTGGCCACCACTAAATGTTACAGGATCATTTAGCATTCACATTTTACAAAGAAGAAACAAGTAAATCCCACCCTCTCTTTCTCATTGCCCATTGGAGTTCTAGGGTTTTAAAGGTCATTTCTTACAAAAATAATGGCACTGCTTAAATTTCTGATTCTAACAATTGCATTTTAAATATTGTTTAGCACATAAAAGGAAGAAAACAAACAGTAGCATCATGGCAGATCAGAAATGTAACAATTGTTTCTGTAAATTTTCAAAACAACTTGCAGTTTATAAATACTTTGATGCTTTAAAATCTTCAAACCATGTTTTAATAAACACTCTTTTAAGCTTTCAAATTTATATTTTGAAATTCTTAGGAACTTTGGCATCTGTACACTACTGTTTGGATCAATACCATTAGCACTTTCTATACACACCAGCTTCATCTGTGCTTCAATTGAGTCAATTGTTTTAAATAACATTTGTTTTCAGAAAGCAATCTTTATCATTTCTTATTATCACAGTGAATATAAAATAGTAAGTATTCAGTTAGATTAAAATATTGTATATTTTTACTGGGAAACATACACATATGAAGAATTTGGGAGATATATTTAAAATATTTAAAATGCAAATTACTTTTAATTTGTCTGGAAAATGTCCTGATCAGTTCAACAAGATTGCTAACTTGCGCCGTTAAATTTCTCAATGATGACAACAGTTTTATATTGAATTAGTTAGATTATTAATTTCTTGCTTTCCATTTCACATACTTGTTTAAATATTTAGGATTCACCTAAATTCACTTTTTTTTCCCAATAACTTATTTGTTATTTACTTTACATTCCCATCACAACCCCTCTCACTCCTATCTTCTTAGTCCAACTCTTACAAATCCCTCCCCCACTACACCTTTTACTTCTTAGGGAAGGTGAAGCTTCCCATTGGCTCTACGCAATCCTGATCCATCTAATTCCATCAGGACTAAGTATAAACTATCCCACTGAGGCCCAAGTAGGCAGAGTCAGAGTCAACCACCTCTTCCATTGTTAGGGGATTCATATGCAGGACAAATTACACATCCACTTGTGTGGGACCTAGGTTCAGCCCCCGCATGCTCTTTGGTTAGTTAAATCTCTGTGAGCTTCCATGCATCCAGGTTAGTTGAGTCTGTAGGTCTTCTTGTGGTATCTTTGACTCTGTCCAGCTCACTGACTTCTATTGCATACTCCCCCACAATATTCCCTGATATTTGGCTATGATGCTGGATGAAGCCTCTCTGGAGACAGTTATGCTAGATTTTTTTCTGCTAGAATAGCTGCAATCATTAAAAGTGTTAGGGTTTGGGTCTCTTACGCAGGACAGGTCTTATTGTTTGACTCCTCCTTCAATCTCTACCTCATCTTTATACCTATTCGTCTTGTAGGCAGGACACATTTTGAGTTGAAGGTTTTGAGGGTGGGTTGACCCCCCCCTCCACTAGCAGGTCCATCTGGCTACAGAAGGTGGCCACTTTAGTCTCTGTATCCTTCATTGATAGAAATCTTCACTAAATCAGATAGGTTCAACCCCATAGGCTATCCTGTGCCTCCTGTCTCCAGATTGAGCTAGAGATCCACCTCACTGATTTTTGTTCTTTCTCCAAGTCAAGTATCAATATTCAAAAAGATATGATAATATACTTAAGTGACCCAAAAAAATTCTAACAGAGAACTCTTAAAGCTGATCAACACCTTCAGCAAAGTGGCTGGATACAAAATTAACTAAAAATTCAGGAACCCTGAAATTAAGGAAACAACACCATTTTCAACAGCCACAAATAATATAAAATATCTTTGTGTAACTCTAATCAAGAAAGTGAAAGATCTGTATGAGAAGAACTTCAAGTCTCTGAAGAAAAATTTGAAGAATATATCAAAAGATTGGAAGGTCTCCAATGCTCATGTATTAGTAGGATTAACATAGTAAAGATGACCATCTTACCAAAACAATCTATATATTCAATGACATTCCTATCAAAATTCCAACACACTATTTACAGACTTTGTAAGAAGAACTTTCAAATCCATATGGAAAAAACAAAACAAAACAAAAAACAAACAAAAAACAAAACAAAGCAACAAAAAAACAAAACAACAATAATCAAAAACAAAAACAAAAAACTTCCAGGACTGCTAAATCAATTGTGTACAATAAAAGAACTTCTTGAGGTTTCACCATCCCTGTGTTCAAGCTATATTACAGAGCAACAGTAATGAAAACTGCATGCCATTGGGATAAAAATAGACAGGTTGACCAATGAAATAGAATCAAAGAACCAGAAATAAAGCCCATACCTTATGAACCCTTGATATTAGACAATAACATAAAAACCATACAATGGAAAAATGAAAACACTTTCAACAAATGGTGGTAGTCTTACTGGATGTCTGCACGCTATGCACAAAACTCAAGTCCAATTGAATCAAAGAATTCAATATAAAACCAGACATAATAAATTTACTTTTTATAAGAACCACTTTTAATATTTATATTCAATGTCTCTAGCAAATATTTAAATTTGTGTTTGTGACCTTCCTACCTCTTTTTCTCCTGTCCTTTTGTCCAAATTATTCTTTCTTTTCTTGTTCTACATCCACCTTCTACCTCTTTCCTTTCCTATTCATTCTTTCTACCTCCTCTGCCTGTCAAACCTGCAAAGAAAGTCACACACCATAGGTCATTTTTAAAGTTTCATTATTCAGAAATTCAAATTCCTTTATTCAAAAGTGTTGTAACTGAAATAGAGCCACATCATTTTCTTTTTCTTTCTCTTCACTGCAATTCTTCCCAGCTATCATTTTTTAAAGTTATTGCATGTTTTTACATTCTCAAATCATTTGGAATTTTCTTTGATTTTATTATGCCATATATATAATTGTATGCATAAGTACATATAAATTTAGCCCATTGACTCTATTTTTGTTATTGACATATGTACAGTGAGAAAGGTGAATATGCTTTACTTCAAAATCCTTAAAAGAGTTCATTCTTGGAAGAGGATAATTCCCCTTCTCTCAGTAGTCCTTAATAACCTGCAGTTCTTGACTAGAAATGGGAACCCTTGAAATATTTTCCAATTTACTTTAATTTATATTCCATTGTTCCATTATTGTTTATTAAGCCATTTGTAGGAAATACTTACAAAGCATACTTCCTGTTATTCCTAGTGTTATACTTTTCTGCTTTTTCTTCCATGATGTTCTTGAGCCATAAGTTAAAAAGCTCTGATACAGTGATTATATAAGAACTACACAGAAGCTGCAGGAATATGTGGCTTGGGCTGAGCCCAGAGCATTTCCTTCTCTGTTCTAATGAAACCTAGGCCTGAAAGCTTTCAGCCTCCACACTCTTTAATTTTTGAAGCTGACTGGTTCAGTCTGGCAGGTTTTGGCTCTGACTGAAGTGCTCTCCCTAGCCTCATATTAACTTTTTCAATATGTTTTAATCTTTAACTGGTTCATACTATAATTACCATTGTCAAGCATGTTCTTTGTAACCTGTCTCCAAACAACACCGTTAAACTGATATAACAAACACCACATACCACACACGACACATCACACCATCCTTTATTTCTCTCTCTTATCTCTTAAATAGCCTCTTTTCGTCTTCAGTTCTCCTGTGAGTTAGATATATACTATGTCTAATTCATTTTGTCAAATCTTTCTCCGATTCATCAGTTTGGTTACCCCTCAATTACATGTCACTTTGAAACATGGATGTTTCCTTTCACAAACCAGTCTTACCTTCATTGTTAGGTATTAAATTGTGTACTTAGGTCATATCTGTATTGTAGCCCGATCATACCATATGTAGGGTGTGGTCTTTGAAAGTGATCTCTTGCCAGAGCAACCATATTGCTGGATTAAAATTCTTATACACTGTTGATCTTTGCATTGTCTTCAATTGCAGTCTGTGATTGTCTCCAATTGACTAAAATGAGGAGGCTTCCTTGATAAAGTGTGGTATCTACACTTTACTGGGGGTATAAGACGATTAAGAATGTAGTAAAAAGGCCTGGAGAGATGGCTCAGTGGTTAAAGTACTGGTTGCTCTTCTACCTTACACCAATCAGAATGGCTAAGATCAAAACGTCAGGTGACGTGTGTTGCCAAGGATGTGGAGAAGGAAGAACATATATCCGTTGCTGATGGGATTCTGGGACTACTCTGGAAAGCAATCTGGAGGTTTCTCAGAAAACTGGAAATATATCTACCTGAAGACCTAACAATACCACTCTTGGGAATATACCCAAATGAGGCCCACTATGCTACAGGGGAACATGTCCCACTATGTTACTAGCGGCCTTATTGGTGATAGCCAGAAGCTGGAAACAACCCAGGTGTCTCACAACAGAAAAATTGATACAGAAAATTTGGTTTATTAATGCAATGGAATACTACACAGTTATTAAGAATAGGGACATCCTGAGTTTTGCATGCAAATGGAAGGAACTAGAAAATATCATCCTGAATGAGGTGACTCAGGCCCTAAAGTACATGCATTAGTCCTCACTTATTAGTACTCACTAATAAGTTGATATCCGCCAAAAAAATAAGTACAGAATACCCAAGAAACAGTCCACAGAATTCAAAAAGTTCAACAAGCTGAAGCACCCAAGTGAGGATGACTTAGTCCCAATTGGGAGTGAGAAGAAAGTAATCACAAGTAGGGAGCAAGGGAGGATCTGGAAGAGAAAGTGGACAAGGGATGTAGGGGAGAGGGGAACCTGATCTAGTATGGGGTGAGGGACAAGGACTGAAGTCTTAAGGGTCAGCAGAAAGCATGGAAACAGGCAACCTTGGGAGGTAGGAGGTTGGAGAGACCCTCCAAAATGCACCAGAGATCTGGGAGGTGAGAGACTCTCAGGACCCAAAAAAAGGGACCTTAGATGAAATGCCTGACAGTAAGGAGAGGGAACTTATAAAGCCCCACTCCAGCAGGAAGACAGGATGTCAAGTGAGGAAGGGGGTTGCCATCCCACAGTCAAAACTCTGACCCATGATTGTTCCTGTCTGAAAGAACTGTAGGGATGGTAATGGAGAGGAGCCTGAGACTAAAAAGGTCCAGCAACAAGGCCAAATATGGGTCCAGCTCAAGGGGATATTCCAAGGCCTGACACTATTACTGAGGCCATGGAGTGCTCACAAAAAGATACCTAGCATGAACACCCTTCAGGAGACCCAACAGGAACCTGAAAAAGTCAGATACAGATATTTTCACCCAACCAATGGACAGACACTGCTGACCCATGTGATTGAATTAGGGAAAAGCTGGAAGAAGCTGAGGAGGAGAGGGAACCCATAGTAGGACCAACAGTTTCAATTAAAATGGACCCCTGAGACCTCTCAAACAGTGGACCACCAACCAGGTAGCATACACCAGCTGATATAAGGTCCCCAACTCATATACAACAGAGGACTGCTGGGTCTGGGTTCAGTCAGAGAAGATGCATCTAACCATCTAGAGACTGGAGGCCCCAGGGAGTGTAGAAGTCTGGTTGGGTTAGTGGGGGTGGGTGGGGAACATCCTTGTGGGGACAGGGGGTTGGGGAGGAGGTTTGGGATGTGGAAAATTTGGAGGGTGGATCAGGGTGTATGGGGATAAAATCAGGAATATAAAATAATAATTAATAAAAGACAAAAAAAAGAATGTACTAAAGAGTTTTGCTGGTACTGCATAGTTGTTACAGTAGATTTTTCTAGAGATCATGACATCATCAGTTCCTAAAAGTTTCTGTTGGTGTCCTGGCATTTTTTCCCTTCTACTGAGGGTCTTACATATACTTACAGAGCCATTGGTTATTACCTACAGGTGTTTAACATTTATTGAAGTTTAAGTATATCTTGACATCCTGGTAATTGTACAGGTGTTGTAGCTGGAAAACACTATGTATTGCCTCCCTCCTCTTCCAACATTCATATTATTTTCTACAACCATGGAAGCTAGACCACAGGAAAGAAGCTTTCATGTCAGATCTAACTCTAATCATCTAATCAGTGTGAACTAAGTGTGCAGTGTCTTCAGCAATAGTTGTCTTGTCTCAAAATCTTAATCTTGTAGTATCTAGCATTTATAATATTCTGCTCTTACATTTCCTAGTAATTTCATTAATATACTATGTGCAAACTAAATGTTTTGTTATTGCTCAGGAGATGTATGAAATATTTGAATTTTACCGTAGTTTGCATGATACCAAATATTCTTCTTACATGTGTTTATTGTGGTCAATTGACACAATTTTTATTGCTTAGTAAATCTGGAAATAGATGTTACAAGTGATTTTTTTATTTTACAGAATAAATTTCTTATTAGGTGATATTTATTGTCAGACTCTGACTTTAATAACTCTTGATTCTCAGGAAAATTATTGTAATTATCCCCTGACAAATGAGAAGCATCATAGGTTAGCCAGGAATGAAGCTACAATAATATAACAGTGTAAAATTTATAGCAATTACTAAATTAAACAATAATCATTAGGGTCTGGATTTTATCACTCAGTATGTTATTTTCTAGTTCCTGGAAAATGTGTAAAGTCCTTGTTTTTAATTGCTGAGTATTATTCCGTGGTATAAATGCAACATATTTTTTCTATCCATTCTTCCATTGAAGGGACTCTGGGTTATTTCCTGTTGCTGGCCATTACAAATAAGCTGCTATGGACACAGTGTTGCATGTATACTTGTGGTATGGTGGAGAATCTTTTGGATATATGCCCGAGAGTGGTATACCTGTGTCTTCAAGTAGAACCATTTCCAGTTTTCTGAGGAACCACCAGATTGATTTCCAAAGTGATTGTACCAACTTGCATTCTCACCAGCAATGGAGGAGTGTTCCTCCTTCTCTACATCCTCATCAGCATCTGTTATCACCTCAGGTTTTGATTTTAGACATTCTAATTAGTGTGAAGTTGAATCTCAGGTTCATTTTGATTTGCATTTTGCTGAAGACTAGAGATATTAAACATTTCTTTAAGAGCTTCTCAGACATTTGAGATTCATGGTAAGTATTAACTGATAATTGGCTATTAAATCGAATCCCAGAATACCCATGATACAACTCACAGACCACATGAAACTTTAATAGAAGGAAGACCAACGTGTAGATGCTTCAATCCCATTTAGAAGGGAGAACAAAATAATCATGGGAGAGACAGAGGGAAGGAGGGACCTAGGTGGGAGAGGGGAGAAGGAGGAAAGGAGCCAGACTGAGGCATGGGAAGAGAGAGATGAGAAGTCCAGAACACCAAGAGAATGAAGAGAAATATGTAGCAGTGTGTGGGGGGAACAGAGGAACCAATATATTGTCCTATATGTCATGGATGCAAAGGTTCCCAGGACCCAGTGGGGATACTATTAGCCAAAATATTCAACAGCAGGGAGATTAAACCTCAAGAGACTATTGCCAGTAGATAGACATGGTCCCCAGGTGAGAGATGGGGCCAACTTCCAAACTCAAAATTTTTATTAACTATTTCTTTTATTTACATTTCAAATGTTATCCCCTTTCCTTGTTTTCCCTCTGAAAAGCCCCAATCTCCTCCTCCCTCTCCTTGATCACCAACCCATCCACTCCTGCTTCCCTGACCTGGCATTTCCCTACACTGGGGCATAGAGCCTTCACAGGACCAAGGGCCTCTACTCACATTGATGTCTGACAATACCATCCAAAATAATTAACCAACATTTGTTCCTGTCTATAGGAAATACAGGGACAAAAATGGAGTAGGGACTGAAGGAAAGACCATCTAGATTGACCCTAACTTTGAAGTTATCCATCCCATCTGTAGGCACCCAAAAGACACATTGCTGATGCATGCAGACAGTAGCCTATTCTGACCGTCCTCTGATAGGCTCTGCCATCTCCTCAACGAGACAGATGCAGATACTCACAACCCACCATTGGACTGAGCCCAGGGACCCCAATGGAAAATTTAGGGGAAGCACTAAGGGAGCTGAAAGGGACTGCAACTTCACAGGAAGAGCATCAGTATTAACTAACCAGACAACCCATATCTCCCAGGGATTAACCAACAACTAAATAGTATACATGAGCTGGCTCATGGATCCCACTATATATATGTAGAAGAGGACTGCCTTTTCTGGCATCAGTGGGAGAGGAGGCACTTGATCCTGTGGAGCCTTGATGCTCCAGAGAAAGGGGATGCTAGAGGGGTGAGGTAAAAGAGGAAGAAGCACCCATTTAGAGGCAAAGGGTAGGGAAATTTAGGGGTGGCAGATTTGTGGTGAGAAGGATGGAAAAGGGGACATTGGAAATGTAAACAAATAATTAATAAAAAATATTTATCATTTAGAATCCTTATGTTAAAGGAATCTTCTAAATCCTATGCCTGTTAAATAAAAAATAAAACAAAATGATAATATTAGCAGAAAAGTTTAGTAGGCCTACCATAGTACAGTCCTAATATGCCCAACTTCTATATTTTTACTTCTGAAGATACAATCTCTGACTTAAGAAATAAATTTAGTTCAAATAACAAGAAATTATTGAACACTTTAAAAGGAATTTGAAAAAAAACATCTCTGCAAATTATAAGGCAATCCAGAGAGATAGTGAAGAGAATTTGAATCAGGAAAATTATATATAGCATGGATACCAGGTAGCTTGGTATATTATGACCTTCAATGCACTTTCTTTCTTTGTCTTTCTAGATCTTTGGTAAGAACTGAATCAGAAAATTCCAATGTCATTGTTAAAGCAGATATGCAAAACTATAATTTTTAAGAGGATAATGTATAGACTGTTTATACATTTTCAATTCTTTCTCATGAATATTTCAAATTGGGCCTTTCTAAATGTGTGTTCTTTAGATTTAATTATTTTAAACATGAATGTCCTTATAGAACATAAGTGTATAATGGATCTACCAAAGCACCAAATTTTCTGAAAGTTTAAGAAAATAAATTTAGTTTTTAAATATTCATGTATTGCCTATAATTATATTAATGATAAAGTAAAATCACCCTTTAAATACATATCCCTTCTGTCAATATTACTTCTTAAGAGAAAATGTTAGATGGGATAGATATATACTTTCATTCACATGCATACACACATAAGTCACATGTAACAGCTACAAATTCAGTGCTGGTGGCATGGTGACAATAGCAGGAGATAAAAAATGATACACATTTAATAAAAAAATCAACATGGTGTGCAGACCATTTTATTCATCTTTAGGAAATGTAGAAACATTTTTTTTTCTGTTACATTGTTACATAATTTTCAACAATTTACCTTTCTTTGTTATATAAATCTGCTTGTGCTAAAGTGATAGATTGGGATTAGAGACTTATCCTACAGCTAACAGTATAAGCAAAAAAAGAAAAAAAAATGGACAAGAGTGAAGTGACCTTATGTTTTCAGAGAAGCACTGCTTGGTAACAACAGCAAGTGCCTTTCCTCGGTGAGCTTCCTCCATGGGATATGATTCCAGGATTCAAAGGTACAGTGTTTATTATCTTTAGACCTCAGTCACATTCTAAAAACTAATGACTTAGCATCTACTACCACAAAGAAATCTTGATCAACCTTTTCCTATAGAAGTGAAAGAGACTAGTTTTGTATTACAAAAAAGATATACAGATATGCGTCTGTAGAAAATTTATAAAATATTATAAGATATGAACAATGTTATGTTTTATATTAAAATATATATTTACTTATTTAAATGTAACACTATTGATTTTTGTTGAAAAAAGTCATTTGAGAATGTTTCTTTGCATATTAGTGCAGAAAGTGACATGTTTCTAATCTAAACTTTCATGTGCTATATGTTGGTTGTACAATGAGATTAAAATAGATGAACCATGTGATATTTCTTTGACTTACAGATCTTACATAGTGGATAAATGTCACAGGAAGCCTCAATGAAACTTTCCTTGAGTGTGTTAGTATTATTTAAGCATATGCATTATCCTTTTCATTATGGCAAATGCTTAACAAAATGTTTTATCACAGTATTATAATGTTTAATCGTTTAAATCCTAGATTCTCATATTACAATTTAAAAATTATGAATATTCTTAGCAAAATGTTTCTTAAGCTAATGCTTCACAGAGTAGATGCATGTTATGCCTATGTCTAGCCTTTGTTTTCTTAGCAAGAATTGATGTGGCAGAGATCATAGTAACTTCTCTATGAACTCAGCGGCTCAAGAAAGCTTGAGAATTTTCTATGTACCTGTCCTAAAATGTTTTGCTTTATTTTGTTTTATTCTGTTTTGTTTTTATTGAGTGGAGACAGGGGCTTACTATGTAGTCCAGCCTTTACTTGATCTTTTGATGATCCTGCCTCACAGTGCCAAGTACATGATTAAGACTGTGCTGGGTGGCTAAGATTCCTTATTCCTACAAAATAAACAACAATTGGGGAACATAAAATATCTTAGAACCAATTAATTTGACTATCCCACAATAGATAATCTTGACCTACAAATATTATGGTTATTTCTCACTAATTAAAATATAAAGTTATTTTTTACCACAGTTCAGAATTGATAACTTATATATTACCTCAAACTTCACAATTTAGTTTTACACATGTTACCTCCAGTTCTACAGTTCTCTGACTGAGTGGAAGAAACAAATTACATTTATTACTAAGTATGAGAATTATTTTACTAAAATTGATATATATGTGATTTAAAAATATAAAGTCCACATTAAGGTTTTCAGATTATTTACTCAATGCACTGTATTATGCAATAATTCAAATGAAATGACAGTAGTATTTCTTTTATTTATTTATTTATTTTACTTTTTAATGAAAAAGGAAGTAAAAACATTTTATGATAAAATTGAAGATTTACATGAATATGTTTCTGACAAAATTGAAGCATATAGAAAAACACATTAAAACTGACAATTTTCACGGAAAATTAAACAGTAAAATGGTAGACACAAAAAACATTATTAAATTAATTGCAAAAGGAAGTAGAAACATTTTATGATAGAACTGAAGATTTAAATGGAAATATTTCTAATAAAATTGTAGAAAAATATAAAATAGCTTAAAAATTGGAAGATTATCATGGAAAATTACCGATAAAATGGTAGGCACAGAAATATTTCTAAGTTGATTGAAAATGGAATTATAAACATTTTCTGATAATACTGAAGTTCTACAAGGAAAATATTTCTGATAAATTTCAAGAAATACATAGAAAAACACGTTAAAATTGACTATTTCATGGAAAATTATACAGATAAATTGGTAGGAATAAAAATATTCCTAAGTTGATTGAAAGTAGAATTATAAACATTTCTGATAAAATTGAAGAATTACATGGAAAATATTTTTGATAAAATTGAAAAACTATATATAGAAAAACATTAAAATTGAAGATTATCATGGAAAATTATACAGACGGTAGGCATAAAAATATTTTTAAGTTGATAGAAAGTGGAATTATAAACATTTGCTGATAAAGCTGAAAATTAACATGGAAAACATCTCTGATAAAATTGAAGAAATATATAGAAAAACAGCATAAGATTGACTATTTCATGGAAAAAATTGTACCGATAAAATGGTAGGCATAAAAATATTCCTAAGTTGATTGAAAGTGGAATTATAAACATTTTCTGACAAAATTGAATATTTACACGGAAAATATTTCTGATAAAATTGAAGAAATACATAGAAAAAAATGTAAAAATTAAAGATTATCATGGAAAATAATAGGATTAAAATGGTAGACATTAAAAGCATTACTAAATTGAAAGAGGAGTCACAAACATGTGAAATTGAAGATTTACATTAAAAAATATTTTTGTTAGACTATGTTTTTTGTTGGGGAATTGAGTCCATTGATGTTATAAGATATCATGGAATAGTGATTGTTGCTTCCTGTTATTTTTGATGCTATTTTTGTTGTTTATTTTCTTTTGAGTTTTTTGGAAAAAGATTACTTTCTTGCTTTTTCTAGGGTGTAGTTTCCCTCATCATGCTGGCGTTTTCCATCTATTATCTTTGTAGAGATGGATTTGTGGAAAGATATTGTGTAAATTTGGTTTTATCATGAAATATATTGTTTTCTCCATCTATGGTAATTGAGAGTTTTGCTGGGTACAGTAGTTTGGGCTGGCATTTGTGTTCTCTTAGGGTCTGTATGAGATCTGCCTAGGATCTTCTAACTTTCATGGTATCAGGTAAGAAGTCTGGTGTAATTCTGATAGGCCTGTTTTTATAAGTTACTTTCCCTTTTTCCCTTATTGCTTTAATATTCTTTCTTTCTTTAGTGCATTTGGTGTTTTGATTATTATGTGACGGAAGGACTTTCTGGTCTGGCCTAGTCTGCTTGGAGTTCTGTAGGCTTCTTGTATGGTCATGGGCATCTCTTTCTTTAGGTTAGGGAAATTTTCTTCTATAATTTTGTTGAAGATATTTACTGGCCTGTTAAGTTGGAAATCTTTGCTCTCTTCTATACCTATAATCCCTAGGTTTGGTCTTCTCATTGTGTCCTGGATTTCCTGGATGTTTTGGCTCAGGAGCTTTTTGCATTTTGCATTTTCTTTGACTGTTGAGTCAATGTTTTCTATGGTATCTTCAGCACCTGAAATGCTTTCTTCTATCTCTTATATTCTGTTGTTGATGCTTACATCTATGACTCCTGAATTCTTTCCAAGATTTTCTATCTCCAGAGATTTCTCACTTTGTGATTTCTTTATTGTTTCTAATTCCATTTTTAGATCTTGGATGGTTTTGTTCAGTTCCTTCACTTGTTTGTTTGTGTTTTCCCATAATTCTTCAAGGGATTTTTGTGTTTCCTCTTTAAGGGCTTTTATCATTTGACCCATCTTCTATATTTCTTTGAGGGAGTTATTTATGTCCTTCTTGATGTCCTCTAACAGCATCATGAGATGAGACTTTAAATCCAACTCTTGCTATTCTGGTGTGTTGGGGTATCTGGGACTTGCTGTGGTGGGAGTACTGGGCTCTGATGTTGCCAAGTAGCCTTGGCTTCTGTTGGTAGAGTTCTTGCACTTGTCTTTCTCCATATGGTTATCTCTGGTGTTAGTTGGTCTTGCTGTTTCTGGCTGGAGCTTGTCCCTCCTATGGGCCTGTAGGCCTGTGTTTGTACTCCTGGGAGACCAACTCTCTTCTGGCAGGGTCTGTGCACAGAAAGCTGTGGAGCTGTCTGGTTCCCTGCTGCAAATGGCGGGTGGAAGGGAACGCTCCTGTCGCAGCAGCTCCACTGATCTTATGCCCTGTGTGTTCCTAGCTGTATCCCTCCAGAGAGAAGGTGGAGATCTCACCTCTGCACTCAGAAGTGAAATCACTGCTGTGAGATCACTCCTTCCTGGTGGGCTAAGCACAGAAGGCTTTGGAGCTGCCTTGTTTCCTGCTGCAGATCTTATTTACCAACAGTAGTATTTCTTTAGTAGATATAGTTATTAGATAAACAGTCTAATGTTAATTATGTCACCAAACTACAATAATGGATGAAGACATAAAAAGAAGGAATAGTTTTATTTCAAGTAAAATGAATTTAGAATTGTAATAGGGGCAGCTAGGCATTAATATACTTCAGTTAAAATTCATAAACTCCATGCTATGTATATAAATTGGCATTATTTTTCAAAGTGACTTGGACACTATTTAAGTTATATTCACTACATAGAATAAGTTTGCATTAGTATTACATCACATTTGAGGACTATAATTTTTTGCTATTGTAAACTTTTTCTTACTTCTTTCTCTGGATTTCTTTTAGAAATTTAGAAATTTTAATGCCCGTTGATTTGCTCTCTTGGAAACAAATAAGTATTTGGCAAGATCTGGAAGAAGATGTTTCAGAAATGAAGAGCATATCCTTATGAAACATAACAGTCTTTAAAGGTTCTTGCATATTTCTCCACAAAGCTGTGTGTCAGTCAAGAACTGGAAAACCATGGTGCTGTTGGAAGAGGAACAAGCATCGGTGTTAGTGTCATTGATACATGAGATCAACATAAATAATAATACTTGCTCTCTGATTTCTTATTATATCAGAAAAGTAAATTCTATTCTTGTAGTATACCTATGGTATTTGATCAAGGTATTTGTTTCACTAGTTCTTAGAATGTACAAGTAATAGTAGTTATATCATGCATTTTGAAGACATCACTTGTTATCAAATATAAAGATGACTAGAATTGCTGTCAACATCTTTATTAATATACTGAATTTTAAGTTTATAATATTTTAGGTGTTCTTTGAGAATTGCACACATGCATAGAATATATTTGATTATATATTTATTATCTAAAATCCTTGTAACTCTAACTTCTGTGTTTCTCTCCCAGACAACTTTTTTGTATTTTCTTAATTTTTAATTTTTTTTATTTTACAACTCACCCAGTACTATTAATACTGCTAATTCACACATAGGTGTAGAACCATCTATTCAAGGAAGATCAAACTTCACCTTTAAATAAACTGTGCCTTTTCTCAGATATATTGACTGTAATAGCAAATGTGGAAGTAAATCAGTTATTTAGTGGATAAATGTAAACTTCCCATTAAATTCATATTGAATCATGAACATGAGGTTTTCCTAAGATGGTAACCATAAGCTGGGAAATAATAAAACTCTTGTATTATTTTTCTTTTCCAAAATTAGCCCTGAACATCTTCTCATACTATGTTAATATATTTTAACTGAAATGGACTTCCTCCCTTTCTTTCCTCTGTTCAACCATTCCCAATTCCTTCAAATCATTCTTACCTTTCCATACTCTCAAATTGAAATCCTCATCATCTTTAATTATCTGTGTGTGTGTATGTGTGTGTGTGTGTGTCTTTGTGTGTGTGTATGTATCATGTATCCAGTTTTTGTTGGTATGTATACAGTTTCAAGGTAGAGTATACTTCACAGGCCAAACTTAAAGGAATTCATCCATGGAAGAAGTTAATTCTTCTCTGAGGAGTCATTACTTTGTACAATTCATTTCTTATTCTTATGATTTATGTCAATGACTAACTTTGTACCTATATAAATAGATATATACTTCTAAATTATAAATTTAGCAAAATGGTATTTGTCTACCAATTTATCTAAAACTTTATTTTTGTAAAAAAAATTATTTGTTATCTTGTTATTGTTGCTGTCATTCTATTTTTATAAAATACTAGAGCACATTCATCTCTATGGTAGCCACAGTGCAATTCTGCCCTTGTCCAATAAAACTGCCTTTCATTGTTTCCAAAAGACTCTTGACACCTTGTCCTCTTTTCACTTATATTCCTTCCTGGACTTCAATGTTTTGCAATATTTATAATCTGGATACTGTGTCATAATCTAATCATGCATATATTTTGCTGTTGAAAAATCCTTCAGTACCCTCACTGTGGCAAGCAAATTCATTAGAGCAAATAAGGCCATTCATAATCTGACTCTGTCTGTATAGCTTCATATACTGATTTTTCTAATGCAAACTACATGCCACAGAGAAAACTACATGTGATACCTACATAATTATCTTTCCCTTTCCTTTTATTTTTTCCATATTTAAGTATGCTTACACATTCCTCTACTCAGTGAAGCTCATCTACCATGAAAGACACCAGGCCAATCGTAACACGAAAGATAGAAGAACTTCATGACTTTACATAAGAGAATTGTCCTGTAAAACACTGCCATAGTGCCATTAGGAGAAATACCAGATGAGCATGTCAGAAGATACAGATCTCAAGAACCTTTTTTTAGATGTAAATGCATTTCATTGTAAAGTTTGCTGCACCATTTTCCTTTGCCCTCATTAAAATCAAAGGACTCTTGTAACAAGCTGCATTGTATTTTAATTGTTGTGATTATGTTTCCCACCTCCAGGAGCCTATAAGAGTATAGATTTATATCCCTTTTTTGTGTATATTCTTATTGTATTCATGTAAAATTATAGATAAAAATCAATATATTAAAATAGCCAGGAAGGGCCAAAATGGGGAAAGAGCTGAAAAAAAAAATGAAAATAAAGCTACAGTACAAATAGAAAAGCCCTCTTCCTGGTATTACAGCTAGAGGTGGTGTGTTACTTCTATAGTTGGCTGTGTAATCTGGAAGAGTGGAGCCTAAAAGTGAGCAGAGTAGCTTCTCATGCAAGATCTAACTTCATTACTAGCACCAGATAATTCATATATTGAGGATTAAGCAAGATAGCATTAGCAATCTTCATATGAGTTCCAATGTTCAAGTCACAAGGACAATTTATACATGAAAAGATTTTTTATTTTTGGCTTTACATTGTTTGGATTTATTTCGATCATCACAGCTAATCCCCTACCCAAGGAGAGAGAATTATACAAGAATGCAAATGCTAGAAGGTTTATTTTATTAAACACAATTTATAGGCTGGATGCAACACTGGTATAGTTGTAGTCTTGTTAGGTGCTTTATCAAAACTGACTGAGAAAAGGGGTTTCCAATCAAAGACATGATCTTCTGACACTTAAATGTTAACTTACATGTAAATGATGTATGTATGTATATTTATCTGTTACTTTGATAAAACACTTTGACAAAAATTACTACAGTGAGATAAGATTTATTTTATTCTAATTCACAGTGTCAGATTTTTGTACAACCTTGTAAAGAAGATACAACAGCAGGATCTTAAGATAACTGGTCATATGATGTCAACAGTAGAAATGAGATGTGGAAATGCATATATGTTTATTTTCATCTTGCTTATGCTCCAGTGAATTTCTGTACTCTTACACAGTTTAAGATCCCTGACTTAGTAAATGTCTCCTCACAGTAAGTTGGGTCATCCAAAATAAATTATTTAAGATAATCCCCTAAAAGAAATGCTCATAGACCAACCTCATCAAGCCAGTACCTCACTGAGATTTTTATTCCAGTTGATCTTGGATCCTGTCCAGTTACCAGCTATGATTAACTCTCACAATGGGATATATAGCTATTGAAAATATGTATCAGTTTGGGGAGCTCCGAGGGGAGGCCTGGAAAGAGGATAACATTTGAAATGTAAATAAAGAAAATATCCAATAAAAACAAAAACAAAAAAAATATATGTATCAGCATTTTTGTGTCTCCTAGTAAACTAGTTAATTCTTTTTGCTTGTTTGTTTCTGTATGTTTGCTGGTATATTTGTTTATTAACTAAGGGTTTGTTTGTTTGGTTGGTTACTTTTGTTTGTTTTTAATTTTAAACTCCAGAGTTTATTCCCTTCCCTATCTACCCTCCAACCTCCTTCCTGCACCCCTGTCTCTATGAGTATGTCCCCACCCCCCCACCCTATGAGAACTCTAAACTTCCTAGGGCCCCCAGTCTCTTGAGAGTTAGGTTCACCTTCTCTGACTAAACCCAGCCCTGGCAGTCTGCTTCAGTATATGTGTTGGCGGCCTCATATCAGCTGGTTTATGCTGCCTGGTTGGTCATGAAAGCACACTCCAAGAACAAATCATGTTTTAGTGGAACAGAGGTCACTAGTATATTGTCTTGTTTTCTCACAAGCATTCAAAATTCTCCTCATTAGAGCCACCCTAAGAGATTTCAGGAGTTTCAACTACACAGGGTTCTTACACTTCTCCAAAAATGCTAACCTCTTTTAGCTATCTCTTCTTTTCCTCTATCCCTTTTCCTGCACTCCTGATCTCTCCTGTTCCCATCCTCACCCTCACGTGTGACAAAAAACAAAAAATCTTTTCTAATTCCCCTTCCCAGAGAGATTCATTCTCCCTCTTTACCCTACACTGTTACTTGGGACCTCTCTGAGGAGGATTGTAGCATGATTATCCTTTACTTATAAGTTAATATTTGCTTATAAGTGAGTATATACCATGTTTGTCTTTCTGGGTATTGGTTACAAAACTGGCAAATAGTAATGATAACAACAACAACAACAACATCAATAATAATAATAATAATAATAATAATAATATAATGATGATGATGATGATAATGTCAATGAAACGAATCCTATTGATATTCTGCTTTACTCATAGATCAGAACCTACCCCAATCATTATCAGAAAGTTTTCATCCAGCAGCTGATGGAAACATATTCAGAGACACACAGCCAAACAGGAACCACAAGTAGAATACCATGATTGCAGGAGTTAGAGATGTCATGTACACCCTGAAAACCCACACTCAGAATTAATTAATCAGGACACATAGAGGCTCACATTGACTAAAGAGACACTCAAGAAGCCATTATTTGTCTCAATTAGTTCATTTGAATAAGTATGTTTGCTAGTTTGGTGTTCTTGAGGGATTCCTCACAGAGAGAATGTGTTTGTATATAACTCATTTGCTTTTCAGATCCCTTTCTTCCTACTGTTTTTCCTCATCTAACTTTTAAATGAGGATTTGTGCCTAGTCTTATTTTAATGTCATGTCAGTTCCATTTGATAACCTGCTCTTTCCTGAAGGTAAATTGAGAAAGGGTGGATTTTTGAGACATGTTTGGGAGCAGTGAAACTGAGAAAAGTGGAGGGTGGGGTAACTGCAGTAATGTTATACTTATATAATATATGTAATATATTCCAGAATTTTAAAAAAATGGAATTCTCCTCACACTTCGTACATGGACCTTGGGAGATGAAACAACTTAATAGATATTAAAATGAAATATTTAGTGAATATATAGCATATTATAAGAATAAGATGTTTTGTTCTATATTGATATAATTGCTTGTATAATAAAATATTTTCTATTTTAGATTTAAATTTTTCTATTTGTTTTAACTTTCAAGTGTGCTTCCACCTGACCAAACAATGTTGTTTACAATGAGGTATCTGTCAAGAACATTAGGCATTTGAATAATTGTCCTTGTACTGGCTGGTTTTATGTGTCAACTTGACAGAGACTGGAGTTATCACAGAAAAAGGAGCTTCAGTTGGGGAAATGCCACCATAAGATCCAGCTGTGGGGCATTTTCTCAGTTAGTGATCAAGGGCGGAGGGCCTCTTATGGGTTGTACCATGTCTGGGCTGGTAGTCTTGGGTTATATAAGAGAGCAGGCTGAGCAAGCCAGGGGAAGCAAGCCAGTAAGTAACATCCCCCCATGGCCTCTGCATCAGCTACTGCTTCCTGACCTGCTTGAGTTCCAGTCCTGACTTCCTTTGGTGATGAACAGCTGTGTGGAAGTGTAAGCTCAATAAATCCTATCCTCCCCAACTTTCTTGGTCTTGATGTTTGTGTAGGAATAGAAACCCTGACTAAGACAGTCCCAGTAGATGGAAATACTCAGGAAGGATGAATAGGTCTGGTACTGTGGGAGTGGTGTTTCACTAAGAGTTTCCAAAGCCTCTCTGGATCTCATTTACCTCTGCTTCCTGTTTGTGGTTTGAGTTGTGACTTTCTAGTTTTTATAACATAAGTCTGTCTCCTGCTACCGCTCTTCTGTTTTATAAATTCTAAATAAATCCTTCCTTTTATGAATTGCCTTGGCAAATGTATGCATTTACTAGTACATATCCTAATGTGATAGCTACTCAGGGTTTGAATTACTAATGACTTTTAATTTTTGTTTAGTGTGTATTTTTGTCAATATCAGATAACTGCATTTTTTATCAGGATAAAATTTACTTTATTTTTTTTTTTTAGTTTTAATGCATTATTATTAGGATAGTAGAAAGAGAAAAGGAGATAGAGAAGAAAAGATAGAAAGACAAGATAGAGAAATGAGGTAAGACATAACCATGTGGACAGAGGGGGAATAGAGAGAGAGGGAGAACAGAAAGAGACGAGGGGCAATAGCCAGGTAACTGAGGAGTAGGGAAAACCTGGCTGTAGCCAGGTGACTGTAGAGGAGGAGTCCAGCCAGAACACTAGGGGCCTGGGCATGGCCACACATGACTGATGGCCACAGAATTATGGAGTTGAGGAGTCAGCAGTCTGGGAGCATAGCTCACAGGATGGTCTCCAGGGTGACCTTGCTCAACCAAGCTACAGACTGTCTCACACCACGGTCCTGCATGCAGAAGGGCCGGGGATGTGGAGAAAAAGGAACACTCCACTACTGGTGGGATTGCATGCTGGTACAACCATTCTGGAAATCAGCCTGGCAGTTCCTCAGAAAACTGGGCATGATACTACCAGAGGACCCTGTTATACCACTCCTGGACATATACCCAGAGGATTCCCCAGCATGTAATAAGGACACATGCTCCAGTATGTTCGTAGCAGCCTTATTTATAATATCCAGAAACTGGAAAGAATCCAGAGGTTCGTCAACGGAGGAATGGATACAGAAAATGTGGTATATTTATACTATGGAAAACTAATCAGCTATTAAAACCAATAAATTCACGAAATTCTTAGGCAAATGGGTGGAACTAGAAAACATCATCCTAAGTGAGGTAACCCAATCACAAAATAACATACATGGTATACACTCCTTGATAAGTGGATATTAGCCCAGAAGCTCAGAATACCCTAGACACAATTCACATATCAAATGATGCCCAAGAAGCAGGAAGGAGAAGCCCCTGGTCCAGGAAAGGCTTGATGCAGCAGTGTAGGGGAACATCAGTACAGTGTGAGGTGGTTGATTGAGGAACAAGGGAAGGGAAGAGGGCTTATGGGACTTTTGGGGAGAGGGAAACAGGAATGGGGAAATGATTTGAAATGCATGAAAAGAATATATCTAATTAAAAAAAGGAATGGAGCCAGAAGCACATTTTTTAAAGAACAAACTCCTTTGAAGTTAATTTTGAACTTATATAAAAGCTGGATAAGCACTGCAAACAACTCTTGACCCTTCATCTGTCTTACAGACGCATTAAAATTTTGTCCCATTAATGTGCACTCTCACAACTGTTTTAAATATACACACAATTTTTTCTCAGTTTTCTGAGAATAGTCTGTCCTCATGTGTCCATTTACGCCTGCCATGTCTCACTGGTTTTCTTTCTTTCTTTTTTCTTTCTTTCTTTCTTTCTTTCTTTCTTTCTTTCTTTCTTTCTTTCTTTCTTTCTTTCTTTCTTTCTTGCTTGCTTGCTTGCTTGCTTGCTTGCTTGCTTGCTTGCTTGCTTGCTTGCTTGCTTTCTTTCTTTCTTTCTTTTTTCAAGTACTTTTTTTTTCTTTCGTTTTTTAATTTTATTTTATTTTCTAAGTTTTTTTTTATTTACATTCAAAATCATTTCCCTTTTCCTGTTTCCTTCCTCCCCGAAAGTCCCATAAGGCTCCTTACCTCCCTCTTTTCCACATTCAACCCCCTCTCGCTTCTCTGTCCTGGCATTTCCCTACATCCAGTCTTTCCAGGACCAGGGGTCTCTCCTTCCCTCTTCTTAGAAATCTATTGATATGCGTATTGTGTCTAGGGTGTTCCGAGATTCTGGATTAATATCCCCTTATCAGTGACTGCATACCATGTGTGTTCTTTTGTGATTGGGTTACCTCAGTAAGGATGATATTTTCAAGTTCTGACCATTCGCCTAGGAATTTCGTGAATTCATTGTTTTTAATTGCAGAGTAGTATTCCATTGTGTAAATATACCACATCTTCTGAATCCATTCCTCCGTTGAGGGACATCTGGGTTCTTTCCAGCTTCTGGCTATTATAAATAAGGCTGCTATGAACATAGTGGAGCATGTGTCCTTATTGCATGCAGGTAAAGCCTCTGGGTATATGCCCAGGAGTGGTATAGCTGGATCCTCCAGGAGTGTCATGTCCAGTTTTCTGAGGAACCGCCAGACTACTTTCCAGTGTGGTTGTACCAGCTTGCAATTCCACCAGCAGTGGAGGAGTGTTCCTCTTTCTCCACATCCTCGACAACAACTGCTGTCTCCTGTGTTTTTGATCTTAGCCATTCTGACTGGTGTGAGATGGAATCTCAGGGTTGTTTTGATTTGCATTTCCCTAATGACTAAGGATGATGAACATCTCTTTAGGTGCTTCTCAGCCATTAGATATTCTTCAGGTGAGAACTCTTTGTTTGGCTCTGTACCCCGTTTTTTAATAGGGTTACTTGCCTCTCTAGAGTTTAACTTCTTGAGTTCTTTGTATATATTGGATATTAGCCCTCTGTCGGATGTAGGGTTGGTAAAGATCATTTCCCAGTTAGTTGGTAGCCGCTTTGTCTTTTTGACAGTGTCTTTTGCCTTGCAAAATCTTTGTAATTTAATGAGGTCCCATTTGTCATTTCTTGATCTTAGAGCATAAGCTATTGGAGTTCTATTCAGGAAATTCTCCCCTGTGCCCATATGTTGAAGGTTCTTCCCTAGTTTCCATTCTATTAGTTTCAGTGTGTCTGGTTTTATGTGGAGGTCCTTGATCCACTTGGAATTGAGCTTAGAGCAAGGAAATAAGAATGGGTCAATTTGCATTCTTCTGCATGTTGACCTTCAGTTGAGCCAGCACCATTTTTTGAAAAGGCTATCTTTTTTCCACTGGATGGTTTTAGCTGCTTTGTCAAAGATCAAGTGACCATAGGAGTGTGGATTCATTTCTGGGTCTTCAATTCTGTTCCGTTGATCTGCATGCCTGTCACTGTACCAATACCATGCGGTTTTTAACACTATTGCTCTGTAGTACAGCTTGAGGTCCGGGATACTGATTCCCCCAGAGGTTCTTTTACTCTTGAGAATAGTTTTAGCTATCCTGGGTTTTCTGTTATTCCAGCTGAATTTTTGAATTGTTCTTTCTAATTGCTCTTGCCGGTAGTGATGGCGCACGCCGGTAGGACTTGCTGAAGGAGGCAGAGGCAGGAGGATCACCAGTTCGAGGCCAGCCTGGGCTCACTGGGTTTCTTAAGAGCAGAGTTACATTATGTAACCTGCTGCAGGAATCCAAAAAGCAGAACTGCCTTGGCTACAGTGTTGTTCTGTAGTCTGTAAACTATACTCCAATTTCAGCACTTTGTACAAATGCCGATTACTATAAGAATTTCTTTTCCAGTTCAGGATCTAAACCATAATCTAGGAGCAATGAGAACACTCTGCCATGGGGCGGGGGGTGTCTCAGCTTTTCCTTGCCTTTCATTTCTAGGTTTAACTTTAATGTTCTTGTGTTTGTGTGTGTAATTTAATTGTGAATGCAGCATTTAAGTTTTAGATATTTATGATATTTTTGTTTTTAATTTGTTTTGGGTATGGCAATCCAATTACATGATATATTACTCTAAGATCTACTATAAACCAGAATTACTGTTCATTATGTCTGATGTAAACTTGTGTAAATTTTAGCAGACATAATGTCTCAGTCATATTTATGGTTACATTTTATACAGTTGAGGTGGATAGAATATTGAAATATCTTCCTGCTTGCTTATGTTAAACATATAAACTGCTTATGATAATGGATAAACTTCTTTAAAACTTTTGGTAATATCCTTATATTTGGTGTGCAATTTAAAACAATTGAATAATCATAAAAGAATTAGACTATAAAGGCATCTATAGGAGAAATATGCTATATTATTTTATGAGTTTTTCTTGCATTGTTAATTATCTATTTGTTATTATGCACTTGTGCTTATTCAAACCATTTTGTATTTTCCAGATGCAAAAATAACCTTTCTTTCAGAGTTATTTTCTTGAACATAAAAACACTCTCATGGCTTCCATGGCATAGAAGAGTAGTAAAATACTTAGTTCAGTTTTTTTCTCTTTATGTACTTTGAATTGATGCAGAAAAAAGTAGAGTGACACAAGATAGTGTTTTTGTTTGAAACCTTGAAAGTTATTTTCATTATTTTTTTCTTGTTAAATAAGAGAAACATATTAAATGCATGAGATATTCTCCTCTGTTCATTGTCGTATATTTGAAAAGGATAATGTCCATCTAACACAACAACTGTTCTTTAAAGCAACCTGATTCAGTGTAATAATTTAACTAACAAGTTTTAGATTAAATTAATTTCTTTATTCAGAAATTTTTAGCTATATTTAAGTAACTTACTAATTTTATCACTGGTCCTATATTCCATTTTTTTTCTCTGTAAAAATGATTCTTAATGTACTTTTCAGTTAAAGAGTGTCTTCTCACCCTTTAAATGATTGCTTTCTACTATTTCTAAAATAAATTAAGTTGCTGAATAAACTGGCAACATTGATAAAAGTCCTGATTCAAATATACTTGAAAATAGTTTTACCAGTCAGGATTAATAGGGATTGATATTTGTCCACTGATTAACACATTCTTAGATTATTTTTCATAAAGAGACATAAATACTAGTGAGATCACAGTGTATTATCAGTCTACATGGAACAAAAGCATTTTAAGAAGTCTTACAAACTAATACATAGGTGAATAGGAATGAATATCATTTTATAAAAAATAATGAGGTTTTGAATATATATATATGACACTTAACCTGATCATCTTATGAAAAAGACACAATCTCTGCTCTTGGTACCATAACTTTTCTTCTAAAAAAGTATTTCCAAAGAGAACAAAACTAATAAACAATAAGGAAGAAAATTTTGAGTTTGATAACCAATAATTCACATGATTGTGTGCAAAACACAGAATGTGTAAGCTTCAGTTTATTAATATGTAAAATGATAGCATTATTGTAATATGTATGTAGAATAGTTTTAAAGGATTTAGGAAATTGGTTTAAATAACAGTATTTAATTACAGTATATCATATTTACATGTAGGCAAATTAGTAATGTACCTACATGTAAATATGGTATAAAACATGTGCTTAATGAAGTAAATTGTATCAAATTGCTAAATAAAGTATGTGAAATCTTCTCCTTGAGTTTATTATCTGGCCAGGCCCAAGCTCTGGCACTCTTAAAATGTCAGGTATCAGAATCAACTTATAGACATAGCCTTGAATTTAAAAGTTTTGACAAATGGGTCTTTTATATTTATTTGAGAAAGAAAATGTTCATATGCTCACTATATATATATATATATATATATATATATATATATATTAGTATAATTCTAAGGTTTTAACTTCAGTCTTTTTTCTAACTACATATTTCTTACCTTGAACCTAGGAAATCTCATGACATAGTATCAGCCCACCAAAATACATCTATCAGTAACTTAAAATATTGAAAGAACAATTGTTAGCACGTCCACAAAATGTGAGTTTCTTCCTATAGACTTTCAAGAATTTCACATACCTATCTCTGGGGATAAGTAAAGATGTATTTTTCTAAAGGAAATCTACACTATAGAATCATTCCAGTAAGTAAAAATGTAGTGAAATATTTGAATGTGTGTTCCAGATAGTATCCTGACAAGTGAGCTGTACGATGAACAGACCAATAATGCTGACTCACGTTTAATTATGACCTTTGCTTTTACAGATAGTTTAGTGAACATAGAAATCATCAAGTGTTTCTAGCAATTGCAAATATCTTCTGACATATTCTGTGACATTTTTAGCACCATATGGCAGCATATATCACGTTAATAGCAACTTATCATGCTAGTTGCAACAGTTGTCTGAATATGACAAACTGAGAAGAGTTGCTGATTATAAACCAGGATTTCTCATAACTCAAATCTTAATTCTTCTAGGCAACCTACCTCCCAAGCCAACTTGTATATCAGATAGTTGATCTTTTTTCTTCTTCCTACCACTTACAGGTGCCTGTTTTCTGTCTGTTGCTCCATTCTTAGGGAGTTCCACAGATCCTGATGGTAGACCCAGCTCTCCTTTATTCTTGACATTATAACCTCATTCTTTCTGCCTCACCCCCAATTCTATTTAATACTTAAAAAACAATTTCTACACAAAATATCATGTGGATGCACCAAGCAAGGACTCAGAACTCATTTTCCCATACAATTTATAGAGAAGACAACATAAACCAAAGAACAAAATACTGACCCTGCAAATATAAGAACAGATATAAACACCAAGAATTATGTCCATCCCAAACCCAAATGCCTAGGCAGCAGTATAAAAATATAAGTAATAATATCCAGAACAGCATATGATCCAGCACCTATATTACAGTGGGTCCTGAAAATGAAATGTAGATGAAAAACCAGAAAAGGAATTCAAAAGTGCCATTATAAATATGTTTAAGCTCTTTGTATATATTGGATATTAGCCATTTGTAGGATGTAGGGTTGGTAAGATCGTTTCCCAGTTTGTTGGTTGCCTCTTTATCCTTTTACAGTGTCCTTTGCCTTACAGAAACTTTGTAATTTTGTGAGGTCCCATTTGTCAATTCTTGACCTTAGAGCATAAACTATTGGTGTTCTGTTCGGGAACTTTTCCCCTGTGCCCATATGTTCAAGGTTCTTCCCTAGTTTCCTTTCTATTAGTTTCAGTGTGTCTGGTTTTATGTGGAGGTCTTTGATCCATTTGGAATTGAGCTTAGTGCAAGGAGATAAGAATGGATCGATTTGCATTCTTCTGCATGTTGACCTCCAGTTGAACCAGCACCATTTGTTAAAAAGGCTATATTTTTTCCACTGGATGGTTTTATCTCCTTTGTCAAAGATCAAGTGACCATAGGCGTGTGGATTCATTTCTTGGTCTTCAATTCTGTTCCACTGATCTACATGCCTGTCACTTTACCAATACCTTGCAGCTTTTAACACTATTGCTCTGTAGTACAGCTTGAGGTCAAGAATACTGACTCCCCCAGAAGTTCTTTTGGAATACCCAAGACACAATTCACATATCAATTGATTTCCAAGAAGATGGAAGGAGAGACCCTTGGTCCTGGAAACACTAGATGTAGGGGAATACCAGGACAGAGAAGCGAGAGGGGGTTGAATTGGGAACAGGGGGAGGGAACATGGCTTATGGGACTTTTGGGGAGGGAGGAACCGGGAAAGGGGAAATCATTTGGAATGTAAATAAAAAATATAGAAAATAAAAAAATATGTTTAAGAATCATAATGAGTTCATGAACCATAAGAATAGAGGAAGTAAAGGAAACCTGGGTCAAAGATATATAGTTTTTTTTAAAATCATAGAACAAAAGTTGCCAAACTTGAATTGGTTGCCCCCCATATACACAAAAAACACATATTTAGACCAAACAATTCCCACTGAGTTATAATAAACTTCAATACTAATGAGACACTACTCAGATGATTTGCTCTTGCCATATACCCTGTTAACTTTTACCTAAGAATTATAGTTTTGAACTTTTAATGAACCTGTGGAGCTAGTGAGGTATAATAGATAGTTAAAGTCTTAATGGGAAAACATGTAAATATCGCTGTTGTAACTCCTTATTAAATTTATAGCTTAAATTTATGTTTGAACTTGCTATGAACTCTTGAAAAATAAGCTTCTAGTTCAAGTAACAAGTGATCTACTCTCTAAATGCACAAAAAATTCTAGGAAAGAGTAGAATAAAGCTAGAATTGCAATATATCTAAAGAGAGAGAAGATATGATAGAACCCAGAAAGCAAATCAGGAGATAGAAAAATAGCAGAGAAAGTAAGACAGGCTTCCTCTTACTGACAAGACAAGGATTTTTTTTATACAGACTTAGTTTTATTTTCATTTAGGAATAAAAAGGCAGAAGCTTTGCCTTTCCCTATTCAGTAAAGTTTGGAGCTTATTTCTCATTCAGAATGAGTGAGTTATTTCTACACTGGTACTTGGACTTTTCCTACATCCTCCTTGCAAATGTTAGTATAGATTTGTATGTGTAAGCATGAAAGTTGATGATATAGATTGATGGGCCAAACAAAAAAAGGTGAATATGTATGTGTGAATATATATATGCATGTGTGTGTCCATGGACATTTCCTTGTGGAGGAATTTGCCTTTCTGAAGATGTGACCTTCTTTTCCTGTTTCAGTAAAAGATAGTTGCTACAAATCTCTCTCTTACCTCACTAGTGAGAGATAAGGCATCTGGCCAACAGAAAAAGGAACCTTATCAATGAATCCTCTACCAAATTCCCCACTTCTATATACCATATGGTAATCTCCAGAGAATTATATAGTAAGTTCATGAAGTAAATAAGAATTAACTTTTCCAGCACTTAATGAAACACAGAACAGTAATAAGGATTTCCAATTTTAGAACAGAACAGTAAGGAATAATTAAAAGGCCAGATATCATTAGTCTTTTAGCCTGTGTCCAATGCCTTCTCCTGCTTCAGTACACTGGAGGAAGGGCAGGGACCTGGCAATCAAAAATCAAAATATTAAACATACATTGTAATGAAAGAATATTGAATACTGCAAAGAAAAAAAAGAGCAAGTGACATCATAAAATTGGACCTTGTATAATCACAACTAACTTTTCAATGGAAACCCTAAACACAAGAATGGCCTGAGCAAATGTTGCAGACTTTAAGAGACCCCATATTCTAAGCCAGAAAACTATATCAAGCAAAACTTTCAATTACTATAGTTGGAGGGAAAGAGTGATTCAATGATAAAGTCAAATTTAAATAATATCTATCTATTAATTTCAGTCCTACAGAAGCTAACAGAAATAAAACTCCAGTCCAAGGAGGTTAACCATACCAATGACAATACAGGACACACCAACCAGTAAAATTAAAAGAATAGAAACAATTGAAACTTTAAAAGCAAAAGCCAGGAAAGATATTTTAATACCCCAAGAGAAAATAGATACCAGTCCAAAGTATTGTACTCAGTTAAACTTATAATATGTATAGTCACAGTGGTATGTATAGAGTAGGCAGAGTATGGGTAGGACAGTAAGATTAAATCAGGAAGGGGAAGAAATAGTTGGTTATAAAGCGAAATGGTGAAAGATGACTAAACCTAAGGGTCATTTGAATTGTCATATGGTAGCCTATATACAGACTAGTGTGCATAATTCTTGAAAATACTATGCATGCCACCAAAGAAGAAAGTTAAACACCAAGCCAGATACAGATCCTTCAATATTTATAAACCAATGACTGAGGGGAATATTAAATATTACTCTTCTTCTAAAGGAACATAGCCACAATACCACAAGAAGATTGTTGGTACATTTCTGTCAAAGAAGTTAAGACCAACGAAGTCCAGCAATGACAAGCAAAGACCAGTGAAGCATCCAATGGTGCAGCAATGCAAGTGTGTCCTCTCACTCTGAGGTTAACCAGAATCAAATATTATATATCTACTGTATTTCTCTCCATACTTACATTTGGGTACATAGTTAAGGTTCATGCATCTAGGTAATGGAAGTGGAAAATGACATAGTTTTATTAATGTTGATCAATTATTGAGTTTGCCATTGAATTATAATTAATCATAGGTCTGAGAAAGCTTAACAGATCCAAGATTCAGTTTTAATCTATGGGGATAAATTTTGTGAATATATAATTATTATGAGGCCTGTTGGTAGGGAAGTGCATGAAGAATAAAGCTTTTGGTTATCCTTGACTGCAGAGTAAAATATATTTCTCAAAAAATGAGACAGGTAACTATATAGAACTTTTAACATTGTGTATATTAGACACTGCTTATGAAGGTAATTTTTTTCAAAACAATGTATACTATATTATGAAACATACAAACTCATGCTAATTATAATATAAATGTAATTTACAATAAATATAGTATAAAGTCATTTAAGTCTTACATAAAACAAGCTCTGATGTTTGCAAGAATCTATTTGTTTTATGAAGGATTGCATAGTATATCCTAGAAAAAGGAAATGATAAAGAGCTACTGACCACTGGGAGGAGAAGCTTCCTTATTTGTCCTATGCAGAGTAATAAACCCTGACATCATATGTTTGT
The DNA here is from genome assembly GCA_036184385.1 of Tokudaia muenninki. Lineage (NCBI taxonomy): Eukaryota > Metazoa > Chordata > Mammalia > Rodentia > Muridae > Tokudaia > Tokudaia muenninki. Next base: position 28,044,346 of record BTHS01000019.1, read on the forward strand.
AAACACTGCAAATGTACATTTACTTGTATTGTTACAGTTTATAATTCACAAACGACAGGTATGTAGTTTGTCTATACATATATATTAAAAAAAATAAAAGTTATTCAAGGGAGGGTAGTTGGAAGGGAGTGAAGTGAGAAAATTGAGGAAGGACAAGGATCTAATTTCATTAAGCATATATGTACATATATTTTTTAAATAAAGAAATATTAGTATGAATATCCATCATGCTACTTTTCATAGGAAATACTTTCTTACTGATTGATTTGTCAGAACAGAAGATGGTTATAATCATGATAATATAGTAGCTTTTAAAATCTTTTCAGTGCTTCTAAATTTCCTAAATAATGTTTTGTAAGATAACACCTTCTTTTCTGTTGGCTTAGTTATATACTCAGTAACAAAGAGAAAATAGTGTAATCTGTAACCTAAACAAGAATCAACTATTAGGACATTTGAAAATTTAGACATAATGAGCCTGGAAATCTTGTATAGATATGTGACATCACTTTAATACATATGTTTCCAACAAATTTGAATATGAAAAATACAACAGTGGAGAGAATATTAACAATAAAACAAAACCTTTTTCTACAATAAGGGTAAAAACATATGCACTAAAACTAATTCTACTTCTTGAAAAATGATATGGAATTTCTTTGTCTAACTAATGATCAGAATTCATCCTTAAATTGCTCATAAATTATATAAAATATAGTAATGATAAGTGGTGCAGTGAATGATATCAATATCTTGACAAGACAAAATTAAATTTGCTTTAAAATTATCCTAGTGCTTGCTATTACTTATACTCTAAACCAAATTGGAATTTTCTCTTACAAACATAAAGAAGAAATTAATTTAGAGTAGCTGACAATTCCACATGGATCAAAGACATCAACATAAATTCAGACACCCTAAATCAGATATAAGAGAAAGTGGGAATAGCTTTGAATGCATTGGCACAGGAGACAACTTCTTGAGCAAAACACCAATAGCTCAGTCACTAAGATCAATAATTAATAAATGGGACCTCATGAATCTGAAATGCTTCTCTATGGGAAAGTACACTGGAGGGGGAGGGAGGAAGGGATAGGGGGTTCTCAGAGGGAAAAGCCGGAAAGGGGATACCATTTGAAATGTAAATAAAGATAATAATTTTAAAAGTTAAGAAAAAAAGAAAAAAAACAGAGTGGACAAGAACATCCCAAAATTTACTAGGGCCAATAAGAGCTTTCAGAGACTGAACTGCCAATCAGAAATCATGCACAGGTTGGACCTATTCCCCCTACATATTTGTGACAGATGTATAGGTTGGTCCACATGTGGGGCCTTGACTCTTTTGCTTGACTTTGGATCCCTTTCCCTTAAGTGGACTCCCTTGTTTAGCCTCAATAGAAGAAGATGCAACCAGTCCTACTACAACTTGATATACCAAGACCTGATTGATATCCATGGGATATTTCCTCTTCTCTGGGGAGAAAGGGAGGTAGACCTAGAGATAGGTGATGTGGGAAGGATGTACTGGGAGGAAAGGAAGAAGGGAAACCTCTTATCAAGATGTAAACAAGTTATTTAATTAATGTAGAAAAAAGGATTAATAAAAGAAAGAATGAACGGATGAGTGGGAGAAAAGATTGAAAAAAACAGAGTGGTCAAGGACATCACAGAATTTACTTGAGCCAATAGGGGCTTACAGAAACTGAACTGCCAGTCAGAGAAAGCATGAAGGAAGAACAAAAGGAGAAAGAAGGAAAGAAAGAAAGAAAGAAAGAAAGAAAGAAAGAAAGAAAGAAAGAAAGAAAGAAAGAAAGAAAGAAAGAAAGAGAGAGAGAGAGAGAAAGAGAGAGAGGAAGGAAGAAAGAGAGAGAGAGAGAGAAAGGAAGAGAGAGAGAGAGAGAGAGAGAGAGAGAGAGAGAGAGAGAGAGAGAGAGAGAGAGAGAGAGAGAAAGACTAAATAGAACACATAGAAAGAATTTGTAGAAAGTTCAAAGAATTATTAGGAACCAGAGAAAAAAGTGGTTTAGGTGTTTGACCAAGCCAGCTCAGTCAACCCTTTCTCTCAAGGGAGGGAATGAGAATTGAGGAGGAAAAAGACAATTAGACAACATTATAACATGACTCCAGCCAGTGGTGAGGCTGAACCTGGTTTATTTTTCTCCAGTCTATTTTTATACCATTCTAAGTGTATGCAAGGAATGTGAGCAGTCCTAAGGCATAAAGAGAGTAGTTAAAGAACAAACAAAGCATAGACAATGGTCTCATGTTTACTGAATTTAGAGTTTTAACAAGACCCATCAAGATACAAAGAATATATTCCTGAGATCTATTCATCTTGAGTCTACTTAAGTCCCAATGTCCAATTCCTGTCTGAGCCTACTTCTGTGTCCTAGCTTAATGTTAAATTCCTGCCAAATTCCTAGAAGGCAGTCCTAAAAGCTCTTCACATTTCCTTTTTTACTCCACAAACAATACTGTTACTGTCTTAGGTTCTTCTGATGAGAATGCCTTCCTTACTCATCATGGAATATGCATGATCAAAAGCAATGCTTTTCTGTGTTACTATGGTAAGACTCTGTGCAGAAACTTACCCATCATTGACTGCCAGTCTGTAAAATTATTGACTCTGTCTGGGGGTCCATCTTTAGTGTCAAGCCGTCTATTTTGGCTACCAACATGTTGATGTTGTTAAAGGCAATTTTTATCACAAAGGGCAGGAATAAAAGTATTCCTAGGACAAGAAGGGCTAACATGATCAAGCTATATAAGCCATTGTTAAAGTTTGGCCGAGATGGAAATACTGATCTCAAGCCACGAATAAGTATCTGTAGCATCAAAGCTCAGAGGAGAAGCATTCTTTAATTTCATAATCTTGGTATGCAAATTTCAAACATTCAGAGAAGTGTTAGAATTATGCCAAACAGGCTGCAAGTGGCTTTGAACTTTCTCCAAATTATAGTGACTATCATTGTAATTTTAGAAGTGACACAAATCCATTGGTATTTATCATGATACTCGAGATGGCTTCTTATTTTTAAACTCTAACCCTCCTCCCCTATGATTTGAATTGTGTCATAAAGAGCATCAATTCATTGTTCCAATTGTCTGTCTAAGTTCTCTTGAATACTCAATTCATTATTTTTTGCTAAATGATTAAAGTAGCTGTCTTAACTTCTCGTGTCAAAGCAATTGCAGAAGCAGTCGTGCTAGCTATTAATGAATTAAAGTTTCAATACCAGCAATAGTCAAGTCCACTACTCTCTTACTTCTGCTTAAATCCTGACTTATGTCTTCCAATATCTGCAAATTTTTTTTCAGAACACTGAGGTTCCGTAATACTCACAGGCAATAAAACAAAAGCTGGTTGATAGACCACCATAACAGACATGCCAGATTTCAATACACTGACATAATTAGAAAATATACAATCAATACATCTTACATTATATAGTGTAGAAGAAACAAATGTAATTTTAATATGGCCAATTAATAAAAGATTAGGAGTTTTAACACATGTACTAACAATTGTTCAAAATCCAAATCTTATCTGAATTTTATCCACTGCAAATGTAACTCCATGCAAGGTAGTTGTCAGTTTTCAAATATGTCTCTGAAAATGTCCAGAATCAGCCTTCAAAATGCTCACTGTCTTTTCCTTTCTTCCAATATTGTATTGATTTCCAGACCAGTCCATGATTGAATCAGAATAACTAGTAACAATAAAGGAAAGAGAAGAGTCATTATAACTTCTCTATTTAATTAATATTTTGAAGGCTGTTTCTACTGTCTCCATGTTCTCTGTCCCAAAAGTCTAGAAGCTTGATGTAAGGCAGTTTAGCCAATCTGGGATATAGGTGAGCAGTGGTCGGTGAAGAACATATGTCTAATGCAGCTTTCCTGTCACCATTGCCAGGGCATTCCACAAACTCACAGTCAACATCATTCTTTGTTTCAGCATAAGCGTATCTCACCAATAACTCTGGCAGCTAGCATGCTCCCTCATCATCCAGTGGATAAAACACAAACATACCCATATAGTACCTGATTAGGAGTAAGTCATATGCCAGTACTTGAATCTTTCCATCTCATCTAGGCATAGTATACTGAGTTGTAGGGTACCATAGACACTCAGCAGAGAGTCCCTTGGCATCCAAATGTTTAAAATTTTAAAATAAAAAGAACATGTTTTAAATAAATTTGTGGTGTAAGAGGATCTATTTCCCCCTTTTTTAATGTAGATATTGTTTTAAAGTTCCATGAGTCTGTTACACAATATCTTGTCCTTGAGGATTATAAGGGATCTTAATAATAAGGGTAATAACAAATTGTCTACAAAACATCTCAAATGCTTGACTGCAATAGCCAGTTCCATTATCTGTTTTAATCTGATTTGGAACATCCAGCACAGAGAAACTCCTTATGAAGTGACTAATTACATTTTTAGTTGCCTTTCCTGTTAAAGCAACTGCGAGAAGAAAACCTGAGAAGGTATCAATAGACAAATGTACATATTTTCATAATTGAATAGGTACAAGTTCTTGAGGATTAACACCATTATGTGATACAAGAAGTAATCAAGGACAATAAGAAAAAGTCTTTATAATTTAACATGCACATTCTTTAGAAATACCTAATTGTTGTCTCAAGCTATTATTATTTCGATGATGTAAAGAATGAGATTGTTTTGCCAAGTGTTACTGTGTAAGGCCTGTCTGTTATACAAATATGCTAGAGCACTGCCCTCACTAAAGGGTCCAGGCAATCCATCATGAGCTTTGAAATGTCATATATATGGAACAGTATGTTCTCTTAAGTTGAGTTGTATTTGCATAAATAATTGCAAAGTTTGAGAATTAGTAGTATCAACAAAGGAACAGTTTCAAGCAATTTTGAACCACAAGCATTGACTATCAGTATAGCCAAAAAAAAAAAAAAAAAAAAAAAAGGTTTGTTTCTCCACATTTCAAAAAGAGTGGCTACAATATGTAATTCAATAATTTGTTCTGAAGTTGGAGGAAACTCAAGAAAATGAACATGTGACCCAATTACATATGATGTCTTCCCATTAGATGAGCCATCTGTAAATACAGTAAGTGCATTCTCTATTGGTTACATTCATAAATTCCAGGAAATACAAAAACATACATAGAGGCAAATTGTACCAACTTGACTTTTGGATAATGATTATCATTTTGCCTGAGAAGTTTGCACATGAAATAGGCCAAATATCAGTATTCTACAATAAACAATTTAAATGTTGTTTGGGATAAAGAATAAATATTTCATCAGGTTCTTTCCAAAAATACTTTCATGATTCTATCCTACAATTCTGTATTAATATAGCACCAGATTCATAATAGGGTGTTAAGTCTTTACTTGGAGATGAAGAAAGATGAATCCACATTAATGTTCACTTCTGCCAAAGAACTGCTGTGGGTGCATGAGATGTAGCAAGAATGCAAACAGCCAGCAATTGACCATAGGCTACATAATTTATCTGTTGTTGACTAAGTTCCTCTACTTTCTGCAAAACTATTTGTCTGTAATAAGTTAATTGTCAAGGAAAACCAGGATTTGCATCCCCCTTGAGAACTACAAACAGAGGTTTAAATTCTCCTGTGGTAAGCTTAATGTGAGGTCTTAGCCAATTAATATCTCCTAGCAGCTTTTGAAAATCATGTAAAATAAGTAAGTTATCTTTTCTTGTTTGAGTTTTCTGTGCCACAATTTATTTAGGATGTAACTGATATCCCAAATATTGAAAAGGATATTGCCTTGGAATCTTCTCTGGAACAACAACCAATCCCCCAAATTGTAAAGCTCATTGTATAAGAGCAAAGTCTTATAATAAAACTCCTTCAGAGGGATCAGCTAATAAAATACCATCCATATAATAATATACAGTGAAGGATACAAAGTTCTAAATTTTGCATTAAGGCAGCAACAAATTTTTGACATAATTTAAAGCTATTGGCTATTTCTTGAGGCAAAACTTCTCAATTATTTCCATTGATGTTGCTTCATGGGTTCTTTAAAATTACAAGCAGGCACACTAAATGCAAACCTTTTACCATCCTCAGGATGCAAAGGAATAGTATAAAGCCAATCTTTTAAATTTATAATAATTTTATAGTTATTTCTTGGAATGGCAGCTGAGTAAATAAGCTAGGTTGAAATGCTCCCATAAGTTCCACTGTTTCATTAGCCTTTTGTAAATCTTGCAATAATCTCCACATACCTGATATTTTTTTCTTAGTTACAAATATAGGAAAATTAAAATCTTGAGTTTGTGATTGCATTATAAACTGCAGCTAATGGAGCATAGCACTTTTCCTATAATTTTTAAGTTTCTTTTGCTATATCAGAGCACACCCGAAATTTTGAAAAGGAAAATCAGATTTTACCAGTGTTAACAATCCATTCTCTCTAATTTCAATACTAAGTATATTACTTTCATGTTACGAAGTTTGGCTGCCAATTATTATATAAGAATGCATGAAGGTGAAGCTTTAAGTACCATATTAAATAGACGTTGTATTATAGTCTATCTTCTATCAGTCTAGTTTCTAGGATAAGAATTACATAAAATATTATCCCAATTTAGAGGTATGTTTATAGACCTGTTTTCCTGGGTTGGCTCATACCTTGTGTTGTTGTCTAGAATGACTCCAACCCTGAGTTACCAGTTTTAAGCTAACTTTCTGTTACCAAAGTGACATTTTTTGAATTGTACCCAATAATCTTTAAGCCAGTAGTCTCAGAAACAAACATGAAGTTGCTACATGCATCTCATGTATTTAGACTGAACAAAATTTGCTTACTTTTTTCTAGTTGTAATTTCAAGGGAGCTGAACCCAATACTCACAGTCACAAAGATTTTCTTTAGGAAAGAAGCCATCATCTCCCTTACCATAGAAGTCAAGAAGCTGATGGTTTATGCAGGTACTTAACCCCTGGTAGGGCCTCTTCCACTGTGCTATACTCCTAGTTACAGGTACAGGGAAACTTATCAGTTTTTGTTGTGCAAATTGAGACTTTTTTTTCTGGAAATGAGTTAAAACTAAATCAAGGATAGACAGACAGCAGATCAAGTTTTAACCACATTTTTCTTTTGAACATGAAACAGAGAGCAACTTTCAAGCAACAAAACAAAACACAGACATAAAGTGACAGACTTGGACAGATTGGCATGCCAAGGACAGACAATATAACGAGAGGGAAGAGAACTAGATGTGTCAAAGACATTCAGATATCCTACTTAAGCAACCCAGAACCAGATCTAAGCATTCACTCAATAGAAGCCAGAGAGGACTCAGAACAACTCCCGACCTCCTCCTGTCCCTATGAGAGCTCTGGAACAGCTTGCAAGCATTTTCCATCTCTTTTGCTAAAGCATCCCCAATAGGTAGGGAAGACTGCTTTTCTAAAACCTATTCTCTCTAATGTGTAACCTATTTCTAATCAGGATCCAAAGAATAAAAACATCTATGACAATTATGTTCTCTCATCTAGACTTTAGCATATCTCTTACACACATACACAATTAGCATTCTACCATTACCTAGCCCATTTTTACAGCGTTTATTTAACACTGGACCAAATTTTCCTTTTTGCCCATCATTTTCCGATGGTCACTCTATCCCCCTTACCAGAGCTCCAATACCCAGGCATCATCTGACCAAATGCCTTGAGTCAGGGTTAGGGATGGAGTCTAGAGTGAAAGAAAGAAAGTACCAGTGACTCAGAGGATCAAGTTACACTATTATTTATTCGTAAGCAAGAATGAACAAATATAAAGTGAAAAGGGATCACAATCTTTCATACATACACACTGTCACCTCTTGTCTGGTAAGTGTTGTACCCTAGTCCTGATGGAAGCACAGGACAGGCTTGTGGCATTTCCTCACTGTGCTTTGGATCCCTACTGGAGACTCTGTCCAGAGTTGGGGTGTCTGGAATTGGTGGGCTGACTCCGGGAATGAATCAGTCTCAACAAGAAAAGACTCTATTGGGGCTCTTGGGAATGAGCCAAACCATAGTTGTCAGACCAGGGTTTTTAAGCCTCTTTCAGCTCAGGACTTCAGGACCACGTTATCTGACACAAGACTTTATCATTGCCACAAACACACTCCAGACTTGGTGCCGTGGTATATTTAGTCTATTAAAATTTAGGTATTCACTTAATCAGGGCATTTACCTTATCACATTTCACTCAACTATTTCTCAAGGGAGGGAGTAAGGATTAAAAAGAAAAGGACAATTATCCAATTATACAGCATTATAACATGACTCCAGCCAGTGCTGAAGCTGAAGTGGGTTTATTTTTCTCCAATCTGCTTTTATATCAATCTAGGAACATGCAAAGAATATGGACAGTCAGTCCTAAGGAATAAATAGAGTAGTTAAAGACCAAACAAAGCATAAACAAAGATCCCATTGTTACTGCATTCAGTCTTTCTTTTTAATTAGATATTTGTTTTATTTACATTTCAAATGGTATCCCCTTTAGCATTACCCCTCTGAAAATCCCCTGTCCCATCAACCGTCCCACTGCTCATCCCAAACCTCCAATTTCCTGACATTCATTCTCCTATTCTGGGAAACCAGGCCGACATAGTATCAATAGTTTCTCTTCTCATTGATGTCTGAAATGGTCATCTTCTGCTACATATATATCTGGAAACATGGGTCCCTCTATGAGTACTCTTTGGTTTATGATTTAGTCCCTGGGAGCTCTGAGGTTACTGGTTGGTACATATTATTGTTCCTCCGTCAGGGCAGCAAATCTCTTCAGTTAGTTGGGTCCTTTTTCTAGCTGCTCCATTGGGGACCCTATGTTCATTCTAATGATGGGCTGTGAGCCATGGGTATTTTGATCCATTTTCCAATAAGGATCAAAGTGTCCACATTTTGGTCTTCCTTCTTCTTGAGCTTCATGTAGTTTGTGAGTTGTATCTTGTGTATTCTGAGGTTTTGGGCTAATATCCACTTATCAGCAAGTGCATGCCATGTGAGTTCATTTGTGATTGGGTTACCTCACTCAGGATGATATTTTCCAGCTCCATCATTTGCCTAAGATTTTCATGAATTCATTGTTTTTAATCTCTGAGTACTACTCCATCGTGTAAATGTACCATATTCTCTGTATCCATTCCTCTATTGAGGGACATCTGGGTTCTTTCTAGCTTCTGGCTATTATAAATAAGGCTGCTATGAACATAGTGGAGCACGTGTCCTTATTACATGTTGGAGCATGTTCTGGGTATTTGCCCAGGAGTGGTATAGTTGGGTCCTAAGGTAGTGCTATGTCCAAGTTTCTGAGGAACTGCCAAACTGATTTTGAGAGTAGTTTTACCAGCTTGAAATGCCACTAGCAATGGAGGAGTGTTCCTCTTTCTCAACATCCTCGCTAGCATTTTTGATCTTGGCCATTCTGATTGGTGTGAGGTGGAATCTCAGGGTAGTTTTGATTTGCATTTCCCTGATGACTAAGGATGTTAAACATTTCTTTGGGTGTTTCTCAGCTATCCAGTATTCCTCAGTGGAGAATTTTTTTGTTTAGCTCTGTACCCCATTTTTAAAGAGGTTTATTTGGTTCTCTGGAGTCTAACTTTTTGAGTTTTTGTATATATTGGATATTAGCCCTCTATAAGATATAGGATTGGTAAAGATATTTTCCCAATCTGTTGGTTGCTGCTTTGTCCTATTGACACTGTACTTTGCCTTACAGAAGATTTGCAATTTTATGAAGTCCCATTTGTCAATTCTTGATCTTAGAGCATAAGCTATTGGTGTTCTGTTCAGGAAAGTTTCGCCTGTGCCCCTGTGTTACAGTTTCTTCCCCACTTTCTCTTCTGTTAGATTCACTGTATCTGGTTTTATGTGAAGGTTCTTTATCCACTTGAACTTGAGCTTTGTACAGAGAGATAAGAATGGATCAATTTATATCCTTCTACATGTTGACTGCCAGTTGACCTAGCACCATTTGTTGAAAATGCTATCTGTTTTCCACTGAATGGTTTTAGCTCCTTTGTCAAAGATCAAGTGACCATAGGTATGTGCATTCATTTCTGGATCTTCAATTCTATTCCATTGATCTTCCTGCCTGTCTCTGTACCAATACCATGCAGTTTTTATCACTATTGTTCTGTAGTAGAGCAATAGTAAGGGTTGGTGAGTCTCCCAGAAATTCTTTTATTATTGAGAATAGTTTTCGTTATCCTGTTTTTTGTTTGTTTGTTTGTTTTCTTCTGTTTTTCCAGAAAAAATTTGGAAATTGCTCTTTCTAACATTATGAAGGATTGAGGTGGAATTTTGGTGGGGATTGCAGTAAATCTGTAGATTGCTTTAAGCAAGACTCATCAAGATACAAAGAACACGTTCTTCAGCTCCATTCATCTTGAGCCTTCTTTTGTTTTCAATTAGATATTTTTTATTTAAATTTCAAGTGTTACCACCTTTCTTGTTTTCCCCTCCAAAAATACTCTATCCCATCCCAGCTCCATATGCTCACCAAGCCACTGACTCCCACTTCCCTGTCCTGGCATTCCCCAATATTGATGCATCGAGCCTTCTCAGGAGCAAGGGCCTCTCCTCCCTTTGATGTCCAACAAGACCATCCTCTGTTACATATGCATCTGGAGCTATGGGTCCCTCCATGTGTACTCTTTGGTTGGTGGTTTAGTCGCTGGGAGGTCTGGGGGTACTTGTTGGTTCATATTGTTCTTCCTCCTATGGGGCTACAAGATCCTTTAGCTCCATCAGTCCTTTCTGTAGCTCCTCCATTGGGGACCTTGTGCTCAGTCCAATAGTTGGATGAGAACATCGAACTTTGTATTTGTCAGGTACTGGCATAGCCTCTCAGGAGACAGTTATGTCAGGCTCCTGTCATCAACTGTATTTTGGTATCCACAATAGTGTCTGGGTTTGGTGACTATATGGAATTGAATTCCAGGTGGAATTTTCAGCTGAGGAATACTAAATGGCTCAGAAGCATTTAAAAGACATGTTCAACATCCTTAGTCACCAGGAAAATGCAAATCAAAATAACCCTGTGATTCCTCCTCACATTAGTCAGAAAAGCTAAGATCAAAAACTCAGGTGACAGCAGGTTCTGGTGAGGATGTGGAGAAAGAGGAACACTCCTCCATTGCTGGTGGGATTGCCAGATGTTAAAACCACTCTGGAAGTCTGTTTGATGGTTCCTCAGAAAACTGGACATAGTATGAGCAGAGATCCCAGCTATACCACTACCTAGGCATACATCCAGAAGATTCTACAACATGTAATAAGGACACATGCTCCACTAAGTTCATAGCAGCCTCATTTGTAATAGGCAGAAGCTAGAAGGAATCCAGATGTCCCTCAACAGAGGAATGGATCCAGAAAATTTGGTGCATTTACACAATGGAATACTACTCAGCTATTACAAACAATGAATTTATGAAATTTTTATAGAAATGGATGGAACTAGAAAATATCATCCTGAGTGAGGTAACCGCATCACAAAAGAACACACATGTATGCACTCCCTGATAAGTGAATATTAGCCCAGAAGCTTAGAATATCAGAGATTAAATTCACAGAACAATCAAAAGTCAAGAAGAAGAAGGAAGACCAAAGTATGGATACTTTGGTCCTTCTTAGAAGAGGGAACAAAATACCCATGGGAAGAGACACAGAGACAAAGTATGGAGCAGAGACTGAAGGAAAGATGATCTTGATCCTTCTTAGAGCCCTAGCCCAATGTCAAATTCCTGCCTGAGCCTACTTCTTGTCCTAGTCCAATGACAGATTCCTGATGAATTCCTAGAAGATGTCCCAAAACGTCTCCAAAGATATTGTAATATATTATAGACTGAGATAAATGGACTATTCCATACTTAAATAAGTGTTTTTATTGAAATTTGCTTTTGATTCATTATGAAAATAGTTACTGACTTCTGTACTGGTTTGATACCTTTGGAAACAAAACACTAATGGTAAAATTTCAATTATACATATTTAACCACTTATTTTACTTTTCGAGAGTTTTTAGCTGTAGCTGAATTAAAAGTCCCTCAACGGAGGAATGGATTCAGAAGATGTGGTATATTTACACAACGGAATACTACTCTGCAATTAAAAACAATGAATTCACGAAATTCCTAGGCAAATGGTCAGAACTTGAAAATATCATCCTTAGTGAGGTAACACAATCACAAAAGAACACACATGGTATGCAGTCACTGATAAGGGGGTATTAACCCAGAATCTCAGAATACCCTTGACCCAATTCACATATCAATAGATTTCTAAGAAGATGGAAGGAGAGAACCCTGGTCCTGGAAAGACTGGATGTAGGGGAACGCCAGGACAGAGAAGCGAGAGGGGGGGTGAATGGGGAAAAGAGGGAGGGAATGGGGCTTATGGGACTTTCGGGGAGGGAGGAAACGGGAAAGGGGAAATGATTTTGAATGTATATAAAAAAAACTTAGAAAATAAAATTAAAAAAAATAAGTGTAGGTAATATAAAATCATATTTTCCTTAGATGCAGAAAAATCTAAGGCAAAAATAATAAATAAACCATCTAATTTCTATCATAAACTTCCAATAGAGTTTGAATTCATACAGAATACTAACTATAACTTGTATCAAAAATATAAAAATAGTAAACAGTCCTCAAAATGTGAACAACAAACTGTGTGAAGAGTCTGAAAATATTTTATTCTGATATAGCTTTTATAATGAATACAGTTGATCTGATGTGTTTCATCAATATCACTGTCAAAATGGCGAATAAATAGATTAAAGTGACCTCAATTTCATTAAACATCAGGAAATGCAAATCAAAACCACAGTGGAAGAGAGGGGGGGTGAATGGGGAAAAGAGGGGAAAAGAGGGAGGGAAGGGGGCTTATGGGACTTTCGGGGAGGGAGGAAACAGGAAAGGGGAAATGATTTTGAATGTATATTAAAAAAAACTTAGAAAATAAAATTTAAAAAAAGTAAAACAAATAGGTGTCTCTTATATTTTCCTCTCTCACATATGCTGATCTTCTCCCAACACATTATTGCCATAATAGTCAGTGAAACTATGTTGACATCTAATAATATCAAAATTTGTATGATTCACTCAATTTGTTACATATTCTATGTTTGATCAAATATATAATGAAATGTTCTGCTTTTACAAAAATTATGTCTCTAGATACAAAATTTTACTACATTTCATCTTTTTCAGAGTTGTGATTCTTAACACATTAACAGGCAAACCTTGACAATCTTTCATGTTTTCATGTTTTCGCAGTTTTTTTTTTTTTACAGGATGTTATGTCATCAGTATGTTACAATAAAAAGCTCTTAGTTTCTCTTTTATTATGGAAAACATTTTACATTGTATATTTGGATTGTGTTTTTCCTTCTCAAATGCAGTCCAGATGCTCCCTACTTCCCTACCTCCCTACCTAACAAACTTAATCTTTTTTCTCTAATTAAATATCACACAATAGCAAACAGAAAATAAGAGACATATACAAAATAAAACACCCCCTCACCAAAAACAGAGAGAAAAACATATACTAAAAGAGATCATATGCCAAACAAAACAATAAAAAAAAAAACCAAAAATGATCAAAGGAAGCAATATGAGGCAAAAAGCTAATTAAATGCATTTTATGTTGGCCAACTACTTATGGACATGTTGTCTGACCTGAAATAGTTAATTAACCAAATTATACTCTATTTGAAGAAAATTAAATTTTAGTTTGCTGTGGGAAAATAAAAAGAAAAGGCGGGGGGGGGGACGAAGCAGCGTGCTCAGACAAAAATGTAACGTGGAAGGTGGCAGCAGTCTCTGGGTCTCGCTTGGACAGAGGCAGCAGGCACATCCCACATAGGAGAATTCTGGTGGGAACAGCCCACATGGGGAGAGGGAACATTGGCAGGACACCCTGCGCCTCACTGCGATAGCGAGTGTGTTGGTGCTGGAGCAATAGCAGGAGGCTGTCTGGCTAGCTGGCACGGGCAGGGAGATTCCTCTCAGAAGGTGGTGTCATTCTGGCATGGACCTCCTGGTACCTGTGGGCCATTTGGCTGAGAAACTGTTGCTACTGAGATGAGAGGTGGCCTGATTGACACGCATCTTTCCCTGGTGACTGTGGACGTGCTGAGTCTAGCTCCGTGCAGCGAATTTAATAAGAGATGGCTCATAGCTTTGGTGATTTATTATTGAGAAAATAGAAAGAGCAAAGGAGATAGAAAAATAAGGAAAAAGGAGAAAATAGATAAGAAAAAGTCATGACCACATGGAAAGGAGAGGAAAATAGAGAGACAGAGAGATGAAAGAGAGATAAGGAAAGGGGTGAGAGAGATAGAGAGAGCCTGGGGAGGGGCTCCATTTAGAGTGAGTCAGATTGTTGGGTTATCTGCCTATTGCCAGGTAACCGAGGGGCGTGGAAAGCCTGGCTGTAGCCAGGTAAGTGCAGAGTCCTGGCTACACGTGACTGATGGCTATAGGATTATGGAGTTGGCCTTGTCTCACACTAAGGTCCCACACTTTGCCGTCAGATATTAACTGCATATAGTTTCCTGCAAAAGAGTGGGAGCCACCACCTACTTCCTCTCTTATTCTTGGGAACCCATTTGCTTTCACTGTGAAGGCTTTGTGCACACTATCCCTGAGTTCATGTGTACGTCAGTGCTGTCGTATTTGGAAAACAGTGTTTGTTTTGAATCATTTATAACTTCGGACTTACAATCTTTCTGTCTCCTCTTGTGAATATGTTTCTGAAATGTAAGGAGACTTTTGATGAACCCATCCTATTTGTGGACCAAATTGTCTAACTATTTGTATTGTCCAGTTGTGGGTCTCTGTGTCAATTCTCATCTATGAGAAGAAGAGACACTGATGTATAGGTAAAGAATGTCATTAGAAAATATTTTCATGTTCCTTTAACAGAATATTGAGGATTGTGTTCTACACTTTTTTTGTGTATGTTTTTCTGTGCAATGATTGATCATTTTACATTCATTCTTACTCTATAATTTTGTTTAAGAACTTCATACACAAACACTGAGAATCTATTACATGCATGTCTCTCCAACAACTACTGTGTTCTTGGTCCAAAATTAGTAATTTATTATTGTTACATGTATATACTTATTTTCATGTGTACTTGTATGCATAACTGTATACTATAGCCATTTAACCTTGCTTTCCTATACATATGTTAATTGTGGACCACTTGAGATTGAATAAGCTAATTGAGAGCCTGTACTTGAAGGAGAATTCTGTCTATACAAGCCGACATCAAGTAATCATGTTATAGTTTATCTATTTGTAGTAGCATATGGAATTCACATGTACAAATGGTATGCCAGTGATGGTTCCACACTTACCTTGTTCAAACAACCACTTCATTGAGAATTTATTCATAGGGTTTGAAGATACTATCACAGCAGTGCTTTGGGGTTTCTGGCTTTTACATTCTTATCAACCCAACTTTCAGGATCTTCACTAAGTATACAATTTGTCTTGAAGAATAGTCAGTTGAGGTGGTACATTCTAAAGTCACTTATTGTCTGCATTTTAACCATGTTGTAGATTTCTCTAATAAGTTTTATCTGCCAAGAGATGCTTATTTGATGATGGGTCATAGCTATACTTATCTTAAGGACATAAATGTTTAGAATACACTTAGAAATGATATTGGTTTTCCAAAAATGCAGTAATAGTTTTTCTTGTAGTGTCTGTGACCTCTCTAGTGTAGAGGAATTTTAATCCAGCAACATGCCTACGTTGGAAATGGATCACATTCAAATATATGTTCAGACAAGAATGCAGACAAGCCACACTTCTTTCATCCCTGTGGCTGGATTGCAAACATTCCTTTGGCATACTTATTTTATTCCAAACAATGATGTCAAATTCTGGGTAGACAGAGTGATGAATCAGAGAAATATCTGACAGAATGAGTCAGAAATAGTATATGCTCTACTTTCATAAGCATAGGCAGGAAAGAGATACTACTTAAATTGCAATGAGGGAGAAAGTCTCAAGTTCAGTTAACTTATTCAAATGAGTGAGTTGTATTCAATTGAGTTCTAAGCAGTTCAGTTCATGGAGGTCAGTCAGTCTTTCTAAGTAGAGCAATTGAGTCAGAAGCCATGACAAGCCAATTTTAATAAGTCATCTTAGAGAGCAGTTTGAGACAGAAGAACTGAGTTGAACAAGCCAGTAGGAGTTCAGAAATAACTAGAAATATAGTTTTTATTAATGAGGAAGCTAAAACATTCTAGGTCTAGTTTAGGAGACAGTGGCAAGAATCTGAAACCTTCTAGGTCTGGAATTGCAGAATATTAGATTTTATGGAAGATAGAAGATTCCAGGCCTAGCCCTCGACATACTTAGAACAGAGAAGGAAATGTTCTGGGCTCAGTCCATGCCATGTATTTGAAAACCTTATGTAGGCTCTATTTTCATCCCTGCCTCTGTAGAAATAAAAGCAACATTTACATTTACACTCTAGACATGGGTACTTGGCTAGTTTTACTATACAAGACAAGAATCCTCATCTGTTGAATTTTCTTAAAAGCTAACTTCACAGATATTGATTATATCTAGCATTAAAAAATTGTACTATTGAACTATTGTGAATATTCTGCTGGTCCATTACTCATTGTGATTCATGTAGTTTGCAGCTAGATACCACTACAGACAGTTCTCCTTTAACAAGTTTTCCAGAACACTGTGATTCTATAAGAGACAGTTTTCAAGGAGAAGGCTTCTTGATCAGTTCTACCTTGGTTTGTCCAAGTTTTGGCACTGAAGTATGTCATCATATATTTACATTTTCATTTTTAATAGCAGGTGATGGTTTCTTTGTTAATATGTTTGTATGTATATATATATACATACATATATATATATACATATATATCATATCTATATTCTTTGTTATTGTATCTACTGATATCTTTGACCTTCTTTCTTTTACCATTAATTCCCCATCTCTGTATCACTGTCTCTCTGCCTCCTCTGCCCTACCTCTGTGTGTGTGTGTGTGTGTGTCTAGTGTCCTTATCTGTCAATTGGATGAAAATGTGTGGGAATTAAGTCTCTCCTTTCTTTATATTAGTTCCTGAGAAAAATTCTGGTAGACAGGCTTAGAAGCAAGTTCTTTTATCATTATGCCATCATGACAGCCCTAGTTCCAAGTTGTTTTCTTCCTGCTAATTTCTACATATTTGAGCTGCATTTTTGTATGTGCTGTCTTTTACAATATGTTCAACTCTGAGTTTATTTCTCATAGTGTAGACATTTTATTTCATACAGGAAACACTGGTAAGTATTGCTAAGTTCTTATTTATTGATTATATATCTGTGGTTTGTATATTAAAACCAAGAAAAGTATCACTACACTCAAAGTTCTTTAGTGTTTATGTTTATAATATACTCTGAGTTCTAAAGATTTTTATTTTATAGTTTATTTTATTATCCTCTTTAAATTGATATTCTTATAAGTAATATATATATGTATATATGAATTAATATTGCATTTAGATATTCTTTTGTTCTAGAGTCAGACCCTGATATTTAAAAATGCAACTTCCTGCATTGTAACTTTTTTCTATTTTTTATCTAAAATATATTTCCTCCATAAGATATAGTATGATTATTGATTTCCCACCAACATTCTTGACATGCTCCCTACCTCCTCTTTCATGTGAATCAACACTTTTTCTGTTTTGTTTTACAAAACAAACTGGCATCTAAAAACTAATATAAAAATAATAAAAAATATAATAGAACAAAAAAAAGAAAAAAGAAAAGAAAAATGAATAAGAAAATAGCCAGGTTTATTTTATTTTATATCTTTTTTTACTACACATGACTTAGCACTGAACAAAATGTTTAACCTGAAAAAATACCCAGCAAATGATTTTTCTCTCACATTTTCTACTAATTTTAGTTGAGAGCTAGGCCTTAAGTATTTTTTTTAATCTAGCCTTATTCTTGTGGTTCTAACCCCCTTTGATATGTATATTGTTTTTTACAAGAAGATTGAATTTTATCCATAGTCCCAAACAATTGTGAAGTGTATACCTAAATTTTATGGATATACATACACATTAAATCCACATACATGTAACTAACTAAATTTCAGTAATTTTGTTTGTGCAGTGTAAATTTGAATAACTATATTTTGTGATTCTTTAGTAAGAAGCATGGGAATAGACAATAAATTGCTAGGTTATTTATTTTATTATTTTGAAATTCTGTATATCCTTCAAGAACCAAGTCACATTTTTTTTCTAAAGAAGTTCTTATGATGCTGCTTAATTTGAATATTTCCATTTGTTAAAACAAACAAACAAAAGCAAACACCAAAAAGGTTGTACACATGTTTTTGAGGACATAATAGTGTTAAAAAGAAAAAAAATAGTGTTAAAAAGACTTTAAAGGAAACAGCCCATGATTAAATTTCATTTCTATTATTGTTCTATGATTTGTGAAAATTCAGTTCACACAGATCACCAGTGCAATCTCTTTTTACTTATGTTAAGATTCTTCTTTTTACACTATATTTTAAATAAAAAAGTCAGTGACATTAAGCATTCTTTAATAAGAATTTGTAATCTATCCTATGTGTGGATCTGATTATAGTAGACTAGTAGAAGGTCATACACCTGCCACAACATTGACATATTATGCTCTACGTTCTCCAGGGAAAGGAGATTAATCTGAACAAAGAATTCTGGCAGCACTGTCATAGTCTCCTGAGAGAATCTGTCAGAAAGAGAAGAATTTAGTTGACTACAATCAAAGAGGAGGTATATCATTTTTAAATTCATTCTCTTGTGACCATGAAAAGAAGCTGTAGAGTTTCCAAGAACACTGAGTAATGTAGTTACGATGTAGCAAGAGCAAGGTAATTCATAGAAGAAAAAAATCCGATTAGCTTTAAATCCTTAATGCCTATACAATAATTAATATAAAATAAATATGAAAATATGATTATGTCTGAAATTCCATAGTTAAGATTTCATTATAGTAGTCATATAGCTGTCTCATTTCCTGATATTTGCCTTAAAATTTATCTGTACATAGTAGACTATCAATAAAAAAGATGCTAGGCAGAAATAAATACATGTTTATAAAAATACTTTTTGCCATCTATGTTACACTTTCCTTGAAAGAACTAATATTGAATAAAATTCTGGTATCTAGTACATGTAAGTGAACAAGTGAAAAAAAAGAACAAGAATTTCCACCTCTAATTATAGAAAAATGCAAAATTTATAATCTCAGCTCTGTGTATCCAAGCAAAATTTCAGGAATGTAAAAATTTCAAAACTGATATAATTTTACTGTGAATGAACCATAGAGATCTCTAAGAATTTTCATGAACATATAACTGACCTCTGTAAATTTGAGTGAGAATTCTAAGGAAAATAAAGGATTAAGACTATAAAAATCTGTTAAGCAAAGGAAAAGGTAAAGATATTAATAACACCTCATTAACTGTCATGTAGGTGTTTCTGTGGCATGGCCACTTCCTTTTGTCTAAATTGCCAGGTAATACAATATTTAAATTTTCAATGTTTAAGAAACTTCCACGTTATTTTATATTGATTACACTAATTTAATTGCCTATGAATGCTGAACATGTATTTCTTTTTCCTTATATCTTTTTCAGTGCTTTATTATTCTATATCTTTGCTCATAACAATACATATTTACAAACTCATGATTTTATCTCATTCTGGTTTTAATTTATCTGATGATTGTTCTTGTTGGTCACTTTCTATTCATTTTTGTTTAATGTTTGGTTTTCAACTTACTTTTTACATTTTTTTTTATTTATGTATTTTTTTCACACTCCAGATTTTATTCCCACCCCCTGTCTATCCTCCAAATATTCTGCATCACATACTCCCTCCCCATCCCTTGTCTCCACCCTCCCACACCACCTGACCTCCCAACTCCCTGGACCATCCAGTCTCTTGAGGGTTAGTTGCATCATCCTTGATTGAACCCAGACCAGACAATCCTCTGCTGTATGTGTGTTACGGGCCTCATATCAGCTGGTATATGCTTCCTAGCTGGTGATCCAGGGTTTGAGAGATCTCAGGGGTCAAGGTTAATTGAGACTGCTGATCCTCCTACATGGTTGCCTCAGCTTCTTTCAGTCTTTCCTAACTCAACCACAGGGGTCAGCAGCTTTTGTCCATTGGGTGGGTGCAAATATCTGCATCTGACTCTTTCAGGTGCTTGTTTGATCTTGTAGAATGTGGTCATGCTAGGTCCATTTTTGTGAATACTCCATAGCCTCAGTAATAGTGTCCAGCCTTGGAACCTGTCCTTGAGCTCGATTCCTCTTTGGGCTTGTCGCTGAATCTTCTTTTCCTCAGGCTTCTCTCCATTTCCATCCCTGCAGTTCTTTCAGATGGGAACAAACATAATATGTACTCACTAATAAGTGGATATTAGTGAAAAATCAAAATAAAATAAAAAGAAAGAAAAGTACAGAATATCCAAGATATAGTTCACAGAACAACAAATGGTCAAATGAGCAGAAGGGCCCAAGTGAGGAGTCCTCACTCCCACCTGGAAGGGAGAAGAAAGCTATCATATGTGGGGAGAGAGAGAGAGATCTGGAAGGAAAATGAACGTGGACAGGCGGGTTGCTAGGAGAGGGGAATCAGATCTGGTATTGGGTGAAGGAAAAGGACTAAAACCCTGAGGGCCAGCAGAAAGAATGGAAACAGGCAACCTCCAAAGGACCCTCCAGAATGCACCAGAGAACTGAGAAGTGAGAAACTCTCAGGACTCAAAGGGAGGAACCTTAGATGAAATGCCTAACAGTAGGGAGAGGGAACATATAGAGCCCACCTCCAGTAGGAAGACTGGACATCAAACGAGGAAGGGGGTTGCCATCCCACAGGCAAAGCTCTGACTCTGTTTTCATCATTTTATTCTGCTTTGGTACATATTCAAAATGAGTCATTAACTTTTGTGGCATTAAATTGAGATTCTCATGTTGAAAACATTTCATCTGTATATTTTATCAATTATTAATTATAATGCTTTAATAGACTAACAAAGTTTTGATGAATTAATGCACAAAGAGAAAGGAAAATAAAATACATATTACAATCTTTAAAATACATGGAGTTTGTATACCACTACAAAATACTATTGGATCTATTGATTACATATCCAGAAAATACTTAATTGGATAATCAAAATCAATGGAATTCTTAGAATATTAAGGTTACCTCTAGATTGTTTGCTACGGCAAAATGGCTAAAACTTTGTATTTAAACATCGACTGTGTTTGAAATTCAGTGCTAGTTGAATAAACTGAACTAAATTAAATAAATAATAAAAAGAAGGCAATAATTTAGAAAGAACAATTTGATTAAAAACAAGGAGGCACCAAAACTGTTTTTGAATGTATAATGTGCATATAATGTTAATGAGAAGAAACAATTCTATCCAGCTGCAACCACTGAACCAAGAAAATGTCTATTGGCTGATATTTATTTCTCTTCATTTTTACAACAATTCTTAAAATGTTTGCTCTATAATGTTTAAACAGAGAAAATTCATTTGTCACTATTATTATTTTAGAGAAAACAATTTTAACTTTTCAGTCAAGAGATATTTTAAACACTGTTGTAAGCTTCTAAAAAAGTTAAGAAATGGAGACATCTGAATTTGATAATGAAAATCCCCTGAGGCTTGATCCCTGTGATTCCATTTTTTGAAATCCTGAAAAGAGAAGCCCTTCCTTTCTCTTTATATTATCATCTTCCTTCCATGCTTCCTCCCTCCTTCCTTGCTTCCTTCCTCTGTCTTTTCCTCCTTCCCTCCTTCCTTCTTTCTTTCTTTCCCTCGCTCCCTCCGTGCCCCTTCCTTCCTTCCTTCCTTCCTTCCTTCCTTCCTTCCTTCCTTCCTTCCTTCCTTCCTTCCTTCCCTTTCTTCCTTCCTTTTCTTCCTTCCTTCTATTGTTCCTGTCTTGCATTCTTTTGTTCTAATCTGCCTTCCCTGCTTCTTTCATTGTCTGTTTCCCTCCTTCCCATCTTCAATCCTCAGCTTTATTTAGATTGATGAATAAACACCCTTATAAATATATTTAACAAAAACAAGTGGCTGGATTTTTGGAATAAATGTTCATTACTACTTGCTAGATGATAGTTAAGTATATGTGTATTCGTTGAATAATCTCCCTCCATCCCATCGTTCTTCAGCATAGTGGTTCTCAAGCTTCCTAATGCTATCTATTTAATAACATTCTCCAAGTTATGTTGACTGTCAAACATAAAATTATTTTATTACTCATTCATAACTGTAATTTTGTTCTTGTTATAAATTGTAATGTAGCAATCTGAATTACAGAATATCTGACTAGATAGGATGATTCCAAGGTGGTTGTGATCCATGGGTTGGGAATCACTGGTAGCATATAACATTTGCTCTATTTCTATGATGTGACTGTTTTCTTATATGTAGAAAATATCCAGATATATTTACCCATCTGATGATTCAGAAGTATACACATTTTCTTAGGATTTTCCATATTAAAAATTTTTATCTAATATTGTGATTGGTAATTTTCAAGATAAATTATGTTTGTACATTGAATTACGAAGAACATTATTGCCTGATATCCTAATGTCACCCACTAAAAGAATTTAAAAAGTGTGATACTTTTATTTACAAAAAAGTAAAGTAAAGCATTAATATTCTATTCCAACCTCTAATTGATGATATATTTTGACAGTTTCTAGGCAGAATGCCCTGAAATATGTGTCCTATCTCAGGAGGATGCATGGATAGACCATGCTCTTTATTTATGTGCTTCATTGCATTAAACTGATTTGTCAAAGCACTGGATTCTTCTCATTTAATGACTGAGTTCATTAGTAAAAGAAAATATGGACATTTTGTCAAGATTGTTATTAATTCTCATAGTGTAAATTAAAGTCTTGTAATTGTTTAAGAAAAACGATATCTCTTGACTTAACAATGTAAAGAGCTCAAATATCTGCTTCAATACAAGCTTAAATTCTCATTACTGCAAACATGAGTTTGACCTTTGAGTGTGTAGGAGTTAATTTTGTGATGAAAAATAATAAGCAATCATTAGGCTCTCACTTCTAAATCATTGCTTTTTTCACTAGTATTGTTTAGAAATATTATTCAAATTTCTTTTCAGAGTAAAGGTGACATTTTTCATTAGAAAATCATTTGGTAGACATGAAAGCTTTATGATTTTAATGTCAATTATGAAGAGTGCATTTTAATATTTTGAAAAGCCATCTACTCTTTTTCAACAAACTGTTATATATCTAATGAATAATGGTCACATGGCTGTAAATGCCATGGTACATTTTATTTTACTCTTATATCTAGTCATAATAGATCCACAGCAAAATAATATGATATGAATTCATAACCAGTTCCTACATATAATGTTTTGCATATTTAAAGGGTATAGAAATTTATTTTAAATGTGTTTTTTTTACTGTATCTTTCTTGAAGCTATGAGGTTTGAGAACAAAAATTTGACTCCTTAGTAGTTTTACGCAAAGCTAAACCATTCCCCAAATTAACTTCTTTGTGATATTTTGTTTTATGAATTTAATTATGGTTAGAATAAACCTCCAAATACTTTGATTTCCTTCTTGATGATCTTCACTAAGATATTATAGTCTCCCGAAGTCTTCATGAATTCTTAGACTAGAGTAAAAAAAAAAGAATAAAAAAAATCACTAAATCTTCTCTTTATATAATTTAAGTAATTGAAGAGAGAAACAAATAGGCCATTAGATCTGAGCAGTTGATGTTTCATAGACTTAAAAAAGGTAATTAAAATTAATGAGTTTGAAGAGAGGACACAAACTGCATTTTAAAAAATGAAATTGTTAAAAGAAATAAAATAAAATTGTTAAAAGGAACAAATACAGTTTTTCACTGAAGAGAGAAAAACAACTAGAAATGGAACTGATTGATATCGGAAAATGTACTGTCCCTGTGTTTCAACAGTATAAGTGAGAACTATGATAAAAAGTGACACTGTAATAATAAGCTTTATTTCAGAGGTTTTGGCATTAAAGCTTCTCTTTATTTCATAGTTTGAACAATTCCGTATTCCAGAATCTTTCTTATACACACACGCACACACACACACACAAACACATATAGACATATAACACAATCACATACACAAACATGGAAACACATTGAATAGCAATTTGTAGGTAAAATCATAAAGATATTAGATAAGGAAATAAACACAATCAATCAGAATTTGAAGGATATTGTGAATTGGGAAAGGCAGACAGAGAGACAAGGAGATGAATGAAAATAGACAAATAATATAAGTGAGTGTGTTTGTGTGTGTGTGGGTAATGTATTCACACATGATTCTTAAGAGCCACGAATTGTGACATCCCTGTAACAATGAATATATACGTGTGTGTGTGTGTGTGTGTGTGTGTGTGTGTATGATTTATATGTTAATTTAGAAACAAATCTCATGGGTAGATTATGTGACTTTTCATTTGGTTTCATTTACTAAATTTCCAGTAATTATTTTATGATCTATTTTTATGATTCCTTATATTAGTGTTTTGAGGCTCTTGTCATGCTTATTTGAGAAAAATGTTACATTATTATAATATTTTAACACAATTATGTAAAATGCTAGGATTTTATCAGTGGAGTTAGCAGACATGCCCTTTTATGTTTGTATAAAAAATTTTAAGAGAAATTTTAAAGAAGAATGTTTGAAAGTGTTGTTATGAGAAACATATCCCACCACCATGGAAGAAGGTTCCTCTCTTTCCACATTCTCTCCAACAGGAGCTGTCACATGAGTATTTTATCTTAGCCATTTTGTTCGATGTAAGGTGAAATCTCAGGATCATTTTGATTTTGCTGATTTGTTCTATTGACTGTTTCACTCTCCTGACAGAAACTTTTCTGTTTGACCCACAGTCAAAAAATTCTGACCCGCTTTGCTGCCTGTCCTGTTCCTTCTGACTGGATAGACCTGTGCTAGGTCTGCCATGGGAGAAGACCCCATTTCCCTGTGCTTTCTAGACACCCAGCAGCAGCAGGGCACTCGGTAAGAAACAGTCCCACCTCTGGAGGCCCAGAGCCACAGGCAGGGACCCACTACCCAGCAACCATCTAAACCCACCTTCCCTCGGGATCACCACATCCCTTCTGTCTCCTCTAACCCTCCCTCCTTTGCTGCCCCTTCTGCTCCTTCCAACATGGTAGACTGTGCTAGGTCTGCCACAGGGGAAGACCCCATTTTCCGGGGCTTTCTAGAGATCCAGCAGCAGCAGTGCATTCGAGATCCAGCATCAGCAGGGCATTAAAGATCCAGCAGCCACGGGGCATTTGGCCTGTGTCAGGTCTGTATGGGGGAAGCCTGTATTTCCAGAGAACCAGCAGCAGCAGGACATTTGAGAAACAACAGTTTGCAGGACATTCAACCCATGCCAAGTATGCCACAGGGAAGACCCCATTTCCTGATACTTCCTGGAAAACCAGATGTATGCCAGACATTTGAGAGAAAGGGAATCCCAGGAATACAAATACACAGGCCTGAAGGACAGAGAAGTCACAGTCAGAGACAACAACACCAGCTAACACTGGAGATAACTAGATGGCCAAATGCAAACTCAAGATCATTATCAACAGAAATCGAGGCAACATGTCACCATCAGAACCTAGTTCTCCCACAACAGCAAATCCAGGATACTCTATCACATCAGAAAAGCAAGAGCTGGATTTAAAATCACATCTCATGATGCTGTTAGAGGAGTTCAAGAAGGACATAAATAACTCCCTTAAAGAAATAAATGAAAACATGGGTCAATGACTACAAGCCTTTAAAGAAGAATCACAAAAATCCCTTAAAGAAATGCAGGAGAATATGGGTCAATAGGTAGAAGCCCATAAAGAGGAGACACAAAAATCCCTTAAAGAAATGTGTAAAACAATGGTCAACAGGTAGAAAACCTTAAAGAGGCAGCACAAAAATCCCATAGGGAACTATGGAAGAACATGGGTCAACATGCAGAAGCCCTTAAAGAGGAATCACAAAAATCTCTAAAAGAAACACAGGAGAACATGGGTCAACAGGTGGAAGCCCTTAAAGAGGAAACATAAAAATCCCTTAAAGAATTTCAGGAAAACAAAAACAAGTGAAGGAACTGAACAAAACTATCCAGGATCTAAAATAGAAGTAGAAACTATAAAGAAATCAAAAAGTGAGACATCTCTGGAAATAGAAAACCTTGGATAGAATTCAGTAGTCATAGATGCAAGCATCAACAATAGAATACAAGAGATAGAAGAAAGAATCTCGGATGCTGAACATTCCAAAAAAACATTGACATAGCAGTCAAAGAAAATACAAAATGCAAAAAGCTGGTAACCCAAAACATCCAGGAAATACAGGACACAATGAGAAGACCCAACCTTAGGATTATAGGTAGAGAAGGGAATGAGGATTTACATCTTAAAGAGCCAGTAAACATCTTCAACAAAATTATGGAAGAAAATTTCACTGATCTAAAGAAAGAGATGCCCATGAACATATTAGAAGCCTATAGAACTCCAAACAGACTGGACCAGAGCAGAAATTCCTCCTGTCACATAATAATCAAAACACCAAATGCACTAAACAAAGAAAGAATATTAAAAGCAGTAAGGGAAAAAGGTCAAGCAACATATAAAGGCAGACCTATAAGAATTATACCAGACTTCTCATCAGAAAATATGAAAGTTAGAAGACCCTGGGCAGATGTTATACAGACCCTAAGAGAACATAAATGTCAGCCCTGACTGCTATACCCAGCAAAACTTTCAATTACCATAGGCAGAGAAAAAAAGATGTTCCATGACAAAAGCAAATTTACACAATATCTTTCCACAAATCCAGCTCCACAAAGGATAATTGGTGGATAATACCAACACAAGGCAGGAAACCACACCATAGAAAAAGCAATAAAGTAATCTTTCCACAAACCCAATAGAAGATAACTATGCAAACAGAATTTCACCTTTAACAAAGAAGATAACAGTAAGCAACAATCACTTTTCCTTAATATGTATTAACACCAATGGTCTCAATTCCCCAATAAAAAGACATAGACTAACAGAATGGATATGTAAGCAGGACCCAACATTTTGCTGCATACAAGAAACTCACCTAAGTAATGAAGGCAGTCACTACTTCAGAGTCAAAGTTTGGAAAACAATTTTGCAAGAAAATGGTCCCAAGAAACAAGCTGGAGTAGCCATTCTTATATAGGATAAAATTGATTTTCAACCAAAAGTTGCCAAGAAAGATAAGGAGGGTCACTTCATTCTGGTCAAAGCAAAAGTCTACGAAGATGAGTTCTCAATTCTGAACATCTAGGCTCCAAATGCAAGGGCACCCACAGTCATAAAAGGAACTTTTCTAAAGCTCAAAGCACACATTGCACCCCACACAGTAAGAGTGGGAGACTTCAACAACTGACTCTCAACAATGGACAAATCATGAAAACAGAAACTAAACAGAGACACAGTGAAACTAACTGAAGTTATGGACCAAATGGATCTAACAGATATTTATAGAGCATTTCACCCTAAAGCAAAAGAATATACATTCTTCTCAGCATCTCATAGTACCTTCTCCAAAACTGACCATATAACTGGTCACAAAACAGTCCTCAACAGACACAGAAATATTGAAATTATTCCATGCACCTTATCAGATCACCACAGACAAAAACAATGGAAAACACACATACAAGTGGATGTTGATCAATGCTCTCCTCAACGATAGCTTGGTCAAGGAAGAAATAAAGAAAGAAATTAAAGACTTTTTAGAATTAAATGAAAATGAAGACACATCATACCAAAACTTATGGGACACAATGAAAGCAGTGCTAAGAGGAAAACTCATAGCTCTGAGTGCCTCCAAAAAGAAAATGGAGAGAGCCTACACTAACAGATTGACAGAGCACTTGAAAGCTCTAGAACAAAAAGAATCAATTACATCCAAGAGGAGTAGGCGGCAGGAAATAATCAAACTCAGGGCCAAAATCAACCAAATAGAAACATAAAGAATTATATGAAGAATAAACCAAACCAGGAGCTGATTCTTTGAAAAATCAACAAGATAGATAAACCCTTAGCCAGACTAACCAGAGGGCAAAGAAGCACCAGGAAAATTAATAAAATCATTAATGAAAAAGGAGACATAGCAACAGAAACTGTGGAAATTCAGAAAATCATCAGATCCTATTACAAGAACTTATACTCAACAAAGTTGAAAATCAGGATGAAATGGACACCTTTCTTGATACATACCAGGGGCCAATGTTAAACCAGGATAAGATAAACCTTCTAAATAGTCCCAGAAGTCCTGAAGAAATAGAAGCAGTCGTTAATAGTCTCCCATCAATAAAGAGCCCAGTGCCAGATGGGTTTAGCAGGGAATTCTATCAGATCTTCAAAGAAGAGGTAATACCAATACTCTTCAAATATTCCAGGAAATAGAAACTTGAGGAACACTATGCAACTCATTCTATGAAGCCACAATAACACTTATACATAAACCAAACAAAGACTGAACAAGGAAGGAGAACTTCAGACCAATCTCCCTCAAGTACATTGATGCAAAAATAATCAACAAAATTCTAGCCAACCAAATTCAAGAATGCATCAAAACTATAATTCATCATGATCAGATAGGCTTCATCCCAGGGATGCAGGAATGGTTTAATATATGGAAATCCATCAACACAATCCACTATATAAACAAAATCAAGGAAAAGAACCACATGGTCATTTCATTAGTAGTGGTAAAAGCTTTTGACAAAATCTGGCATCCCTTTATGAAAAAAAGTCTTGGAGAGAGTGGGAATACAAGACTCACACCTAAACATAGTAAAAGCAATATACTGCAAATCAGTAGCTAACATCAAACTAAATGGAGAGAAACTTGAAGCAATATCGCTAAAATTGGGGACCAGACAAGGCTGCCCACTCTCTCCCTTTCTATTCAATATAGTACTTGATGTTCTAGCCAGAACAATCAGACAACAAAAAAAAAGGTCAAAGGTATACAAATTGGAAAAAAAAAGAAGTCAAAATATCACTGTTTGCAGATGATATGATCGTATACTTAAGCGACCCCAAAACTTCCGTCAGAGAATTCCTAAAGCTGATAAACAACTTCTACAAAGTGGCTGGATATAAAATTAACTCAAGCAAATCAGAAGCCTTCCTCTACTCAAAGGATAAACAAGCTGAGAAAGAAATTAGGGAAATGACACCCTTCACAATAGTCCCAAATAATATTTCATACCTTGGTATGACTCTAACAAAGCAAGTGAAAAATCTCTATGAAAAAAACTTGATGCCTCTGAAGAAAGAAATCAAAAAAGATCTCAGAAGATGGAAAGATCTCCCATGTTCATGCATTGGCAGGATCAATATAGTAAAAATGGGCATATTGCTGAAAGCAATCTACAGATTCAGTGCAATTCCCATCAAAATCACAAATCAATTCTTCATAGATCTAGAAAGAGCTATTCTCAAATTCATCTGGAATAACAAGAAACCAAGGATAGCAAAAACTATTCTCCACAACAAAAGATCTCCTGGGGGAATCACCATCCCTGACCTCAAGCTCTACTACAGAGCAATAGTGACAAAAACTGTTTGATATTGGTATGGTGACTGGCAGGAAGATCAATGGAATAGAATTGGAGACCCAGATACGAACCCACACATGTATGGTCACTTGATATTTGACAAAGGTGCTAAAAACACCCAGTGGAAAAAGATAGCATTTTTAACAAAAGGTGCTGGATCAACTGGTGGTCAGCATGCAGAAAAATGCAAATAGACCCACTCTTATATCCTTGTACAAAGCTCAAGTCCAAGTGGATCAAGGACCTACACATAAAACCAGATACACTGAAGGTTATAGATGAGAAACTGGGGAAGAATCTTGAACACATGGGAATAGGGGAAATGTTCCTGAACAGTACACCAATGGCTTACGCCCTAAGAATAAGAATCGACAAATGGGACCTCATGAAGCTGCGAAGCTTCTTTAAGGCAAAGGACATGGTCAGTAGGACAAAAAGGCAACCAATAAATTGGGAAAAGATCTTTACCAATTCTACATCTGATAGAGGGCTAATATTCAAGGTATACAAAGAACTCAAGGAGTTAGGCTCAAGAGAGTCAAATAACCCTATTAGAAAATGGGTACAGAGCTAAACAGGGAATTCTCAAGTGAGGAAACTCGAATGGTTCTAAAGCACCTAAAGAAAGGTTCAGCATCCTTAGTTATCAGGGAAATGAAAATCAAAACAACACAGAGATTCCACATCATACCTGGTCAGAATGGCTAAGATGAAAAACTCAGGGGACAGCAGATGCTGGAGAGGATGTGGCGAAAGAGGAACACTTCTCCATTGTTGGTGGGATTGCAAGCTGGTAAAACCACTCTGGAAATCAGTTTGGAGATTCTTCAGAAAATTAGACATAGTGCTACCTGAGGACCCAGATGTACTACTCCTGGGTACAGTAGATGCTCCTACATGTAATAAGATCCCAAAAGATGCTCCTACATGTAATAAGGACACATGCTTCACTATGTTCATAGCTGCCTTATTCATAATAGTCAGAAGCAAGAAAGAACCCAGATGTCCTTCAACTGAGGAATGGATACAGAAACTGTGGCATATATACACAATGGAGTATTATTTGGCTATTAAAAACAATGAATTCATGAAATTCTTTGGCAAATGGATGGAACTAGAAAGTGTCATCCTGAGTAAGGTAACCCAATCACAAAAGAATGCATATGGCTTGCACTCATTGATAAGTGGATGTTATCCCAAATGCCCAGAATAAACAAGTTACAATTCACAGACCACAGGAAGCTTAAGAAGAAAGAATACTGAAGTGGGGGGTGCTTGGGTTCCTCTGAGAAAGGGAACAATACACTTACAGGAGCAATAATGGAGGCAAAGTGTGGAGCAGGGACTGAAGAAAAGGCCATCCAGAGACTGCTCTACCTTGGGATTCACCCTGTAAACAGTTACCAAACCCCAACACTACTATGGATGACAAGAAGCACATATCAAAAGGAGCATGCCATGGTTGTATTCCGGGGCCCTGCTAGAGCCTTATAAATACAGAGGCAGATGCTAGTAGCCAACCATTGGTCTGGGAGTGGGGTCCCTAATGGAAGAATTGGAGGGCAGTCCAGAGGAACTGAATGGGTTTACAGTGCCACGGGAAGAACAAGGATGTTGACCACCTAGAAACTCCAGTACTCCCAGGGACTAAACAAGCAAACAAGGGGTTCACATGGTTCCAGTCAAAAATGTGGCAGAGGAATGCCTTGTAGGGCATCAATTGGAGGAGTGGTCCTTGGTCAGGTGAAGGCTAAATAGATGCCCCAACAAGGGGAAATTGGGGGGAGAAGTGGGAGTGGGTTGGGTGGAAGGGCATATACTTGGAGGCAGGGAATAGGAGGAGTGGTTGGGGAGTTTTGGGGAGGGGGAAAACTGGGAAAGGTTTTACCACTTGAAATGTAAATGAAGATTATATATATAAAACTCTGACCCAGAATTGTTCCTATCAAAAAGAATGCAGGGAATAAAATGAAGAAGGAACCAGTACCTGCCTAACTTTGGACCCATCTCCAGGAGAGGGTCCAAGGCCTAACAGTATTACTGATGCTATGTTATGCTTACAGACAGGAACCTAGCATTACTGTCCTCTGTCCGGTCCAACAAGCATCTGACTGAGACAGATACATATATTTATGACCTACCATTGGACTGAAGTCAAGGACCCCTATGGCTGAATTAAGGAAAGGCTGGAAGAAGTTGAGGAGGAGGGCAGTCCATAGGAAGACCATAGGGTTCTAAAAATCTGAACCCTGAGATCTCTCAGACACATGATCTGGTCTGAGGTCCCCAACACATGCACGGCAGAGGACTGCCTATTTTGTTATCAGTGGAAGAAGAGGTGCCTTGAGAGACTTGAGGCCCCAAGGAATAGGGAGACATGTTGAGGGGGAATCCTCTTAGAGACAGGTGGGAGGAGGAATGGGATTAGGAACTCTGACGGTATACTGGGAGAGGGACAACAACTGGACTACAAAAAATTAAAAATCATTAAAAAATGTAGGGAAATATATCTAACTAGTTATATATAAAATATATTCCTTAGCATTAGTATAGTATTTTATAAAAAGTAAAATTTTGTTATGAAATGCAAAAAATATATTAGAAAAAATAACTCTTACAATCTATCTATTTGGAAAAGCATATCTATATCACACTTATTCTAAAATCATAAAATTTTATTTAGTTATAGTTGCTAAGAGCTGTTAAAGGTATAATATTTACCATTGATTATAGAAACATGTTACTGTTATTTTAAAAATAAAATTGATGGAATTGTATTTTTATATATACACAAAAATTGTAAATTGAATAGGTTTGCCCCCTTTAGATTCATGTGTTTGAATCATTGGCCATAGGGAGTGGCACTATCAGGAGGTATTGTCTTATTGAAAGAGTTGTGGCCCTGTTGGTGGAAATATGTCATTATGTAGTTGGGCTTTGAGAGCTCTTATGCTTAGACTAAAGCATACTAGTTTAAAAAACCAAGGGTTTGATTCTATAAAGAGGGAACTATGCAATGGTATGCAATGGCCATTTTAAGAATTCTGTTTAAAAACTAAACAAGGATATTACAATTAAACTTCCAAAGAAGGTATATTATAATTAATGCACCACTCAAATGAAAACAATTGTTTTACTGTGAAGAGACACCATGACCAAGACCTATCTTACAATGGCAAACATTTAACTAGAGCTGGCCTACAGTTCAGCAGTTTGATCCATTATCACCATGGTGGAAAGCACTGCACCATGCAAGCAGACATGGTGCTAGAGGAGCCAAGAGTTTTCTCTATTGACCTGCAGGTAGCAGTAGGGGACTAAACTCTGATTCCAAGGAGTCTGCTCATAAGAGCTTTCAAAGCCCAATTACATAATGACATATTTTCACCAACAAGGTCACAACTCTTTCAATAAGACAATACCTCCTAATAGTGCCACTCCCTATGGCCAATCATTCAAACACATGAATCTAAAGGGGGCAAACCTATTCAAATCACCAAATTCTACTCCCTTACACCCATAGGCTTGTATCTATAACATATTGCAAAATGCATTTAGTCCAACTTCAAAAGTTTCCATAGTTTATCACGATCTCAATAATATTTAAACTTCAACACGTTTAGTTCCTCTGAGATTTATCCAATTACTTATCCATAATCCCCTATACAAACAAAATTAGAAAACAGGCC
Organism: Tokudaia muenninki; assembly: GCA_036184385.1. NCBI lineage: Eukaryota > Metazoa > Chordata > Mammalia > Rodentia > Muridae > Tokudaia > Tokudaia muenninki. Next base: position 28,077,751 of record BTHS01000019.1, read on the forward strand.
ATATACTTTCAACATTAAAGAATATATTACAATTAAAAAATATCATAGTGAGGAAATACTGGATCACAGCAAAACCAAAACCCAGCTGGGCAAGCTGTATCTGAATGTTTGTTGTCCAAATTCTTTCAACTTTGTTGACTGTAACACAGTTTTTTCTCTTGGACTGGTTCTACTCCCTGTTAGCAGCTTTCTTCAACAGGTTTCTCATGGCTCTGGCAACTCTAACATCTTGGGGTCTCTATGGCAACTTCAATTTCAAATCTTCTTGCTCTAATATCTGGGATTCACACATGATATTTCAGGTTCCTACTAAGGGTTTCTGTTTTGAATGGGCCTATTGCTGTTTGTATTTTGATGCCAATTTTGCTCTCCTGGGAGGAGCTGAAGACACAGAGTGAGTCACATACCCAGTTGACTGCTTGTGATCCAATCCCCTAATGAATAAAGGAGCCTATCACTGGGCAAGAAGGTGGGACTTCTGGGTTGGACAGAGGAAGAGAAGGAGGAGGAGAGAGTGAGAGACTTTTGGAATGGGGAGAGCATAAATGTAAGATGTAGCTTCTTAAGTTTCCCGGTATAATGGGTGGATCACATTTAATAAGACTTACAAGATTGGGTTTTAGTTCTTGTGCTCAGAGATTGTTACCATTGTTTCTGAGCTAATCTTATGTGATGCTTTTCTTTTTGCAATGATTTGGATTCCAGAGAGAAAGGTAGAGTGGCAAAGAATGTGTTTCCTGATGCCCACCACAAAGGCTTTGGGGACTTTAAAGCATGGAGCTAGGATGGTAGTGACCTACCAATGGGAACCTAGTGAGCTAGGTAGAGAGATTGTGGAGTTCTGAGTCAGAGTCTCCACAAGATAAAAACAGGTTGGTCATTGCCAGCTGGTGCATGACCACAGCCAGGCCACTGAGACAGAGTTGCCAGCACAATCGCGGGAACATGCTGGTTCTTTTTTAATATTTCCCCAAAACAGGCTTCAGTCATTTCTACAGCTCTACCATATGTAGTATTCTAGGTTTTGCCTCACCCTCTTTGCATGATCCCGTTCATCCTGGACCTTCAACTGCCACTGAGGCTGCACCTTCACCCAATGACCTTTCCTGGCCTCTCACAGTTATATACTTCAGCTGTTCTCTCTCAAAACCAGTAACACAGGATGATTCTTACACATTACCAAGTCTGGCTGTCAGGAAGAGTTCTATTTCTGTAATTTAGCTTCTTTGTGCTTTCAGAAAACACTCCCAAAAGAAATCATCTAAGTGATGCTCTTCTCTTCCTAATGATTGCTAATGCCTAAGCCCCAGCTAACTAGCATCAATTGTCCCACTAAACCCTTCTATTCTTGACTCTAAATGTATAGCTATAAGACTGAAGTTCCTAAGTTTTGTTGCTTTCTGGGGATAGAGCATGGCTCCCTTGTTCAATCAGAGTTTAATCAGATATTTGCATGCCTCTCTTTCCTGAGTCCTAAGAGTAAAGGAGTGTAACATGATGCCTGAATCTAAGTTTTTCTTGACCTACAACTTACTCAGTATCTAGCCTTGAACTCAGATCTCTCTCTCTCTCTCTCTCTCTCTCTCTCTCTCTCTCTCTCTCTCTCTCTCTCTCTCTCTCTCTCTCTCTCTCAATTAAAGGTGTCTACACCAAACTTGGACCTAAGTTTTATTTAATTCTTTTTCACAAGACCTTTATAAGGAAAGGCACTATGTCTCAAGATCTAGATCAGAGGTTTACCCTTCTCTTTCGGATTGTATCTCATTCCAGACATAGTCAAGCTGACAAATGAGAATAGCCATTATAATCAATCTCCCTTTTTTCCAAACCAAAACAATATCCCAGTCATAATAATGCCAAATGTGATATAACATTTCTGTGCTCAACTGCAAACACATTAACAAATATTATTTGGTGGGTGGGATCTTGCCACAAATTTACCAGTCCCTTAAATTTTTATCACCTTGAACACAAGATTTAGCTCAATTCTATTTCTGGGCACCCTTTCATCCTTGAATCATAGATTTTGTATTGTTCTTTTCTAGGCTTCTTATAGTTCATTAAAACACTCTTCATAAGAGTATACCTCAGGGCAGTTTTTGCTAACTTTTTGAGAATTCAATTGTCAAGGCTATTAATCTAAAATTATTTACTTTACCCTAAGGCAGAATCTTGGACCACAGCATAAAGCAGTAACATTCTTTGCCCAAATATCAGAAAAGTCTCTAGGTCACACACTAAAATTATTCTCCATTTTATCTGCTTGAACCAGGCTTACATACTTCAAATCACCCTCATTACAACTATTTTCTATGTTCCTACTGGTATGGCCCATTAAGCTCTACTTAAAACAATCAACTGATTTACTTATCTAAAGTTCCAAAATCCATATTCCTTAAAACAACATACTGGTCATGCTATCACAGTAATACCCCAGTCCCTGCTACCATAACCTATATAAGTTAAGGTTTTATTGTTTATAAGTGAAGACACACCATGACCAAGTCCCCCTCATTTTTAGCAAATGCTTTCTTATTTTATTTTAGTACTTTTTATTAAGAATTTTATTCATTTACATTTCAAATGTTATGTGCCCTTCCCCGTTAGAGTTCCACCAAGCCCCCATCCCATCCCTCCTCTCCGCCTCCCCTTTGCCTCTGTGAGGGTACTCCCAGTCATCCACTCCTATCTCACTACTCTTGAATCCCCATCTGATGCGGCATCAAGCCTCCAAAGGAGGCTCCAAAGGACCAAGGATCTCCCCTCCCACAGATGTCAGATAAGGCCATCCTCTGCTATGTATTTATCTGGAGCCATAACTCCCTCCATGTGTACTCTTTGGTTGGTGGTTTAGTCCCTGGGAGCTCTGGGTGTTCCAGTTAGTTGATATTGTTCTTCCTATGGATTTTCAGTCCCCTTCAGCTCCTTCAGTCCTTCTCCTAGCTCTTCCATTGGGTTCCTTGGTCTCAGTCCAATGATTGACTGTGAGTGTCTGTATCTGTATTGGTCAGGTGCTGGTAGGACCTCTCAGGAAACAGGCATACCAGGATCCTATAAGTAAATGCTTCTTGGCATCTGCAATAGTGTGGGGGATTTGGTGTCTGCAGATGGAATGGATCCCTAGTTGTGTGTGGAGGGCTCTCTGGATGGCCTTCACTTCAGTCTTTGGAACACGTCCAATCTTATAAAGGCAAATATTTAATTGGGGATGGCTTACAGTTCAGAGGTTTAGTCAGTTATCATCATGGTGGAAAGCATGGCACTATACATTATATATTAGGTGCTGGAGGAGTCAAGAGTTCCACATCTTGATTTGCAGGCAGGAGAAGGAGACTGTCTTCTTCAGGCAACCCGAAGTTGACTCTGATTCCAAACTCTTAGGAGTTTTCCCTTAGGAGCCTCAAAGCTCACCTATACAGTGGCACACTTCTTCCAGCAAGGCTACACCTCCTCCAGTAAGGTCATAATTTCTAATAATTCCATTACCTATGGACAAGCACTCAAGACATTGATATAATGTCTGCCAGGATAATATTGCTATAATATAAATGAGTTAGATTATATGGTATTCTTTTTATGAACTTTTAATTTATACTAATATGCCTGTTTTTCTTACTACATTCAATTGACACATTAACATGTCTACTTACTTTCTAGGATGGCCATTCATACCTACCACCTCTGCTACTGTGACTTTAAATTGTGAGGATTGCCTTGAGTTTAAAATTTTGAGATCAACCTGAGTAACATTTATTTCTCAAATAAGAAAAGAAAAATTTCTACTTGGAAATTTGATTCAATAAAATGACAACAGAATTTTAGAACAGTTACTGTGATTACACTAAAATAAATCACTAACAATAGAAAATTTGGAATGATATTAATATAGAAGAATAGATTCCTTATTTATAAAGTTGAAGTAAATGATTCTTCAAGTTGAAGCTGAAAAGATGTGGCACCTGATTTATTCTTCTTGGTTTTTAAATCTCATTAAGTTTCACACGATCTGCTTTCAATCTCAATAAACAATACCTACTTCAAGAATGGCAAGCTGCAATACAAAAATGAAAGTTTAGTAGCATAATAAAATAGATGAAAGGTCTATACATTTTCATGTTTTAAAGAAGGGTGTGGAAAAGTAAAAGAACATAAATTCTACATGCTTATAATTCCATAAGATTTCAACATTGATAATCAAAATTATATCATATTTGATTTGGTTTGGATTTTGAATGTGTAACCAGAAACACAAGTTTATGACTTGATTTCTAGTTGTTTTTTTACTGAGAGGTATGAATATAGAAAATAAGCCCTTGAGAATAAAGAAAGATATTGGTGCCCTGAATTTGGAGATAATATTATAAAGCCTGTTCACTCCTATTTTCTGTAACTGTTTATTATCATGAAGTGAACAGGCCTCTTCAGACATGTATTACTACAAGAGTAAATTGTCTAAAAAGAGATTTTAGTGAAGTAATCTATCTAGAACCTTGAGCAGGCCTATATTAATTCTTATTTGTAATTTTTGAATTTATATAATATATATATGCACATGAACATATCTATCTATATAGCTATCTATATTTATATTTATATCTATCTATCTATCATCTATCTATCTATCTATCTATCTATCTATCTATCTATCTATCTATCTATCATCTATCTATCTATCTATCTATAGAGAGAGAGAAAGAAAGAGAGAGAGAGAGGATGCTGGTAGGGGGTATGGAGGTGTGTCTTAATGCTGGGGACAGCAAACAATGACAGGGACTGCCTGCAGTAGGCCATGATAGAGACATCTCTGAAGCCCGCAGCAGCTCCTTATAGAAAAGGATGGTGTCTGGGACCCTGAGAAGCAGGACACATGTCCCTCCAGGTGACCTGCCATTTGAAATAAGAGACTGTCTGCAGTAAGCCTAGATGGAGACATTTCAGTAGCCCATGGCAGCTCTTTATAACAACAGTTGTTCCCATTTCTCCTAACCTTAGCCCTGGACAATAGTTGTATAGATTTCATTTGTGCGTGACTGTTTTCAGTTGGCCTTGGTGTGCATAATTATTCTATTATATCTGACTTTCTTACCTCTTTCCCCTTCTGCTCTGGCAAATTCTGTGAAACTAGATGTTCCCTGTTATAGTGATTCTTGAACAATTGAGAATTGAGGCATGGGGCACAGCACAGCACAGTCCTAATGGCCCAGGTGCATGCTGTGTTTTCCCATCTTAGAAACAATGCAATAACTGCACAATGGTAGTCCCAGATTAATGCTTGACTTGCAAAGAAAATTTGATGAAATTATTAGAAAATGAATTAGAACCAACATTGGGACCCCAAAGAAAGAAAAAACTATTAAAGTTATGAAATAAGTTTTTTACAACATTTGAGAGTGGTTCCTGGATAAGCAAGTATAGAATATGTAAAATTTTAGATTAGTAAAACTAAGCCAAAACATTGGGACTCTTAAGAGAGTCAGTGTGTGCAATGTGTAGAAGTGGAAAGCTAGGGGAACTACTGAGTTAAGGGCTAACTTGATTCTTTCTGGCCACTGCCTGGCAGCTTTGCCTATGCCATTTATCATTAGAGCTTTACAAGAAAATGCAAGTATCTGACCTTGGAGCTCTGAGTTCTGAAGTATAATAGTTAAAGTTTAAATAATGATAAGTTAGCAATTATTATTATTTTGGCTATAGGCCTGGGAATAAGGAAGCTTGAAACTTTGGGGAACAATTGTAATTCTTGATAGGGTAGTGCTATTTGGGGGGGGGGAATGCCAAGGAAGTAATGACTTTAGAGTAATATTTAATTCTATTTTCAAATTTCAAGAGGTTGTACAATTCAGACATATTTTCTCTGGATGTGAATGGTACTCATTGGGACCCAGATCAGTTTTCACAGTAGAGCTTACTACAATGCCTGTTTCCCACCTGAGATTCCATGGGTCCTGAATATAGAAGAGTGTCTTATGCCATTGATAGAAGAGGTGACTGGTCTGTATCCTAACATATGTATCTCCAATATGGCAGCCTTCATATACATCTGGCCATTACTTATGATCATCTTTTGTCTGGTCAAAGCAGAAGCAAATAAAGAGGTTATCATATTTAGACTGAGTGGTGGATATAAGGGTGACAGCAGGTTTAATTGGCTCCTGGAATCCAGCTATGGAACAATTTTTGACCCTAGTTGGAAAGACTGTTATCATTGGTGGCTTTTTGCACCTTGAATCTGAAGACATTAGGAATATCCTGGATGGTAACAAACAGCAGGAAGAGAAGGAGAAGCCCATATCTAATACAATAGCTGCCAGAGTAGAGTCTTAGTTCTCTGGAGCTGGGAACAAAAGCGGGTGGTTCCAATGTCTTCTGGAGCTTAAGGAAGTAGGGTCCTGGTTGGATAAATGTGCAAGAAGAGGAGGTATGCATTTTGAGGTAGAGAAGTAAAGGTTTGAAGTAAGACAGGTGGACCCAATGAAAGAGTCTGTAAAACTTAGCAGCTTAAGGAATCACAAAAAAAATTATCCTGAAAGGGCCCTGCCATTTAGAAGAGAAGGGTGAGGGTTGATAGTCTGGGGGGCGGGGAGAGAAGAATATGATCTTCAGTGTTGAAAGGGAGTGGGCAGAGGGGATAATGTGTGGCCTTGGTAGAAAGTGGTCAGCAAAATTCCCTAAGAGAGACTGGTGGTAAGTGGTGATCATGGAGGGGAGAACATTTAGGTGAAAGACCAATAGTTAGAACTGGTCATCTGGACATGAGCTCAAAAGGGTGAAATGATAAGAGGTTGCTTATGGGGAGCCCATATCCTAAAAAAGAGGCAGAGGTAGTTTTACCCGATCAAGGTTTCTGTGACAGTTTGGCAAGAGTGGTTTTTAGAGAACAATTAGTCTGCTCTATTTTTTTCCTGAAGTTTTGGGACAATAAGGAATAAGAAAATGCCAGGGGATGTTCAGGACTTTAGGTAGAGTTTAAGAAACTTGAGAGGTGAATTCAGGATCATTGTCTGGCTTGAGTGAAACTGGAATTCCAAATTGGAGAATGATCTCTTGGAAGAAGAGATCTGAAACTGTCTGAGCCCTTTTGATGTGGTGGGAAATTCCTTCACACACCATAAGAACAAGTCCACCAAGACAAGGTGGTACTTGACACATTTGACTGTGAGCATATAGGTAAGGTCAAGTAGCCTGTCAGTTCTAGGCAGGGAACCTCTAGCATGGTGGTGGGAAAAGGGGTGCTATTATACCTGGAGTAGAGTCTGACATCTGACAGATTTTGCAAGAGGCAATGATAGATTTTAAGAAACCTAAGTCCTCAGGGGTAGGCTATAGGTGGGTTTTAACACAATAAGACAATGCTTGACTGTTAGGATGAAAGAGCTGGTAAAAATAGGACAGAGTTTGACAAGTGTCAGCGGATGAGAAAAGGGAAGTAGCTTATAGTTTATAGGCTTGTCTAGAACCGTAAGTGCTGCAGTTCTAGATCTCTATTTAGCAACAGAGGGGTTCTAGAAGTCCCAGACATTGGGGTCTACCTGAGAGGCTGACAAAGGAAATGACATGTTAGTGCTAGCAGGTTGGGTGACTAGAAGGAATAGGAGAAGGGTTACTGGCAAGTTTGGGTTTAGGCAAATGGAGGAAGCAAAGGAAATAGAGGTTCCCACTTTGGCTGTAAGATCTCTTCCTAATAAGGTGACAAAGCACACAGGTATTACCAAAAATGAAATGATTGAGAGGAACACTCCTAAAATTGCAAGTCAGTGGTGGGGTCCAATGAGCTTGGTAAAGGCTGTCTTCCTACCCTGACAATAGGGAAATGAGAAGGAGAGGTAGGGACTCAAAACTCCATCAAGACCAAGGTAGTGGCCCCATTGTCCAAGATGAAGAAAATGGGCTGCCCTGATACTATAATGACCATATGCTGCACCCTGCTGGTGAAGGAAATGGTTGAGTCAAGGGAGCTCAGAATCCTTCAGTCATTATGACCAAGCCTAGGAGATGAGCTGAAGAGCAAACTGGGAGTGATGTCTCTCTCTCCCTAGAGGCATGAGGGCAATCAACAATATCACTCTTGAAGGCACTTCGGACATGGCCTTGGTGACTTGTGGGATTAGAGCAAGCCTATGCCCAGGTGACTGGAGCTGGTAGTACAGCACTTGCCAGAATATGGAAATTTTGTGTGAGGGCCTTTTCATCTCTCTCATGGTACACTTTAAAGGCCAGTGCCAAAACTATTACCTGTAGAGTAAGGAGTCCTCCTCCCTCTAAGCATCTAAGGTTGGTCTTAATATCAAAGTAGTTTTAGGAAAAGAAGTAGGTCATCAAAAGTTGTTTACCTTCTGGATTTTCAGGAAATAAAATAGTAAATAGTAAGAGTGTAAGACACTCTAAAAATTGAGATGGGTTTTCTTGTTATCTTGGATGACCTCTTGGAGTTTTTTAAAAATTTACTGATATTATGGCAGCCTTATGGGTAGCCAGTAGGCAGGATATGAATAGGTCTATAGCTAAAATAATATGTTGAGTATTATAATATCATTGTGGATCCTAGTCAGGCTCCATCTCAGAACCAATCAGGTATGGCTATTCCAGTATGGTGTACTCTGTCTGCATGTATTCTATCCAGTTGCCAAACTTACCTGTGTTGCTGAAGGAATAAATTATTACTGAGAATCATATGTATATCATGGAAAGTCAAGCTAAGATTGAGTGATATACTGAAATTCTTTAACAAGGGTAGAAGATTTTGAGGTATAAGATCCCAGTCTTTTTTTTTTATTTCAGAAAGTTCATTTAACAAGAAGAGTACATGTACCCTATTCAGACTGTGTACCCCAGCAACTTCCCAAGGACAGAACTTGGGGCAGTCTGGGTCAGGGAAGACATAGGGCAGACTATCTATAAACTGAGAGTGAGTGGTTGGATGGCTAAAAGTTGTACCAGTGTAGGACAAATAGAATGTCCTATAGCTGTCAAAGGAGAGGATGATTCTGAAGAGGCCTTGAGTGGCAGCTCTGGAGAAGTCTGGTGAGGAGAGGTAACAGGAGTTTGAGAACCAGGAGAGATTGTAGAGGTAGGTCACGGATAATAAGGAGGAGGTTCATTAGCTGGAAAAGGGATTGTAGAAGTTTTGTCTGGTTGAAATCATAACTAGATGATGTTAAATTGGGGAACAGAAGGAGAAAAAGAAGGATTGGAGCAAAAATAAGAAAATTTCAAGACATAGAGACTCTCCTTCCACTTTCCAGATTGCTGGCAATAACGATAAAGATCTTTTAAAATAGTAGGATCCAAAGTATCATTAAGCAGCCATTTGAAGTTGTTACCTAGTGGGCATTGGGCCCTACCTGATTACAAAAGTGGGTAAGTTTGAAAGCTTTTAAAACAGGAGCTAGATTTAGAGGTTGGAGATTTTCCAGGAGGCATCCCAATGAGAAGCCTGGAGGTAGAGACAAAGGTGAAGCACAGAGGTTGAGAGTAGATGCTATTAATCCTACTGCACTTCAGTGTCCCCAGTAAATATCAATGAGCAGCTAGGCTAGATTATCAGGTTGTCATGAGGTAGCCTAGGGGATGAGCTGCAGGGCCATCACTGAGGTATGAGGCCAAGGCTGGAGGGAAAACAGTTTACTGAGGACTAGGATTTTCCAGCAATGAGAGAGAGAGAGAGAGAGAGAGAGAGAGAGAGAGAGAGAGAGAGAGAGAGAGAGAGGAAGAAGAAGAAGAAGAAGAAGAAGAAGAAGAAGAAGAAGAAGAAGAAGAAGAAGAAGAAGAAGAAGAAGAAGAAGAGGAGGAGGAGGAGCAGGAAGAAGAAGAGGAAGGAGGAGGAGGAGGCAAGGGAGAAGGATAGGGGTCACCCAAGTGTAGAGGTCTTAAGATGATGAGTCACCAAGAAGGGTGGGCCAGTTATAAAAATGGTGGATACATCCATCCTTGAGAAGAGTAGAGGGTAGCCAGCCCTCCCATGGGATCAGGAGCCATTTATGCTGACTAGGGCTGGAAGCTTATCATTTCACTGATGTTTGGATGAAGAAGACTAGTGATCCAATGGCTTGAAAGTGAGCCTGTGGCAGACTTCTCAGTATGAGGTTCTGGCCTGTGGGTTTACCCCACATGGCTATGCTCACCCCACATGGCGGCAAAATCATGATCTCATGCCTCACATGGTGGCAAGACCATGTCCCTAGAGTCTATGATCTCAGTCAAAGCACCACTGTTAGAACTCTGTAGCATATCCCAATAAATTCAAACTATACACTAGATATCAAGTGGGAGATTCATTGGCAGGGGAAATTGAGGCAGCCTCTGGGAGAGGGCGTAAAGAAAAGAGAGGCAGGCAGAGAGAACCAGACTTTTATTGGTCCTGTGGCTCATGTGCAAAGTGATATGGGACAGGGCCCATGGCACATGTCCAAAGGAACAGACATAAAGAGTGATGCTGTTACTACTTGGGCAACTAGAGATGTGGTCTTGCCACTGTGTCTCTAGAGAGCAGGTTGGAAAAATTCCTGACTGTCATCTATTCACATCTACCTATTCATGGATTTTCCTGATTGCCAATATATAACTTTATTTAAGTTTCCATGCTGAGATAGATACAAGTCCATTAAATCAGGAAGACGTTGCAGAAAGAAATCATGGCAGCAGGAAAGCAAGGAGCAGTGTTCATGTGCTCATAACCATACACAAAAGAGAGAACACATACTGGAAACAGGGTGAAACTACAAACTCAACATCTAGCCCAAAGTGAAATGTTTTTCTAGAAGGCTACATCTACTAAACTTCCTGAAACACTGTCAGAAACTGGAGACTACATACTCAAATATGCAAGTTTTGGGGTGTATTTCTCTTTATACTATAATATTACACTCTCTGGACACCATAGTTTCATATCTATATGAGAATAAAAAATGTAGTTATTTTAGCTTCAAAGGACCCCAGCATTTATACTCTTAATATTGGTTAAAATTACAACCACTTGGTGCCCAGCTTGCTACAGTCTATGGGTGAAGAGAGCACTGTGGGGTACTTGCCCTTCCCCAGGGTGGTGAGGAGATGATGATGGCAGGGGCAGTGCTGATGGATGGGTCCCAGTTGGAGAGAGGGCTAAGATGCTGACCATGAAGGTATGGGCCTTACTGGGCTGCAATAGAACATTTACTAGGCAGTAAAAGATACATGCCTACATGAACAAATGTTCCTGAATGTGCTCTCTGCCCCAGGAGGAGAACTTGATTGCACATCATGAGGTCAAATGCCAGAGGAAAACATTTTCTGTAATCTACGGGATTCCAGAAGAGAAAAGAAATGGTATTATTCTGATCTGAAGTACCTTGAAGTCTCATCAACAGAAGATGGCAGGCCCTGTAAAAGCACTTCCATGGCAATTAGGCCCCTTGAAAAAGGTCTCAAAGTAAAACAAGGCAGAAGAGAAAACTCACAGATTTCTACACGTGCAAAAGAGCTTGAGGAAAAGCAAAACTGAGCTGTAGTCTGAAGAAAAAAATAGATGAGTCAATTGAGAGCCAGAAGGAAGAAGGTATGCAGATTGATCTTATTGATGGCAAAGTCAGTGACTTATGTGAATGCCACAAAGTAGTTATCCAGGGAGACTTTTTGGTAGAATACCATAGGGAGTTCTTTAAGACCACCTATGCTAAGAAGTAGGAGGCTCTGTCTGCTCAAGACCCTTCACTTACTTTTTGCTAATTACTTCAGATGTTTTGAAAAAGTATATTAAAGATTCCTTTTTTATTTAGTATTTAAATCTCTGTTAATAGGTTTTTAAGGTATACTTGAACAAATGATCCTATATTAGCAAAACATTAATATTCTAGTTGTCTTTGTACCTTTTTGCAAACAAGTTGCAAGTTTACGACACAGTCTAAGGCTATACAGAGAATTTGGATAATGAAGTCGAATATGATCTAGGAAGCATAGCCCTGCTGAAGAAGAAAGCTAGGACTCTCCCACACCCCAGGTCCAAAGATCTGAGAGTGGTGCTATTCAGCAAGCACAGCCTGGATGGTATGTTTCTAGGCTATTGTTCCTTCCAACATCTTGACAGGCATACACATTGATGTGTATGGATACTTTTTTTTTCTCTCTCTTTTTTTTTTATTTTCAAAGTTTTTTTTTATATACATTCAAAATCATTTCCCCTTTCCCGTTTCCTCCCTCCCCGAAAGTCCCATAAGCCCCCTTCCCTCCCTCTTTTCCCCATTCAACCCCCTCTCTCTTCTCTGTCCTGGCGTTCCCCTACATCCAGTCTTTCCAGGACCAGGGGTCTCTCCTTCCATCTTCTTAGAAATCTATTGATATGCGAATTGTGTCTAGGGTATTCCAAGATTCTGGGTTAATACCCCCTTATCAGTGACTGCATACCATGTGTGTTCTTCAATTCCAAGTGGATCAAGGACCTCCACATAAAACCAGACACGTATGGATACTTTTTAATAAAAGTTTTGAAGTAAGCTAGGCTTCCTCTCTGATTTCTCCAAAGCTTATCAAGGTCTGGCCAGGAACAGACATCTTCCACAGGTTTTTCCAGGTACCTACAAGCATCAGAAAGAACAGTCAGACTAGCTAGACAAAGGCCAGGTAAAGCACTGTTTTCCTGTGCAAGCATGGCAAGTCTCCTGAAACTGTATTAACTTTTTACAGAAATGTGAATACTGAATGTATTTAACAAAATGAAGTAAAATAAAAAAATATTGAAGGAGGAAAAAGGAAAAGTATTGAAAAAAGACCAGAAAAAATTTATGCATTTTGTAGGATTTGAACAAAGTGAAATGAGTGAGTTTTTCTGTTCTTCTGAGGTCCTTTTACTTTTTTTTATCTTTTTAGATTAGCTGCTAGGTTAGTACAGGAAAGATTTGAGAAGGTTCTCTATACTAAGAAAAAATGAGGTTTTGTAGTGAAACCAAAAATTATTAAACCCATAACCCCCCCCCCTTTTAACTCCAATTCAGCTGTATGGGAAAATATCCACCTGCTATCAAGGACACACCTCTTGTGTTTCATGAAGATAAAGACATTGCCAGTCTAGGATCCCTGTCAGCATCAGGCATCAGATGTGTTTGCCACTAGGATACCTGGCAGTCACCAAGATTTAGCAGCCAGAGAACCATGATAATAGCTTAATTTTGACCTCTGAGAGCAAGGGTAGGTGGCTTCTTTCTCCCTCCCTGGGAGGACTAATTCTCACCATTCACCATCTGCCTAGCAATTGGAGGTAAAAATCCAGGTGTAAGAACATATCCTTGACCCAATGCCTCTTCCCATTGCCCAGTCTCATGATGGTGCCCCTAAGAAAGTCTTGCCCATATTTGCTAGCAAGGGTAGTTGTCAGACTTGGAGAAAGGTCTGACAAGAAGGTGTAACTGTAAGATAAAAATGTCTAAATTATAATTGTTTGTGGCTTAGCTTTGTATTTAAATAACAAAGAGGAAATAAACTCGAATCTTTTGTATTCATAAAAATAAAGCACAAATAATAGTTAAAATCCAAACTCCTTATTGAAACTTGGAATATTTTTTTTTACTGTAGCCAGCTGTAAAATTGAGAGGCAAATTATGTACTTCCAACACAACACATATATTAATACTCCAAATGTTGAAATAAAAACGTATTTGATCAGAGCAAGAACAGAAATCAGCAAGGCAAAGAACACATCCTGCAACTCTGTTTCTACTATCAAAGAGCTTTGATGATTTTACTATTGCAGTGAACTACCTGAAAGATACATCATTATTTTAGTCTCCTTACACTCCCTTCATGCAGCGGTCCTGGACAGACATCCTACTACTATGGTAACTACAACAACTTGAGGTTTCAGCACAATCCAGGCTTCCCTTTTACAGCTTCCCATAATGCTTTCTTAGAGACTCTTGATGTCTCACAGCCTTAGTAGCTCTCTTAAACCATAGAAGTAATACTCCACAACTTTTTCACTCTTATATTCTTCATGCCTTTACAACCAGCACGTCCATGATGCTAATGGTAAGTTAGGCAGTCAGCTTGAGATGAAAACTGGCCAGTTTGCAACACAAAAGCAACACTTAATTGTATTGTATTGTATTGTATTGTATTGTATTGTATTGTATTGTATTGTATTGCTTTCTAGGAACAAACAAACTGGTAAGTTCTGTTTCATAACTTGGAAGCTTACATGTGTGCTGCCTTGTTCTGAGGGTGTTTTTACCTTTATTCCAGTGTATATCAGGTTTATCTATAATGTGGTTTGTTACCTTAATAAATACAGTTGTCTCATGCAGAAGTCTCATAGTTGTAACAGTAAGCTTTCTAGTGCTCATTTTCTCTCCAAATGTTTATTTTTTTTTCTTTTCTGCTTTTCAAGTTTTTCTTTTCACTTAAAACTTGCATAATCATTATCAATTATAACTAGGCCATAGAAATAGCATTGCACTCTTGCAATTATTCATTCTAAAAAATAATTTCACAAATTATTTTAAGTATATCACCAAGCAATTCCTTAGAATAACGGGGAAAACAGCAAGATCTTTTTTGTCAAAATATCATGAAATGACATCTTTGCCGTTATGATATCTTTGACAAAATATCTCACAAAATATAAAAGTATATTAGGAATTATTCTAGGATCAAGATGGAAGTTTGCTATTGACAACGGGGTAGGGAAGAGAGAAGACAAATTATGAGACAGTGGGACAAACTATGATTCAGTAAAGCTAATATAGTCTAGTTTAATTGCTAATACTGTCTGTTCAAAAACCCTGAACTATGTCTATATCACCTTCATTGCATTTAGAAGTGCTATATTTTATACTTCTACTATAATTGCTTTTAAATGTCTGCTTTCTAACTAATTTTCTTGCCCAAATTTACACCCCACTCCTGGTATCAGCTGATGTATTAGTGAATTTTCTGCTGCAATGTTAAAATGTCATGACTAAAGAGGCAAATAATGAAATTAAACTTTTATAAATACATATCAACATATATTCATATGTTCACATATATGTAACAATAGTTATTAAAAGACAAAAGAAAATAATAAAAAGGTGTGAAAGTAAAAATGACTTTAGCAGGGTAAAGAAGGGGGCAGTCTATGGATGAGACATGATATTGATATATGAGTCTAAATATAATCAACATATAATATATACATATGTGGGATATAAAACCATGCCAGAAAATTTGGTAAGGTAGAGAAGATCAAGACCTGGAGACTTAGTGGTCACACTCCTGAGACTTAAGTGACGTCTAGCTCCCTTGCATATTCCTGAATTGGATCGTGTGTCATGCTTCACACAGAAAAGAATCATGTTCTAAGGTCATGTAAGATCAAAACAGAATTCTCTGCTCTAATAAGGCCTGGAGAGATTAGCCAATAAGTTTCCTATCCCAGCCACTCCTCTCTGCAAAAGATATTTAATCTTAGGCCTATCCTGAGAAGTGGGGTATGGCTTTATGCATCTTCTTTCCACCATAACAATAAACTGTGTATAACCGTGGACTATGTCTTTTCAACAAGATCAGGGATAGGGAGTACTGAAGTAGGCCTTTGTCTACAGAGCCAATCTCCTGATGAAGTCCTCTCTGCACTCCCAGCCACAACTGTAAAGATAAGGATAATTACTCAACCTAAGACACACCATAAGCTGGAGCTACCCCTCCCCTCACCTCCCCAGGCTCCAGGCTA
The DNA here is from genome assembly GCA_036184385.1 of Tokudaia muenninki. Lineage (NCBI taxonomy): Eukaryota > Metazoa > Chordata > Mammalia > Rodentia > Muridae > Tokudaia > Tokudaia muenninki. The sequence continues at coordinate 28,093,427 of BTHS01000019.1, forward strand.
GATGTTCTCCACAGCCTGCAGGCTCCTGGCTCCGTTTTCTGCTCCTCAGTGATGTTCAGCAGCACCTGGATGTCCAAGAGTCTGAGAATTCCATAGCACTGATCTCTTAGCAGGCCTGAAGATCCCTGTGCCAGCTGAGACTGAATTTCCCCACCCCTAGAGGGTGTCTCAGGGTTTCCCTATAGCCCGGTCATATTCCCCGAGTTTTGCCTCTCCAAGAGGCCATGACCTGAGGTGGAGAGAATGTTGGCCTACAACCCTACATATATCAAATATAGGGAAAACCATTATTTTCTACAATTAACAAATGCTAATAAAATGAAAACAAGAACTTTTCATTTTTGTTTATGATTTGTTTCTGTTTTTTGTAGTATCAGAACTGTGTAATTAAGAAATAAAATAAGGAATAAAAAGCAAATGAATAGCATATCAAGAATAATTCTAGGATGAAGATTCATATTTCCTAGTGACAATGAGAGATAGTAGACAAGGTATGAGACAATGGGACTAATTAAGGTTCTTTCAAGTGAGCAGCATTATGCCCTGTGTTCTGTGTTAGACATGAATGAATGATTTGTGAAGAAGACATTTTGGCAATAGGCAGATCTGAAGAAAAGTCAGGTCTGTATGTAAATAGACTAAAGATAGGAGAAAATATCATTGTACCTCTTAATATCCAAACTCTGTGTGGCAAACCATAATCCTTCTGTAAAATACACTTGGATTTATTAAGAAACTATTTAGAGACATTGACATTGGTTATATAGTTTGGAGATATATAATCAATTGACCAGAGTACTTTGATGATTCCCCTACTCCATTATGCAGACTGATAGAATGTTATGTTCAATCAGACTGACAACAGGGTATGTTCAACAGCACGTTATCTTCAATCAGACTGTTATACAATAGATACAATATATGAATATTATTTTAAGCATCTGGTATAACAATTATGACTTCTTTTGTTTGAAATTTGCTGTATTTTTCTGATAATCACATTATGACTGAATGTTAAGTAGGAGAATGGAATGTATGCACTTTGCAATATCAGTCAACATTGACATACACCTTGTATCAAAATCTGAATAGCTAAAGGTAAGTACTTAGCTCTTCACCTGATTTTGGCATATTTATATGTATAAGTTGAAGTGCATTAGTTTTGAACATCTTTGTTTTCCTTTATTTTGGCTACCTTAAGGAGTTATATAAGTTTACTGTAGTTACACTGAGAAGATTTTCAATGGTCATAAAACTGACATTATGAATTGGATTTTGGATTTTCCCAAGGTTCTCCCTGAATCCGTTTGGTTTAAATTGCTTTTCAAGTGGGTCTTCATGGAAAAATATTTTAGATCAAGGTTAAACACGTACTTAAGGTTATTGATTCAACCTAAAATTTTAGTCTGTGAATACCAAATACAATTTTAAATAGAATCATAAAATATATAAGTTCTTTAACCTCTATAAAATTCTTGTGAGAATTCAGAATAAATGACTTGAAATGATGGGAATTAAACAGAACTGAATCAAGAATACTAAGTATAGATGTAAATAGGACACGCTATATTCAAATATGTTTCAATAGAAGAGGAAAGTATACTTGCTGTCCCATTTTAAATTTAATAATCTATTTTTAAATTATTAATTAAACAGACAACAAGGAAGAAAGAATTAATAGAAACGAATTAAGAAATAAAATAAAACAAATTTGTATGCTATCACAATGTTTACAAATGCCATGTCATCATATTTACATATTACATAGTTCAAAATCTTTAAAGGTTATGAGAGAGAAAGAAAATATTTATTTATTTGGTTTTTTAGAGTATATCTTGATAATATAAAAAGATTTTGTAAAGTTGTATCTTTAAGATTTTTAAATGTATGCATACTGGCTTTTATATGTCAAATATCTTCTTTTGTGCTATAAGGTACCAAAATATATAAAATATAATAATTTTTATAAATAAATAATAGATAATTTTATTTGGAGTAATTTATTTTACATATTGACAGCATTAATTAAACTTAATGATTTATTAAAAAATAAACAAGTAAATTTAAGGGAGTATATGTGGGCAGGAAAAATAAAGGTAATTCAGAAGAAATGGGGATAAACATCATACTTCACTCTGTACATGCATAAATTTCTCAAAATTAAAGATTTTGTTTAAAGATATAAAATATGACACAGGCCACACCTGGCAGAGAACCAGGTAGACTGCCCACAGACTTTCTCCCCTCTCTCTGTCCCCCCCCCCCGACCCAATACCTCAATATTGTCCCAAGCCCTGTGACAGAACAGCAGCTGCCATCTTCCTCTGCTCACCTCTCCTGCAGATCCCACAGACCGTTTCCTCCAAAATACATCTCCTAACTCATTACTACAGTCTTTCAGCTCTTTGCTGGCAGATAGCTGCGAGGAGAGAAGCTCTGATCTGCTGGGTTTCTCTGGGGCTGAACTGGATGGTTAGTGTAAGCCACTCAAGAGTAACACAGGGCAGGAAGTCTTGTCAAAGCAAGAACTCACTTTATTCTTTGGCACTGTCGCTTATATTGGCAAGGTATGGAGGTGGGGAGGAAAGGATGGAGTGAGGTGACGAGGGCTATGGGGTGGCTGAGCTGGAACAAAGAGTTCATTTTATGCTAGTGCTAGCTAAGCAGGAACAAAATCACCAAAGATTGTGCTGAGTCACTTTTAAAGCGGAATTGAGTGAGACACGTCTCGAAAATTGAGTCAGACTCCAATCTATCATCAAGGCCCCTACTGAGGGTCTAAGAAGGCCCAATATCTCCTTTTATTCTTTGTTTTGAACAGGTTACATGGCTCCTGTCTTAGGTTGTCTCCCACATGGAGATCTTACTCATCCCTGGATACGTTGTCTCACACATGCCCAGTCTCAAGAATCTTGATCCAGGACCTGTCTTAGGTTGTCTCAACGTGCCTGAGCTTTTACTCATCAGTGGTTGCATGGAGAGCAAAGGAGGGTCTTTCATAAGCTGAGGGCTAATCATATGTGGAGTTTGGCTCTGCAGATGTGAACCTCTGAGAGTGGATCTCAACCTGGTGGAGTCTCATTGACTCTAGCCACTGATGAATAAATTGTGTTAGTTTGTTAATTATACATGGCCCAATGGTCAAGAGGAGAAGGAGGAGGGGTTCATCTCCGGAGTCTATATCCACATCTGGAGGCAAGATGGGTAGGGCACATTTCCCTGTCCATTTTTTTTTTTTTTTTTTGTATTTGAGGATGGTCACATGTGAAGGAGATGGGAGTGGAAAGATCACTCCCCTTGAGGAGGTCGAATAAGGGTGTTAGCTCCTTGGTGGTAACAGGATGAGGATGTCCTCATCAAATTGATCTTTCCCAGTACTTTTTGGAGCTGAGGAAGGGTATAGGAGCACTGGATCTTTAATTGTGGTTTAATGGGAGAAATAGTATCCAAAGACAATATGGATCCTAAGATCTTAAATGGGACAATCTGCTGAACTAGGTTTGTGTTCCCATTCCCATGTGGATGTTTGTAATCAGTGCTGCCACCTGAAACCATCTTGATGTCTGTGGACTGTCCATGATGCCTTTGGGGGCCATAATGACTTCAGTGGACTGTACTGTCACTGTCACATGAGTCCATTATGTTGTTTAGGCCAGTGCAGTCATCTAGTGCCTTGTTTGGGTCTTTGACTCTACTCTGGTGGGGGACATGTTCATGTACTATGCTGCCACCAGAAACCATGAGTAAGCTCTTGATGTGAGCTCCAACTGACTAAAAAGCAATGACACTATTTTGGCAGTGACATTGATATCTGCAGATGCACAATTAAGAATAAGGGACATGGAAGACTTCTGTGATAATTCCTGTTTCCATGCCAATACTCCTCATGACTACAAAAACAGCAGCCTAAAAAAGAAGCCATCACCAGAACTCTTAAAAATTGTGTTAAGGATCCTGATGTGTTGCTTTGCACAACTGATCAATTCTGTCAAAGGTACAGTTGGAGAACTCAGTTTTCGTTAGGGAATGGACCACTGGGAAATTAATCATGCTTCAGTAAGTAAATGGAGAACAAAATTGGACTGGCTTTTTTTTTTAAATCATGACACAGGTTGCAAGTTCGGTACCAAGTGTGGCAGACATGGAAGGACTGGGAAGTGCATGTGATGAATGTGTATGAGGTGAAATTCCCACAAAATCAATAAAAATATTATTTTCGGGATAACACTCAAGATACTGCCACAAAATTTAAATTTTTTGGTTGTGAGCCTAGCCTTCAGCAACACCTAAGCCATCTCTTTAGCCAGTGACTAAAAATTTAAATGTTAAATTCAAGTGAAGAGGAACAATTCTGGCAATGCTTTCCTGTATGTGTGAATGTTCACAGTGCCACAGTAATCCTAGCAATTTCTTTCTCTTCTACAGAAGGCACTCCATTCAGACAATTTACATGGCATTTCAGGAGTGCAGGGCTATTAAAGGGATGTTAACTGTGATGGTTTAGAGGAACATTTCGTGGGACTTCTTTTTCTAAATGGTCTGCCAAGAACTCTCTGGAATCTTTGGGGTCATAAGGTTGGATAAAATTTGCAGACAAGCATAAGGCAGGACAGGAACTCCAGATGGGAAGACATTAGTCCAAATATATGCAAAAGAGATGAAAGGGAGGTCATTTCTCACATTGCTTGTGAAATGTTGCTTCTAAATAAAACAACAACCAAAATTGTGTTGGATTTAGGAGGAGACCTTTTGTGTGAAAAAATTATTCCGAAGCTCATATATCTAATCTTCAGAAATGAACAATATTTTATAAAACAGCAAACTACATCTACCTGATGATACATGAGACAGTACATGAGACAGTACATGAGACAGTGTTTACATAAATCAACTATTTTAGTGTGTTTATTTAATCTAAATATTTAAGTCAACACATCAATAATTCTGTATTTTGTAATGATTCCTTTGAGGAACATGGTTTAAATAAAATAATACATTTTTATATGTGCATTTGCATATAAATACCTAGGATTTTATTTAGCTCAAGACTCTGCTATACATCTCTTGCATCTCTTGGGCATAACCAAAGGACACTCCCCTTACAACATCCTACAGGCTTAATCATTTACATTGTTGCTTTATTTTTAATTACATGAAACTGGAAACAACTTATACTTCCTTCAGCTGAAGAACCATTAAATTAAAAATGTGGTACATTCACATAATAAATATTGTATAAATACTCAGGTGCTAGAAATGACATCATGAAATTTGTGAATATGTAAAGCTACAAAAAATTAGTTACCATCAGTTAACCCAGACCTAGAAAGACAAGTATGGTAAGTATTCTCTTATAAGTAGATATTTACCATTTTCTAAATGTTAGTGAAGCTACAAACTGAGAGGGTAAATAAAGAGGAGGCTAGAAGAGATATATGGAGCTCCCTTGGAAGGGAAAATTTTACCAGTGGATTTGGGGAAAGTATATGAAGTACATGAATATGGCAGATCAGATGAGGAATTGAATAGGAAGAGAGAGACAGAGACAGAGAGAGATAGAGAGAGAGAGAGAGAGAGAGAGAGAGAGAGAGAGAGAGAGAGAGAGAGAGAGAGAGAGAGAATGGGGAGATATTGTAGGAATTGTGGAGCATTTGTGGAATGGTGTTGAAACAGTGCAATAAAATAGGGGCTGGGTACATATAGTTGAATTGTTGGCCAAGGGAGTCCCATGGAAATCTCCACACAAACCAAGCTGGTGTTAAGGTAAAGAAAGGATTACTTTCTGCAAATTGACATCATGGCCACTTTGGCAAAGACAACATCCACAACATCCACACAGCTCATTGAACATGGAGAAGTCCAGCAGGTACATGATGGAGCCTTTACTCCTAAGTTGTAGATTCTTTGGAGTGGGAAGGTATTCTGCAGGCTACTAAATGATAAATGTGAACACTAAATTGGGCACACGATTTCTAACCTACAATCTGTCCTGCCAGCAAAATATGGTAGGGTAATGGTGGCAAAGAACTTGGGAGAGTATCCAAGCAATGCCTGATTTGACTTAAGGCCCACTCTATGAGAAGAAATGCATTTCTTCTACTAATTGTGTAACAAAGATCCAAAGACTACAGATCCTAGAAAACTAGGGTAAAATGAAACTGAATTGGTTTAAAAAAATCAATAAATAAAAAGTAAAATGACAACTGATGAGTCATTCTGCTATACTCACAGATCACTTATACTGTGATCACTTATACAGATCACTTATACTGTGATCATCAGAGAAGCTTCATCTGTACCAGATCGTAACAGAAACAGAGATGCACAACCAAACACTATATAGAATGAGGGTATAAATTGTAGCTTTCTATCAAATTGCTCCCCTCAGAGCTTTGTGAATCCTGTGCAAGAAGAGGCAGAAAGATTATAAGAATTAGAGTAAATGGAGAGCAAGGCCCACTAGATCAACTGAGGAAGACCCATGTGAACTCCTAGAGACTGAAACAGAAAGCACAGGGCCTGCATTATCCTACAGGAGATCCTATATATCATGTACATTATAGCTTTTAGCTTAGCGTTATAATGGGTCTCCTGATTGTGTATCTCTGACTTTTTTCCTGCTCTTGGTACTGTTTTCCTCATGTTGGGTTGCCATGTCCTACTTGGATATGAAAGTTTTTGCTTCATCTTATAATAATTTATTCTGTCATGTTTTCTTGTTAACTTTTATAAGTCTTTTCTTTTTAAATGAGAGACATAAAGGAATTGGATTTTGAAGGAAAGGGAGGTGAAGAGGAATTGGGAAGTGTAAGGAGAAAATATAATCAGGATATATTGTCTGAGAAAAGATATCTTTTAAAAAGATAAAACTATTTGTGATATAAAATCATAATTTCCATACATTATATCAAAACATAACAATATAATAATTCTTAAGCTTCAAGGAATATGAAAAATAGAAAAAGAAGAATTCAGTTCCTAGCATCAACATCAGCTGGCAAACAACTGCCTGCAAATGGAGGTTAAAGTGATCAGAAACCCACTTCTGGCCTCTGTGGGCAACATCTTCTCTGGACATATGTCATTCATATACATACCCCTCCACACCCACACAGATATGTACATGTTCACAGCCATACCTATATGTGCACACATACTTGATAAAGTAAATCTTTTAAGTCTGCATGTATATTCTTTTGTTGATAAAATACACTCAGAGGGATATTTATATCCAAAATAGAATATAAAATAATATATGTGTGTGTGATCTTGAGAGTTAAAATGAGTGTAAAACAAATATTAGTAATTGGAAGAGTTAGACCCAGAGTTTATCTTAGTAAACATAATCCAATTTAGTAATGCTAATATTACATTTCTTTTTTTTTTTACTTTTTAATTTCTATCTATGTAGATACATGTGCCTCCATAGTCATTTGAAGATCAGAAAGCAATCTACAGGAGTCACTGTCACCATGAGGGCTCTAATGACTGAACTAAGATCAAGAGACTTGGGGGCAGACAGCTTTACAAGCTGAATCATCTCAATGGCCCATGGAATTTAAATATAGGTAAAAGTAAAATTAAACAAAAAAATTAAAACAAATAAATGAGTGAATGAAGAATAAAAGATAACTAAACAGGAAAAAAAATACGTGTTGTACTTTCAAAAAGTGTTTTGGAAAGAGAGTAATGTGTCTTTCTAATAAACTCTCAGTACTAGATAAATGACTTAGGGAATGAACTGCTCTTCATAAACATGAAGACCTCATTTTCAATCTCCAGTACCCTTGTAAAAGTGAGTGAGGAAATACACATATATAATCATTGGTGTACATCTCAGTATTCAAGGTTTCATCCTGTAGCAATATCAGGAAACTCTGTTTGCAACATACAAACAGAGTTACTTACTTAGTTACTTACTTACTTCAGCATTTCTGTTGTTATTGAATCTTCAAGCTTACAAAAGTTCCCAGAAGCACAATCATAGATGTCCCCTGTCTTTAGTTGGTGGAAACTTTAGATAAATGGAATTGCTTCCTATTAAGATATCTTCTCTTGATTATGCACCATTTATAATCAACTTCCTATCTCAGGAGGGAAGAAATCAATTCTTTTCTGCTGCTTCTTTTAGCTGTGTCTTATTGTTGATTTGACTATGCTTAAATCAATTATTCAGACTAAATACATTAAGTGGAAAGTGAAAGTCTCTACTCCCAGCTACTGAGTAGGTGAGTAAAACTGCTTCAGGAATGTTTTTTTTTTTTTTTTTTTTTTTTTTCCCTAAGGAGGGAATAAAACTAACAGTGTCTATATTTGTCTTCTTACTTTCTATGCTACCTTACTGAATTTATCTCATAAAGTGAAGATTAAAAATTTCAAATTTATTTTCCACTAGGTAGATATCATTCTACATGTATGAAAAGCAAATACTAGATTTCTTTCAGTTATAAGAATAGTTTCAAATTTTTAAAAGAATTCTTATTAATTAATTCAGAATTTTATACCATGCATTTTAATCATATTTATCTCCAATTCCTCAATTCCATATTAGATTCATTTATAAACATTTTGATCACACCAGAGAAAGGACATCTTCTTTACCCTTGATTCCTTAGTATCAAAATACATTAGTCTCATTCTTGAGATTTCTCAAAAATAAAATATCATGTTTTGTTTATTTTATTTTCATTCACATTTAGGCTCCCACAGTCATTTATCTTCCTCTTGAAACTAAGGAGTCATCAACTATTAAAAATCAAAAATCTTGGACAGGAAATGACTCAAACAGTCTTAGTTGGAATCTTCAAAAACCAGGGAAACTTGGTTGTGGTAATTTGCAGATGTCATTGCAGATACAATAAGAGTATTCTGATTAAATATTTTAAAAATATACCTTATATTATTTTAAAAATATACCTTATATTATAAGAAAATTAATTTTTTGCTAGACCTTACTGTCGATGCTAATAAACATACCTTGAAGTCATATAAGATTGATATGCTACTCTATAGTACAATGTTATACTTGCTTTTAAGTAAGAAATGTTAACAATTGACCTTATTTGCCCTAGTTTTCCCATGCAATAATATAATTCAACTTTTATAACCCATGCTAATGCATAGCTGTGATATTAATTTATGCCCTCATTCATGTCAGATCCCAGGACAATGTGTGTGTTTCATTTCCTGAAAACAGCAAATAAAGCAATTTTCTAAAATCTACCATGTTGGTTGAAAGTGCCAAATTATGGATATTTGGTGATAATGAAATATGTAGTACTGTTTATAGCTTTGGTCAGTTGGGATTAGTTGTAGCTTTTGTAATGTGCACAATTCATTCACCATGAGATACTTTCTCTACTCTTAAATAAAGACAGAGTAAAGTCTTTTGTGTAGGACAGACAAACATAATCACATAATAGACACGCACAGACACAGACAGAAATAGTTATAAAACAAATGCAGATAGAGAGTCAGACACAGGGGCAAAGGCACAGGTTCAGAGTCATACAACAAAGACAGAAGGAGGATTAAGTAGAAAATTCCAATCTGGCCACTTGTTTAAATGACTCCAAGGGAAAGTGCTTGTTTTCTTGATGCAATGCATTATTGATATGTCAGAGTTAATCACTGATGTTTCCCTGGTATAGAGAAATAGAAGCCAGAGAAACATGAAACAATGGAAGCTTCCATGTTAGCTAGCCTGGTGCCTTAACCAGGTTAATATTACACACATGCTCAAAATGCTTCTTCAAAAATTGTTTTAATGAAAGCTTAAATTAATTTTAAAAATATGATACCATGAAATCATATCAATAGAGATATTGGAGAGATAGTTCTGTGGGTAAAGTACCTGCTGTACAAGCATAAAGGCCTGAATTTGAATTCTCAGAAAGCACATAGAAGTAAAATACAGTCAATATCTGCCTATAAATCCAATGCTTAGGAATAGAGACAAATGAATTCTGAGCCTCATTGCATATGCTGTGAGACTGTCTTCTTTGTATTACAGGGTTTATCCACATTGGAGCAGAGAGATTATACATGAGAACTCCACGCAATTATGGATTGTCAAGAGTGGGATAATCAGTTTTCCTTATAGATGAGATCCTTAATCAGCTATCTAGTACCATCCAGTGCTAAGAGTTCAGCCATTGAACCAATACATAGTAACAAGAATAAAAATTAAAAATAAAATATAAAAGGAAGGGGAGCAAATGGAGAAAAAAGTAAAAATGAGAACTTTTTTTTACTTCTAACTTTTATGGAAGAAGATAAACTAGCATGTCTGACAAAGTAATTCAGACACTTAAGAGTATGTCTGATTGCAGAAAACACCTGTAAAGTATTTGCCAAGAACAACATATAAACATATATTTTGTTCAACTTTAAAAAATAGTTTTGGGAAGTTTTAGTTTGTCATAGTGTGTTACCCAGTATTCCCATTAGCCCAAACAGTTTTCCTTGAAACTATTCATTGACACGAATCATTGGTCTGACTGAAGGTATGAGAAACTCTTATCAAAAAAAAATTCAGTTACAATTTTTATACATCTTTGTCTCTCAGATAAGTTTTCCCAAGGAAACTTGTCCATTACTCACTTTATTTACAAAGCAACCATCTCTCCTATGTGTTGTGTTATCATTAGTTTCCTTATATATACACTTTTTAATTCTTCTATCATACAATATATCCCAAACTCAGATTCCTGTCCATCAACACCTCCCCCAGTCCCCTCCCACACCCTTTCTTCCCCAAATCCATCCTCCTGTCTATTTACCTTAAAAAAAAAAAAAGATCAGGCCTCACTCAGAGCTATATTAACCAAAATATCTTAGTTCTCTTAGTTCTGGTTTCTATTGCTGCAATGAAACATCTCCAAAAAGCAACTTGGAAAGAAAGGGGTTTATTTGGTTTACACTTCTGTTGAAAGTCACAACAGGCAGTCAAAAGGGGCAGGAACCTGGATGCAGAAGCTGATGCAGAGGCCATGGAAGGGTGCTACCTACTGTTCTGCTTCATTTTTTTTTTCAGCCTACTTACTTATAGAGCCTAGTACCACCATCCAAACGATGGTACCACCCACAATGGACTGGACCAATTGACGACTAATTTAAAAAAAAATGTCTTATAGCTGGATCAAATAGAGGCATTTGGTCCACTGAGGCTCCTTCCTCTCTGCTCAATCTAGCTTGTTTCAAGTTGACACGCAAAACTGGGCACAAAGCATGATTTCAGGACTGTGAAAGGCAACAGTATGCGAAAGATTCAGAGGAAATCCCACTCCACTCTCAGGAGTACCTGAAAATATGCTAACAACCATAACATATTTGCAGTGTACCTAGCACACACTCATACAGGCTCTGTGATTAACACTTCAGTCTCTATGAGCCTCATGAACCCTGTTTAGCTGATTCTAGTGGCCATTTTCTCCTGATGTCCTTCACCCGCCGGTTCCTACAATTCTCCTTACCATGCCTTTGCTTGCTTCACTGAGCTCCTAAGGGAGGGGTCCCACCAGATATTAAATTTGTACTTTCTCTCTCCACCTAATAATCTGCTCCTATCATCTGCCACAGAAAGTCTCACTCATTAATTTTGGTCTAAGTAATGATTTAAGTATAATAGATAGAATCATTAAGAATCTTCATATCAATAGATTTCCAAGAAGATGGAAGGAGAGACCCCTGGTCCTGGAAAGACTGGATGTAGGGGAATGCCAGGACAGAGAAGCGAGAGGAGGTTGAATGGGGAAAAGAGGGAAGGGGGCTTATGGGACTTTCGGGGAGGGAGGAAATGGGAAAGGGGAAATGATTTTGAATGTAAATTAGAAAAACTTAGAAAATAAAATTTAAAAAAAAGGAATCTTCTTGTTGAATTTTTTAATACATACTTTTTCTATCTTATGCTTTTGGGATGTCTAGTTTCCTGACCCTGTTCCTCATCAACCAGGTAGTCTCATGTGTAGTCTCCATTCACTGATTAGTCACTACCGTACATTCTGTGCCTTTATTTCCTCAGCATGCAGCACATTTGGCATGCGGAACAGATTGTAGGTTGAAGGTTTTGTGAATGGTTAGTGTCCCAATCTTACCACTGGAAGTTGCCTGGCTATAGAAAATGGCTGGTTCAAGTTCCATATCCTATTCTACTATGAGTACTTGGTAGGGTCACACTTGTAAAATCCTGGGAGTTTCTACTGCACTTGGTTTTCAAATGCCCCCCATAAGATCTTTGAATTCCAGTCATCTCTTATAGTACACTATTCCTCCACCACTCCCCCAAAACAGATCACTCTTATTCCCATTCCCACCATCTCCAACTCCACCTGAAAAAGCTATTCTATTCCCTAGATCTTAACTCACTAATTAGCTTCTCTAGGTCTGTGGATTGTAGCATGATTATCCTTTACTTAAAAGCTAACATCTATTTAGAAGTGGTTACATTTGTCTCTCTGGATCTAGGTTTTCTCATCCAGGACATTTTTTGTTATTCTATCTATTTATCTGCAAATTTCCTGTTGTCATTGTTTTTATACAGCTGAGACCCACACTTATTTTAAAAAAAATTAATCTTCTCTTGAGAGACATCTAGGTTGTTTCTAATAATGGCTATTAGGAATAAAGCTTGTATAAACATTTGAACAAGTGTCTTTCTGACAAGATTGAGTGTCCTTTGGGTATATATCCAAGACTAGTATAGCTAGATCTTGATCCACAATTTTCCTAAACATTGTCATATTGATTTTCATAGTGGCTGTACACAGTTGCATTCCTACCAGCAATTAAAGAGTGTTTGCATTGCTCCACATCCTTGCCAGGATGAACTACATTCACTTTTTTATTCTATATTACAAAATCTACCAGCAACTTCTAAACTAATGCCAACACATCATTATTCATTTTTCCATTAATTATTTTCTATGTAATTATCAAACAATGAAGCATAGACATGAATTCTTTGGTCTGTAACTATTGGAACTTATTAGTACAAGTTATCCATTTCCTCAGTTGAAATAGTGTCTAAACCTTTATTAAAATTAAAATAAAACAAATATGAGAATATGTTTTAAAACGCAGTTTACATAATAACTCATATTCACATCAAAAGGTATGCAAAAGCCTGGAGAGACCAGAAGAGACATTCAGTTCCCAGAAGAGACATTCAGTTCCCTGCAACTGTAAGTTCCAGTTGATTGTGAGTTACCATATTGTTAGGGGAACTGGGCTTCCATCCTCTGTAAGAGCAGGAAGCTCTCTTAACTACTGAGCCATCCCTTCACTCCCCTTATCCCACTTGCATAAATAACATTTCAGAAACACCCATCTCTCATTTGCAGTTGAAAAATTAATGATTAAAGTTTATTGTCACTATTCTTGTATGTTTAAGGATTTCTTGTCTAAATCAAATGAGACAAACAGAAAAGTTCAGATTTACTTAGGAACAGTTTGCCATGGAGACTATGTCCAGGTGATTCCTCACTGCAGATTTACAAAACCAGCTATCAGATGGATCTATATTAGCAATCTGCAGTGCATGAATTTATTATATTATCCGAACAATATTACCAAAGATAAAAATGAAGATCTTCTTATTACCCCACTAAAATCACTAAGGAATAGGACTCTGATTTCTATGTTGCAATTTAGAAATGTAGCACAGATGTTTGATTGATGTGGCTGTTTGAATGAGATGTCTTTCATAGTCTCAAGCATTTGAACACTTTGTTCCCAGGTGAGCTCTAATCTTGATATTCCATCCACAATGCCTGCCATCCTTCCGGTATTACAATTCCACATAAATCCTTACTTCTGAAAATTGTCTTGCCCATGATGTTTATGATAGCAACAGAAAATATACGGAATGAAAAGTCATGCAAGGCAACAGTTTCTGAAATAAGTAATTTCTATAATTTAATTGGTTCTACATATTAAAGAATATGTACACAAATAGTTCCCAAGTTTTTTGGGGGGAGGTCAATGGTGGTCAGAAGTGGAAAAGAAATTGCATTCCCTTCTAACCAGCTAATTATAGCATACGTTCCAGTGTTCTTACCTTCTCTCCATAACATACAAAATGTTTCCCAATTTTTCCATAATCACCTTTGTCTATCTGTCTGACTGAGTAGCAGGTAGGTACTACTCATGTTTCTTCTGTTAATTACTTCTCATCATTTTGTACAAGCACCTCTTGCACTTCTTCCACCATTCAATTTACTGCATTACTTTGCTAAACTCATAGAGTCCATGCTCAGAATATAAATCATGCCATGGGTAATTTTCATTCAGTAGATGTCTGCCCTTTTCCCTTCATGAATATCTTTAAAACTATGTCTTTTAAAAGACAGTACTTATCATGGTTATAATCAACTATCAGATTTCTACTATAACTAAATCTCTAACAAATGTATGTTCCAGAATTAATGCTATTTTATTTGGTTTTCAGAGTGCTTGAAAATACAGTGAACCACTACAATGCAGGAACTACTACTTCACCATTGACAAATTCTATATACAAGCAGACAATAATGAAGTTATGTTAAAATACTTAATGTTGAATACTCACAAATTAGTCAGACATAATACTGGCCTCTCTTCTGCAATTTAGTCTGCAGATCTGATAGGTTTGTAAGACCAAAAATGTTGTGTAGCATTTCGACTAAGACTTAAGAGAGACCAAGCCTTGCTTGTGACTTCAGGGGGCAGCATCATTATATGAGATATAAACCCAAATTCCTCAGTAACTTGATGCTGGCTGCACTACAACAAAAGAGAAATAAAAAATTGAATGTAGTATTTTTGTCTGAATTCACATACATTTTAGTGTCTAGGAGTAGACTATTCAATTAGGGTCCTGGTATTTATGTTGGTTTTTTATCTGTTTATCTACTCAGCACCAGTAAGAACCCAGATGTTTACTCCAGGGCTTCGGCAATCAGGATGGAGTTTTCAAAAGCTGAGCTCTAGAGACATCAACGGATGAGAGCAGAGTTTGTATTTATTTCTATGGTTTGAGCCTCATGATATGGTAAGGAGATTAATATAGCAGACTCTAATTAATGGACATCACAGTTCACTTAATAGAATTCAATTTTTATTTTTGTTCAGACACACTACTATATTTTGAAACCAATTATAATGAAGTTACACAACTGAGATTTTCTGTTCAATAAACTTCGACAATCATGACTATTTTTCTAAGCTCAAATAAAACAAATTATAAAATATTCCTATTACTTTAAAAATTATTTTTTCTTTCTTTGATATAGACAAGAATTTTGCTTTGTTTTTAATTTTTATTTTTAATGTTCACTATAAATTTTAATCTGTATAAAATGTTAATGACAAGCACGTGAAGAAATAAAATATGATAACTCAGCTCAATTTTGAATGGTTTTAAAGGTTTCCTACCAACCTTATTTGTAGCTATTTTGTCTTCTGACAGCCATTTGGCAGGAATCTAAATAAACCTGGAAGGTTGTTACCAATGTGTTATTTATCAGCTCAAAGATAATTTTCATCACCACTGGTCAGATTTTATAAAATATTTCTGGTAATCCAGGATGCCAATATTTTAGACTTTGTGATATATTTATGTATTTTTTATAATTCTGTTGCTTTTATTATTAGTTTTATTTTTTATTTTTTTCATTGGATTTTTTTATTTACATTTCAAATGTAAATTATCCCCTTTCCTGGTACCTCCCACCCTTTCCTTGCTTTCATGATGGTGTTCTCCCAACCTCCCAGAACTGCCTCCCCATCCTAGAATTTTATTTATGTTTTGTATTTTTACCGTTTAACAGCCTTCAAATGCTTTATTTTGTGGGTAAATTAAAATTGAATTAGGAGGCAGAACAGATATGGATTTATATTAATTTGCTAGGTTAGAGACTGACATAATTTGTGGCTATTTGTTAAGTATATACAAGTAGAATAATGCAATACAAGATATTTTGTTTCCGCTTTATTATCTTAGTATATTTTCTCTGACAGGTGTATATTGTTTTACCTATCAAGTGTTTATTTTTAATTTGTAACAGCATGATTTAAGGGTTTGTTTGGGCATTTTAATTGAAATATATTTGAGATTTTATTTAATAGTAGTCTAAAAGAGACTATTAATGGCCGTTCCAGAATTTACAGATAACTGAAAGTTTTTTGGTGGTGTTTCCATGTTTTGTGGATGTATTTGTGAAATCATTTACTTTTAATTCTACATAATAATGGATGTATCTTTTCATACTACACTGATAATCTTCAAACCTCTACTTCTTGGCTATGGCTTTCAGGTTAAGGATTCAGATAAATGCATGTATGAATCTGGTTTCTTCTTAATAATTAGCCAAATGTACAAACAATATTCAGTGAAAATATATCAGTTAGTGAAGGACTGGGAAGCATCCACAAGATTCACAAACTTGGCCAAATGCATCATCGTAGCATGGGTTATACACTGCAATGTTTTTCTTTATGCACATATGTGCTACTTTATGCTTTTCTTGCATGTAGTAATTTTTGGCATCAGAGAGCTTAAGTAGGAATACCATAGTCATCTTCAAGTGAACACTTGCTGAAGCACTGTGTGGGGCAAAGAGTAAAAATCTTTTTGATCTTTGTCAGAATTTTATACATGCAGTTTTTGGAGCAGTGTGTGCATTAGCAGAATATTTTGACCTAATATCCAGAGAAGAGACTACACCTGATATTTTCTATACTTTAATCTATTTCATCCTCAGGTTCTAATTTATCTTACCTCAAATTACCCAGATTCATACATTCAAAAACATACTGAGATATAAGCATAGCAGTAGGCACATGAGTGTGCATATACATGCATGTGTATGTCAGTGCACACACACATATACACACACAGATACAGAGAGAGAGAGAGAGAGAGAGAGAGAGAGAGAGAGAGAGAGAGAGAGAGAGAGAGAGAGAGAGAATTGACATTTACAAAAAAATATATCATGTCTTATGTGATATTAACAAACTTTCTATCCAAAGAATTCATAACCAAAATTCATTACAATTTTGTTAATTCAAATGTATTTTATTAAATTTAAGGATTGCTTTTTGGTTGAGTCTACTGAAATATTCTTGAGGTAAAATATATTTTTAAAATGAATCAATAGGAAATAAATTTGGAAGTTTAACAAGAATATCTCTAGAATGCTCACGTTTGTAAAAACAATCACCAGACTTTTGTAGTTCAAATAGGACAGTTATATGTACAGAAGAAATCTCTGCTTACATTAATTTAAGTCCTTTGTCTTTCCCATATTAAGAAACTGATAGGGAAGCCGGACTAATAAGAGTTATACTCTAAGCTGAGTTTGTATAAAGATAAAAGACTGTAAAAAAAGTGACTTCTTAAATATACCAATTGCTTGGGACAGATAATGAGCCATTACGCTGATTTGAAATAGTTTGAATGTTCAAGAAGATGGTATCAACTGGTGTATGGGAGAATCCAGTGTCATGCGGCTCTAGTGACTCATGCAAACAATAAGTGTTTATGGACTGAAGAACTGTAGTTTAAAGTAGTAATAACACTGGGACTCACTTGTTTTTTTTCTATTATGCTAGAATTGATAACTTTCTGGTGATATCTCTAAAGGATAAAATACATTTGTGCAAAAAAGTGCACTTCAGTTATTACATCTTTTATTTCAATCAATTATTTTAATGATCATGATATTTGAAGTATCTTTTTTACCCTCAAATCCATAAATTATGTATCAATTTACAGACAACATATAGACAAGGTTCAAGATACTGAAAATATGCTGTTGATCAGGATACTGTATATTTATAGCAAATATTAGCGAGATGATATAAACCACAATAAATTTGAAAGGAATCAAGTTTGACTTCTTGATTTCCTTCTTTCACTATCTTCCACATCCTTTATGTTGAATAATAGGTTTTGAATCAAGCAATTGATTTCCTACATGTTAATCTGTAACAAAACATATTATCTGGATTCTCTACAGCCATTGGGTTATGTATATGCTAATTATATGTCATTTCTTTTCTATCCACATTACAATAAATTGTGTTGATTTATATGTTTGTTAGTACTTTCTAACACAAAATAATACAGCATCAAGAAAATTTCAAAAAATTAAAGAACAAACTGTACTAATGAAGAACTACCAAAGCTAATAGGTAAGTGCATTTGTACTGATGTACTTTTATAGAAAATTTTGCTGCCCCCCTTTAGGTCTCTTAACAATACAATCCTAACTACTCATTTTATAATGAATTCTAACACCTACAGAGACTTTTCATCTAAACTAATAATTGAATCCCCGCTCATGTTCACCCTTACAACTATACCTCTATAAGACTGAACATAACACCAAACAATACGAACAGAATAGACACCCTCATATTCCCTTTTTACATACACCTTCTAAACACTAGTGACATATAATTAAATTTAGGTTCATATACTTTAAAGGAAATTTTAAAATGAGATAAAGCAATGCTGAATCTATAGATTGTTTTTAAAAAATATAGGTGGTATTGGTACTAAACCATTAATATAATGGTTAAAGCAGGGTTAGTTTTGCATCTGAATGAGTGTTGGATCCAGCACATGTAATAGGTATGTGTTTTATCCTAACTCTCTTTTCAAGGTATCATGCAAGATTTCTAAAAGAAGTTTTGATGAGAACAAACAAAACTTTGGAAGTGTATGTTCCCAGCTGTGTAAGCCTTATGACAAAGCAGACTCAAATTATATCAAGATATTCATATAAACAGAGGTTCCTTGGGACTTACAAAAGTAAAATTGTATAATTATAACACATAAATCTTCACTTTAATTTAGGTAAATTTATATTTTTTGGATCAACTTTTTTCTTAAAAAGAAGATATCACCATTTAATTGAGAACACTGATTAATGAGTATCTACCAATGATACATTGAATGAGTTTACAACCTAAATTTATTTCTTGCTCCTCAAAACCTATATG
Organism: Tokudaia muenninki; assembly: GCA_036184385.1. NCBI lineage: Eukaryota > Metazoa > Chordata > Mammalia > Rodentia > Muridae > Tokudaia > Tokudaia muenninki. The sequence goes on from BTHS01000019.1 coordinate 28,112,411, forward strand.
GAACTATAAACAGTAGGAGTTGGTATCAAGTTCTTTGGCTGTGTGTATGAATGTGTAAAATATACAGGAAAATATTGCATTAGAATATGCTATGAGAACAGGTGGTCCAATCCCTCATAAGATATCATCTTGCTGCATTAGCACTTCATCTTCCACATACGTTTGGACAGTCAGAGTTTCTTTATGAAATGAATAGGAACTTTCCTATTGCCAGATCAGAAGGGGAAAACTGTTCAGTAAACATTCTGGCACCTGTCAGAATAGTACTTCTAGAGCATTCCAGTTGTTCCCTATGATGTCACTGAAGGACAAAGCATGAGATACTCCAGAAAAAAGAAAAAAAACTCAATATCTCAATATCCATGTTTCCTGGAAGGAAGGTATATTAGTTTCTTTTCCCATCACTGTGACTCCATGTTTGTCAAAATCCACATTTAGATAAGAAATTATTTTCTTAAGCTCATAGTGGCAGAGTCTGAGAGTCCATCATGATGGAGAAGACAACTAGAGTAACTGGTTCCATGCCAATGGCGTGTGTGTGGGTACGGATCCGTCCAAGGCCTACCACTACAGATCTAGTCTGACTACATTCAAGCAACAATTACAACTGGGATCAAATATTCAAATTGTCTGCTACTGGAAAGAAAATTCCAATTTAAACAGATAGATAGTGGTAGAGAGAATAATGATGTCAAAATAATATTCACATTACATATTAACTGTTGATTAGAATATCTGGCAAAAGAATATTTGCAGATGTGATTCAGTTAAAGATCTTGAGGGGGGGCATATGTGTTGACCTTTCAGAAGAAAATATTGCCAACATAAGCATTCTTACAAAGAATGGTCAGGGGTCATAGAAGAGATGCTGCAAAACTAGACAGAAAGATGGAGGACTGGACCATAAGTGAACCCTATAGGCTGAAAGTGTCAAAGAAAAAAATATTTTATTTTTCCATTGATTATCTATTCACATTACATCCAGGTCACTGCCCTTCTCCTGGTTGCCCCCTCAGAAACTCCCTCATCCTATCCCATCCTTCCTTTCTCCCCCCTCTATTCCTGAGAGGGTGGAAGTTCCCATGACTATCTCTCAAACTTGGTACCTCAAATCTCTACAGGGCTAAGCACATCCTCTCCCACTGAGGCCAGACAAGACAGCCCAGTTAGAGAAATGAAATCCTTAAATAGGTAACAGCTTCATGCACAGCCTCCACTTCAGTGTTGTAAGACTCCCATGAAAACTGAGCTGTACATCTGCTACATATGTGTGGTGATTCCTAGGTCCAGCCCCTTTGGTTGATGGTTCAATATCTGAAAGGGTCCAGGTTAGTTGATGCTGTTGGGCTTCCAGTGGAGGTTATATCTCCTTCACAGACCTCAATCCTTCCCTCTGACTATTCCATAGGAGTCTCTGAGCTTTGTCAAATGTTTGACTGTGTGTTTCTACATGTGTTTCAGTCAGCTCCTATGTGCAGCCTCTCAGAGGACATTATGCTTGGTTGCTGTCTGCAAGAACAATAGAGTATCATTAATAGTGTCATGGATTGGTGCTTGACAATGCAATGATCCTCAAGATGGGCTGGTTATTGGCTGGCCATTCCTTCAACTGTTGATCCATATTTTTCCATGAATTTCTTGTAGACAAAACAAATTTTGAGTCAAAAGAATGGGGGTGGATTTGTGTCTTTCTCTCTCCACTGGGGGTGCTACCTGGCTACAGGAGGTAGGCTCTTCATGTTCCATGTCTCCACTGTTGATTGTCTCAGCTAAGGTCACCTGCATAGACTCCTCTGGCACTTCCTGGAGATGCTCCTCCTCCCTGTGCTCTAGCTGCAGATTTCCATTCATTCTATTGGCCCTCTGGTACTCTTTCTTATCCCAAGCAGTTTCCTGAAACCTTATTCTCTTCCCCATCTCCTCACCCACCCAGACCACTCCCTTCTATTGTATTCTCCCTTCTAAGAGAGATTCAAGCATTGTCCCTTAGGCCTTCCTTCTTGTTTAGCTTCTTTTGGGTCTATGGAGTGGATCATGAGTATCTTTTATTTTATGGATAATATCCACTTAAGAGTACATACCACACATGAATTGAATCAAAGACCCAGAAATAAACCAAAACACCTACAGACACTTGATTTTTGACAAACACAAAAATTATACAATTGAAAAAGGAAAACATGTTTGACAAATGGTGTTGGTCTAACTGGATGCCTGCATGTACAAGAATGCAAATAGATCCTTATTGCCCTGAACCAACTCAAGTCCAAATGGATCAAAAACCTCCTTGTGAACCAACCAGAACTCCCAGAGCTCCCAGTAACTAAACCTCCAACCAAAGAGTACTCATGGAGGGACCCATGACTCCAACTGCATATATAGCAGAGGATGGCCTTGTTGGACATCAAAGGGAGGATAAGCCCTTGAATATGTGAAGGCTTCATGCCCCAGTGTAGGTGAATGCCAGGACAGGAAAGCATGAGTAGGTGGGTTCGTGAGCAGGAGGAAGAGGATAGGATAGGGTGTTTTCAGAGGGAAAACCAGGAAAGGAGATAACATTTGAAATGTAAATAAAGAAAATAACTAATAAAATAGAAGAGAAAGTAAGAAATAATCTTGAACACATTGGTACTGGAGACAATTTCCTGAACAGTGCACCAGTGGCTCAGGTGCTAAAATCAAGAATTGATAAATGAACTTCATGATGCCAAAAAGATTCTGTAAGGCAAAGGAAACACTCAATAATACAAAAAGGCAACATACCAATTGGGAAAAGATCTTCACTAGCCCTATATCTCATAGAGGGATAATATTCAAACTACATTAAGAACACAAGATGTTAGGCACAAAAAACCCACATAATCCAATTACAAAATGAGGCACACATCTAAACAGAGTATACTCAAAACAGGAATCTCAAATGGCCAAGAAGAAATGTTCAACATTCTAGTCAGGGAAACGCAAATCAAAAGGACCCTGAGAATCCATTGTATACCTGCCTGAATGACGAAGATCAAAAAACTCAAGTGAGAGAACATGCTGACTAGGATGTGGAAAAGGGAAACACTCTTCCATTTCTGATGGAAGAAAAAGCTTGAACAACCACTCTAGAAGTCAATTTGGTGGTTTTTCAGAAAATTGAAATTAGTTTTACCTCAGAACTCAGCTGTACCACTCATGGGCATATATCCAAACAATGCTGCACCACACCACAAGGACATGGGGTCCACTTTGTTCACAGAAGCTTTATTCATAATAACCAGAATATAGAAAACAGAAGTCCCTCAACTGTAGAATGAATACAGAAAATCTAGTTCATTTATACTATTGAATATTCTTCATCAAATAAAATTTCTTTATTATAATTTCAGATTGAAAAAAATCAGCCTTAGAATTCAAGATAGCTTCACAAGATTCAATTTGAACTATTAAAAGAGATATTTATGATTCTGACTTCTAAAACTATAATAAAATAAAACTGTTGATTTAACTTATTTCATGTGGAAAAATTACAACAGTATCAATAGGAAAACATGGTTGTTTTTAATGGTTCCCTAGTTAAATGAAAAATATTTTGATTATTTTAATTGTTTTATTCTTTTTTATCATTGTTTTGATATTTTAGTGGAATTATAAGTTTGGAATTTGTAATGAAATTTTACCTTTACTCTTTTGAAGTTGAAGTTGATTTTATATTATTACTTGTGTTCGTGATATTTTTCTTTAGATTTAATTACAAAACTAGTTTCTTCCTTTTGAAAAATTTATGTAGAACATAATAGTCTACTTTGTAGCTAATTTTAACCCATAACCGGAGTGGTACATTTCTTGTTCTTCTGTTCCTGGCCTTATAAAATGATCTATTTGCATTACTGAAACATATTATTACAGGTCTATTAAAAGCGCCACATCATTTTTCTTCTACATTTGTGATTTTTCCCCATATTCATGTAATATCACATACATTAAGTTAATATTATAAATGTGAAAACTAAGAAAGAGCTTCACACAATCCTTCAGTGTTCTTTAAGGCACCTTTCTACTCTTTGGCGTTATGACCTAAAAACTCAAGTTGCCTTAGTCTCCACTATTATTGATGCTGATCACTTTTTTTGGTGATTTTATTTCTTTTTTATCAAATATTTTCTTTATTTACATTTCGAATGTTATCCCCTTTCTACATTTCCCATCAAAAAGTGCCTTATCTCATCCTCTCTCCCCCTGCTCACTAACACACCCACTCCAATCTCCCCATCCTGACATTCACCTACACTGGGGAAACAAGCCTTCACATGTCCAAAAGCCTCTCCTCTCATTGATATCTGGCCAGGACATCCTCTGTTACCCATGCAGATGGAGCCATGTGTCCCTCTATTTGAACTCTTTGGATTGTAGTTAAGTCCCTGGGAGCTCTGGGGGTACTGGCTGTTTCATATTGTTGTTCCTCCTATGGAGCTGCGAAACACTTCAGCTTCTTGGGACCTTTCTGTAGCTCCTCTGTTGGGGACCTTGTGCTTAGTTCAATGTTTGGCTGAGAGCACCCACCTCTGTATGTGTCAGGCAATGGCAAAGCCTCTTAGGAAACAGCTATAATAGGCTCTTGACAGTAAGCACTTGCTGGCCTCCACAATAGTGATGGATATGGTAACTATATGGAATGGATTCCCAGGAGGGGCAGTCTCTGGATTGCCTTTCTTTCAGAGTGTGCTCCACATTTTGTCTCTGTATCTCCTCCCATTGGTATTTTGTTCCACCTACTAAGAAGTACTGAAGTATCCACAGTTTGATCTTCCTTCTTCTTGAGCCTCATATGGTCTTTGAATTATATCTTGGGTAATCCAAGCTTCTGCGCTAATGTCCACTTATCAGTCAGTGCACACCATATGTGTTCTTTTTTGATTGGGTTACCTCACTCAGAATGATATTTTCTATCCATTTGCCTAAGAATTTCATGAATTCATTGTTTTTAATAGCTGAGTAGTACTCCATTGTATAAATATACCACATTTCAGTATCCATTAGTCTGTTGTGAGACATATGGGTTCTTTCCAGCTTTTGGCTATTACAAATAAGGCTGCTATGAAAAGAATGGAAGATGTGTCCTTGTTACATGTTGGAGAATATTCTGGGTATATGCCCAAGAGTGGTATAGTTGGGTCCTCAAGTAGTACTATATCCAGTTTACTGAGGAACCACTAAACTGACTTCCAGAGTAGTTTTATCAGGTTGTAATCCCACCAGCAATAGAAGAATGTTCCTCTTTCTCCACATCCTTGCTAGCATCTGCTGTTCCTTGAGTTTTTGATCTCAGCCTCACACATGTCTGATTTGAGGTAGAGTCTGAAGGTTGTTTTGATTTGAATTTCCCTGATGACTAAGGATGTTGAACATTTCTTTAGGTGCTTCTTAGCCATTCAGTAGTCTTCACTGAGAATTCTTTGTTTAGCTCTGTACCCCGTTTTTAATAGGGTTACTTTGTTATCTGGAGTCTAACTTCTTGAGTTCTTTCTATATATTAGATATTAGTCCACATTTGGATGTAGGATTTATAAATATAACTTCCCAATCTCTTGGTTGCCATTTTGACCAATTGACAGTGTTTATGAGGTTTTCTTTGTCAATTCTTGATCTTATAGCATAAACTATTGGTGTTCTGATCAGGAAAATTTCCCCTGTGCCCAGGTGCTCGAGGCTCTACCCCACTGTCTTTTCTATTAGCATCAGTGTGTCTGGTTTTATGTGGAGGTCATTGATCCACTTGGACTTGACTTTGTACAAGATAAGTATGGATTGATTTGCTTTCTTGTACATGTTAACCTCCAGTTGAACCAGCACATTTGTTGAAAATATTGTTTTGTTCTGTTTTTTCCCCACTGCATGGTTTTTAGTTCCTTTGTCAAAGATCAAGTGACCATAAGTGTGTGGCTTCATTTCTGTTTCCTTGATTCTATTCCATTGATCTAGATGCCTGTCACTGTACCAATACCATGCAGTTTTTACACAATTTCTCTGTAGTACAACTTGAGGTCAGGTATGGTGATTCCACAAGTTCCTTTATTGTTGAGATTAGCTTTTGCTATTCTGTTTCTTTTTTTTTTTAATTCCAGATGTATTTGAAAATTGTTCTTTCTAGTTTTATGAAGAATTGAGTTGGAAATTTGTTTGAGATTGCACTGAATCTCTAGATTGCTTTTGGCAAGATGACCATTTTTACTGTATTAATCTTGCCAATCCATGAGTATGGGAGATCTTCCATCTTCTGAGATCTTTGATTTCTTTCTTCAGACATTTGAAGGTCTTGTAACACAGATCTTTCACATGTTTAGTTAGAGTCTCACCAAGGTATTTTACATTGTTTGTGACTGTTGTGAAGGGGTTGTTTCTCTAATTTCTTTTTCAGCCTGTTTATGCTTTGAGTAGAGGAGGGCCACTGATTTGTTTGAGTTAATTTTATATCCATCCACTTTGCTGAAGTTGTTGATAAGCTTTAGGAGTTCTCTGGTAGAATTTTTTAGGTCACTTAAGTATGCTATCATATCATCTACAATTAGCGATGTCTTTCTTTCCAATTTGTATCAGGTTGACCTACTTTTGTTGTCTGATTGCTCTGGCAAGGACTTTGAGAACTATATTGAATAGGTATAAAGAGACTGGGTAGCCTTGTCTAATCCCTGATTTTAGTGGGATTGCTTCAAGTTTCTCTCTATTTATTTTGATGTTGGCTACTGGTTTGCTGTATATTACTTTTACTATATTTAGGTATGGGTCTTGAATTCCTGATTATTCCAAAACTTTAATCATGAAGGGGTGGTGGATTTTGACAAATGCTTTCTCAGCATCTAATGAAATAAGCATGTGTTTTTTTTCTTTGAGTTTGTTTATATAGTGGATTATGTTGATGGATTTACTTAATTTGAACCATCCCTCCATGCCTGGGATGAAGATTACTGGATCATGATGGATGATCACTTTGATGTGATCTTGGATTAGGTTTAAGAGAATTTTATTGTGTATTTTTGCATCAATATTCATAAGGGAGATTGGTCTAAAGTTCTCCTTCTTTGTTGGGTCTTTGTGTGGTGTATCAGAGTAACTGCAAATCAATATTCATAAGGGAGATTGGTCTAAAGTTCTCCTTCTTTGTTGGGTCTTTGTGTGGTGTATCAGAGTAACTGCAACTTCATAGAACAAATTGAGTAGTGTTCCTTCTCTTTCTCTTTTGTGGAATAGTTTGGAGAGTATTGGTATTAGGTCTTCTTTGTTTGTCTGATAGAACTCTGCACTAAACCCATCTATTCCTAGGCTTTTCTTGTTTGCGAGACTATTAATGATTTCTTCTATTTCATTAGAGGTTATGGAACTATTCAGATCATTTATCTGATCCTGGTTTAACCTTGGTACCTGGTACCATTCTAGGAAAGTGTCCATTTTATCCAGATATTCCAGTTTTGTTGAGTAAAGGCTTTGACAGTAGGTCTGATGATTTTTGGGATTTCCTCCATTTCTGTTGTTATGTCTCCCCTTTCATTTCTCATTTTCTTAATTTGGAAACTGTCTCTGTGCCCCCTTTTTAGTCTGGCTAAGGGTTTATCTATCTTGTTGATTTTCTCAAAGAACCAGCTCCTGGATTGGTTGATCCTTTGTATAGTTATTTTGTTTCTACTTGGTTGATTTCAGACCTGAGTTTGATTATTTTCTGCTTTCTATTCCTCTTAGGTGTATTTGCTTCTTTTTGTTCTAGAGTTTCACATGGACTGTCAAACTGCTAGTGTTTGCTCTCTCCAGTTTCTTTTTGGAGGCACTCAGAGCTATGAATTTTCCTCTTAGGACTGCTTTCTTTGTGTCCCATAGGTTTGGGTATTTTATGGTTTCATTTTCATTAAATTCTAAAAAGTCTTTAATTTATTTCTTTATTTCTTTCTTGACCAAGTTATCATTGAGTGGAGTCTTGTTCAGCTTCCACTTGTATGTGGGCTTTCAATTGTTTTTATTGTTATTGAAGGTCAGTCTTAATCTGTGATGATCTGATAAGATGAATGACATTATTTCAGTCTTCTTGCATCTTTTGAAGCTTATTTTGTGACCAATTATGTGATCAGTTTTGGAGAAGGGTCCATGAGGTTTTGAGAAGAAGGTGCTCTTTGAGCTTTAGCAAAGTTTCTTTTATGAATGTGGGTGCCCTTGCATTTAAAGCATAGATGTTCAGAACTGAGAGTTCCTCTTGGTAGATTTTTCCTTTGATGAGCATGTAGTGTCCTTCCTTATCTTTTTTTTTTTTTTGTTTTTGGTTTTTCAAGACAGGGTTTCTCTGTGTAGCCCTGGCTGTCCTGGAACTCACTCTGTAGACCAGGCTGGCCTCAAACTCAGAAATCTGCCTGCCTCTGCCTCCCAAGTGCTGGGATTAAAGGCGTGCGCCACCACTGCCCAGCCTTCCTTATCTTTTTTGATGACTTTAAGTTGGAAGTCTATTTATTAAATATTAGAATGTGTACCCCAGCTTGTTTCTTGGGACCATTAGTATGGAAGATTGTTTTCCAACCTTTTAATTTGAGGTAGTGTCTTCCTTTATCACTGAGGTGGGTTTCTTGTATGCAGCAAACTGTTGGGTCCTGTTTATGTAACCAGTCTGTTAGTCTATGTCTTTTTACTGGTTAATTGAGTCCATTGATATTAAGGAAAAGTGATTGTTGCTTCTTGGTATTATTGTTAAATGTGGAGTTATGTTTATGTCTCTATCTTCTTATTGTGTTGGAGTTTTTAATTTATTATCTTTTGAAGATTTGGATTTGTGGAAAGATATTGTGTAAATTAGTTTTTGACAATGTAATATCTTGGTTTCTCCATCTACGGTAATTGAGAGTTTTGTTGGGTAGTGTAGTCTGGGCTGGAATTTGTGTTCTCTTAGGTTTTGTATGACATCTACCCAGGATCTTCTAGCTTTTATAGTCTGTGGTGAGAAGTCTGGTATAATTTTGATAGGTCTGCCTTTATATGTTACTTGACCTTTCTCCCTTACTGCTTTTATTATTCTTTCTTTATTTTGTACATTTGGTGTTTTGACTATTTTATGACAGGAGGAATTTCTTTTCTGGTCTAAACTATTTGGAGTTTTGTAGGCTGTCCATGAATATCCCTTTCTTTAGGATAGGGAAGTTTTCTTCTATAAATTTATTGAAGATCTTTCCTGGACTTTTAAGTTGGGAGTCTTCATTCTCTTTGATATCTATTATCCTTAGGTTTGGTCTTCTCATTGTGTGCTGGATTTCCTTGATGTTTTTGTCAGGAGTTTTTTGCATCTTGCAGTTTCTTTGACTGTTGTGTCAATTTTTTCTATGATATCTTCTGCACCTGCGATTCTCTCTTCTATCTCTTTTATTCTGTCAGTAATGCTTGCATCTATGACTCCTGATCTCTTTCCTAGGCTTTCAATCTCTAGAGTTGCCCCCCTTTTATTATTTCAAATTCCATGTTTAGATTCTGAATAACTTTGTTCATTTCCTTCACCTGTTTAGTTATATTTTACTGTAATTCTTTAAGTGATTTTTGTGTTTCTTTTTTAAGAGCTTCTACCTGTTTATCTGTGTTTTCCTGTATTTCTTTAAGGGAGCTATGTCCTTCTTAAAGTCCTCTATCTGCATCATGAGATGTGATTCTAAATCCAACTCTTGCTTTTCCAGTGTGTTGTGCTATCCAGAACTTGCTGAGGTGGGAGAGCTGGATTCTGATGTTCCCAAGCAGCCTTGGTTTATGTTGATAGGTTTCTTGTGCTTGCCATCTGGTTATCTCTGGTGTTAGTTGGTTTTGCTGTCTCTGACTTGGGCTTGTCCCTCCTATGGACCTGTAAGCTTGTGTCAGTACTCCTAGTAAACCAGCTCTGTCATACAGATCTTTCACTTGTTTGGTTAGAGTCATACCAAGATCCTTTATATTTTTTGTGAAAGATCTGTATGACAAGAACTTCAAGTCTTTGAAGAAAGAAATTGAAGAAGACCTCAGAAGATGGAAAAAATCTTCCATGCTCATGGATTGGCAGGATTAATATAGTAAAAATGACCATCTTTCCAAAAGCAATATACAGATTCAATGCAATCCCCATCAAAATCCAAATGCAATTCTTCATAGAGTTAGAAAGAGCAACTCAAAAATTCATCTGGAATAACAGAAAACCCAGGATAGCTAAAACTATTCTCAACAGTAAAAGAACTTCTGGAGGAATCAGTATCCTGGACCTCAAGATGTACTACAGAGCAATAGTGTTAATAACCGCATGATATTGGTACAGTGACAAGCATGTAGATCAATGGAACAGAATTGAAGACCCAGAAATGAATCCACATTCCTAAAGTCACTTGATCTTTGACAAAGGAGCTAAAACCATCCAGTGGAAAAAAGATAGCCTTTTCAACAAATGGTGCTGATTCAACTGGAGGTCAACATGCAGAAGAATGCAAATTGATCCATTTTTATCTCCTTGCACTAAGCTCAATTCCAAGTGGATCAAGGAGTCCATGTGGGCTTAAGTTAATTGATTCTATAGGTCTTCTTGCGGTGTTCTTGACCCCTCTGGCTCAGTGACTGGTAAAGTTCCAATGAAGTCTATGTCTAGCTGAGAAGCTACTGGTAGTTGATGGCTTCTTAGGAGAATAATTATTTCTATTGGAATTATGGATTCTAGTAAGTTGCACATTCACCAGCCAATGGCCCCACACTCATGTACATATGGACAGAAGTAATTCAACTCACTGTGTTATTGTTATTTGGGTGGTGTATGAAACATGAAATTGGGAGGGATATATATTGACTGGTGTCCCAGGCAAAGTTTAGGCCAGAGAAGTGAGGGGAATATAATCAAAATACCTATGAATGTAGTTTTCAAAAGTAAATGAAGTATTGATAAAAAGAAAACATTTATAATAAGCCAGGAAGCCTTAGGAAGAGAAACTTACTAGGTGTCTTGGTTGACAGATTAGATAACACGCTTCTGATCAAGTTAATTGCCTGCTTGTTGCAAGCTAGAGCTTGCATTTTTTTGGTGGGTGGGAATTTAAATTTGAGTGTGTAGGGAGGGTGAGAGTATCTAGAAGGGTTGGGAAGAGGAATAGTAAAATCAAAATATATTTAAATTTAAAAATTGTTAAAAATAATACAAATATAACAAATACATAAACAATAACAACAACAACAAGAACAATAACAAAAGACCTTTAAAGAAAATTGATTGGCATTGATAGATGTTTATAACTTTGCAGTATATGTGGAGTAGGCCATAAAATTTCATATACATGTGAATTTCATTTATTTAATTATATATAAAATTGCTTTTTAATAGGGCAAGATGGTTGAATCTATCTCCCATGATGCAAGTCAAGGAAGAAAAAAAAATAGTTATTATAGGCAGAAAAACACAAAACGATGAAAACATAAAAATATAGAAAAATAATTCATTGTACAATGGTGAGAGATACCATATTCCTGGATTCTATTGCAGTAGTTATTTTTTTAAGGTTTTTGATTGTAAATATTAATTTTAACTGTTCAAAATAAGAGAGTAAAAGAATATAGTTAATTGTACAATAAATACTATCATTGAGAAAAAAAAATTCTGCCATTTCTTTGTAAGAAGATCTGAATCATCATGCCAAAATAAAGATGCATCAGATGTCAATGTATATGTTACTCTTACTCTCCCCTATAACAACTGAGATCAATAGAATCACACTATAAACTACCAACATATGAGGGATGTTTGTGAAGTGTTCATCATACAACAAAAGATAGCAGAAATTTTAACTCAAATTTTTTGCTGTTATCAGTTTTTTACAGACTTTACCATGAAATACTACATATGTTATAGATCCATGTTTTTAAAATTATTGAGATAGACATTTTGGTATAGATATAAAGTAATACTTTATATGTTCAAGTGTTGAGCAAAATTATGTGTATTTTTCTCTCAAATATATATTCTTCTTTTAAAAGATGTAGGCAATAATCACAATCTAAATAAAAATCAGATAATAGTTTTTAGAAATCTAAATATGAATATTGGAGACCAATTTTATATGTAAATAATAAAATTTTTTGTTCATTATCTCATGTGAAACTTCAGTAATATTGTACAATATCAACATTCATATTATATAGAATAGTTTATTAATACAATAAAGTTTCTCAAATCTATGTCATATATCAATCCAGGGCCTAGTTCCTACTTCTCCTCAACCCTCTGTTCTTTTGTCTCTAGTAAATGATTGTTCCTTATCTGTAGCATTTTCCCCCAAAGAAAAATCAGGGAAATTACTTGACACTTAGTAAACCAGATGATCCTGACAATGTCCTCAGATCTACAATAACCTGCTAGCTTGACAGGCTTTGATCCCTTAGAATATCCCACTTATGAACAAAAGGGCAGATTGTTGCAAAGAAGTCTGATGGTTTGGGGCATATACTTTGTCAGGTACTTAAAGTGGCTTCCTGAACTTAATCTAAGCAGATAGCAATTAGAAAATAGAAGCCTACCATCAACACTTCTTAGGTATCTTGTGATTTGGAGACCCTGTTCCTCATTTCCACTCTAAAATGCCAACCACCATGGGCAAGGAACCACCTGCTACTTATAATCCCAGCACTCACAGAATAGGAGCAGGACTAGGATGCTGTATGTATATAGATGGGTTGCTGATGGACCACCTCAGAATCAGGCTAGTGGCCTTGTACTATACAGCTGTCTCCATGTTTTTATTATTGAACCACAAGTAGGACCGTGAAAGCTCCCCAAATATCTGGTACACCAACATAAGGCAAAAGATGAAGTTGTACTCAATGTGGGTAAACTTACCCAAAATGCCCAACGACAAAGAGAGGGAACTCAAAAAGTGCACCTCCAGTAGATAGACAGGACCTCAAGTGGAGGGACTGAATTATCAACCCAGAGTCAAAATTGCTGACCCAGAATTGTTCCTGCCTAAAGAACTTCAGGGACAAAAATGGAGAAGAAACTAAAAGAGAGGCTCTCCAGTGACCAGCCCAACTTGAGATCCATCTCATGGGGGTTTTGCTGATGCTATGTTGTGCTTACAGACAGGAGCATAGCATGGCTGTCCTCTGAGAGACCATACCAGCCACTGACTAAGACTGATGCAGATACTTATACCCAGCCATTGGACTAAAGTCAAGGACCCCTATGGTTGGATTATGAGAAGAACTGAAGAAGGTGAACAGGAGGGTGACCCCATAGGAAGACCAGTCATCTCAACTAATTTGTACCCCTGTGAGCTCCCAGAAACTGAGCTATCAGACAAGCAGCATATATTGGCTGAAACAAGGTCCCCAGCAGATATATAGTAGAGAACTGTCTGATCTGGTCTCAATGGAAGAAGATGCGCCTAATCCTCAAGACTTGAGGTCAAGTGAAGGGTGAGCCCTTGTAGGGTGCTGAGGAGAGGTGAAGAACTCTCTCAAAGATGAGGGGTAAGAGGAATGGGATGAAGAACTGTGGGAGGGAAAACAGGGAAATTGGAGCAATGGTTGGAATGTAAAAAATATAAAATAATTTTTTAAAGTGAAAAAAAGCTTTTTCTTTCTTTAAAATATTTTCATTATGAGTTTTATGATACAATCATAATGTTCTTTATTTAAAATTACTTATATGAGCGAAAACTCTTAATGTTGACTATCTTGCAAGATGACATTCATTAACCATATTTAAATAATAATAATTTAAAGAATGGAAAATTTTGTAAAATTTATAAAATTTCATCTTATCTGGTTTTACATTAATGTAGCAAAAACAACAACAAAATATAACCAAGCAACTTGTAAAACAGCCATTTTATTGAAGCTCACACTTCTAGAGGGTTAGAGTCTGTAGTCGTAATGAGAGGGTGCATGACATTAGGCAGGTAAGCATTGGGCTGGAACAGTGGCCAAGAGGTTACAGACTTATCTGCAATTTACAAACAGAGAAAAATTAAATGGCATGATCTTTACTTTTTATTTGAGATTAAAATATCATGTCATGTCTATAATCGTGTTTTGTACCTCAAAGACCTCCCTTAGAACCCTCCCTGTGTTCTTTTAAATTTATGGTCTCTTTCTCATTTACTGTTCTTGCATATATATGAATTTACACACACACACACACACACAGAGAGAGAGAGAGAGAGAGAGAGAGAGAGAGAGAGAGAGAGAGAGAGAGAGAGAGAGGGAGGGAGGGAGGGAGGGAGGGAGGGAGGGAGAGAGAGAGAGAGAGAGAGAGAGAGAGAGAGAGAGAGAGAGAGAGAGAGAGAGAGAGAGAGAGGTGCCCCAACAGTACTTCTAAATATAATCTGCTAAATCTGTATGTCACTTTTATGTTATGTATGCTGACCATTTGGCAATGGACAAACAATTGGTCTGCTCCTCTCTAGGGAAGGTCATCCTTACTGTTCACAGCTTCCTCATTTTCCTACATTGGTATAACATTTAGATCTTTTGAGGGCTTTTCTTGTCCACGGTGGCATGTGTAATTTTCTTGTTCAGTTCACATTTGGGGAGTCATATCAGTGAAATTTTATGGATTCCATTCTGATATTACTAGGAGACACAATCTCAAAGAAAACTGATGGCATAGGATCTTGATACTTTGAATGTGACCCATGGTAAAACACTTCTTCCAACAAAGCTGTATCTCCTAAACATTCCTAAATTAACATTTCTAATTCAAACCCTGAGAAGATGGTTGAGAAAACAAGTAGTTATATTTCTTAATATAGGATTAATTTTATTCTCTATCAGTGACAATTGAACATTTGGCTAACAGAATCATGAAAAGATGATTGCATAAAATCTTTGGAATTGAATTCTAGTATTAGGGAAGCAATAATATGTGTACTTTGTGTATGGTTTGATATTGTTCCAAATTTTGTGATAAGTCTTCCAACTCTTCCTTTAGTTAAAAGTTTTATTGCCCTTGGGCTATTTTTCACTTTTCCAATTTGGCATAAAAAAATTCTGACTTACTTATTTCAACCCGAAGTTCTGAAAACCTTGACAGATTTTGCTGACGTTTGGGGATGCAGTCCAATTTCACACCAAGTGATATGTAAGAACTGCAAATCTACCAAAACTGGAACAGCAATGTAATAGTTCATGAGCACTAAGTATTTCTAACACAGAAAATTAAGTAATTCTTCCCTTGTTAAACAAATTAAAAAGGTTATAAGTTAATGTAAATACAAAATAATGCTATAGCGTTTTGTATGGCAACAATATTTAAACTCTGTAGTAGGTAGCAATATTCTTCCACTATATTCTATTGTGACATACAATCTAGAAATGTCAATAAATGAAATTCAAGAATAGTTATCCATTCCTTTCTGTTATTTAAGTGTTCTAAAATAGTTATACACTCTGTCAAAGCATTCATTTTGTCTAAAACATGGAAATTATGACTTAACTTACAGAAAATGAAAGTAATTTAAAGTTTATAAATAAACGTTGTTTATTGACATATTAACTAGCAAATAGCACATGCTTTAATGCTACAAAACAGGCTGACAATACATATACATATTACTATTCTATGGTTAGAGAAAACGTGAAGTGTGACTTGAATCATAGATATTAGGCAATTGCAGACTACTTTATACATTTAATTATCATTTCTTCTATTTTTGAAATTGAAATATAATTTGAAATGTCTCTTTTCCCTATCTTCTCTCCAAAACCTCTCATGTACCCTTCTTACTTTTTTCAAATTCATGGCCTCTTTTAAAAAATGTTCTTGTTCTCAAATTCATGTGTATATATTATGCATATACAATATGTGTTTATGTATGTGCACATACATGTGTATAGACACATATATATGCATACATATATACATATTTATTCCTAGGTTTAACATGCCCAGACTCTATAATATTACACAAATGCATGGTTTCAAGATTGACTGTTTGGTTGGATGACCAATTCGCATGCTACTCCAGGAGGAAGTCTATATCTGGTGCTCCTAGAATTCTTTAGTGTATGGTTGATGATTTGTGGTCTTCATTCATTTTGGCATGTCTTGTTCAGCTCATGTTTAGGTAGTCATACTGCTGAGAATTTATGTGTGTAACTTCTGACATTGCTAAGAGACATATTCTAAAATCTAACTCTGACTCAGGCAATTTTTTGCCCAAACACCCTGAGAACCTACACTGAAAAACAAGAAACAAAGTCTTAGAGAAGTTGCAGTGATTCAATTCACTCAGCTGGTATTCCTTGGCTTTAAGAATTGTTCTTCCACTTTGTTCTTTTGAAAGTGTCCTTTGCCTTTCAGAAACTTTGTAATTTTATGAGGTCCCTTTTGTCAATTCTTGATCTTAGAGCACAAGCTATTGAAGTTCTGTTCAGGAAATTCTCCCCTGTGCCCATATGTTCAAGGTTCTTCCCTAGTTTCCTTTCTATTAGTTTCAGTGTGTCTGGTTTTATGCGGAGATCCTTGATCCACTTGGAATTGAGCATAGTGAAAGGAGATAAGAATGGATCAATTTGCCTTCTTCTGCATGGTGACCTCCAGTTGAACCAGTACCATTTTTTGAAAAGGGTATCTTTTTTTCCACTGGATGATTTTAGCTCCTTTGTCAAAGATCAAGTGACCATAGGAGTGTGGATTCTTTTCTGGATCTTCAATTCTTTTCCATTGATCTACAAGCCTGTCACTGTACCAATACCATGCAGTTTTTAACACTATTGCTCTGTAGTACAGCTTGAGGTCTGGGATACTGATTCCCCCAGAGGTTCTTTTACTCTTGAGAATAGTTTTAGCTATCCTGGGTTTTCTGTTATTCCAGATGAATTTTTGAATTGCTCTTTCTAATACTATGAAGAATTGATTTCTTCAAAGATGGGATTTTGATAGGGATTGTATTGAATCTGTATATTGTTTTTGGAAAGATGGTCATTTTTACTATATTAATCCTGCCAATCCATGAGCATGGAAGATTTTTCCATCTTAAGAAGTCTTCTTCAATTTCTTTCTTCAGAGACTTGAAGTTCTTGTCATACAGATCTTTCACTTGTTTGGTTAGAGTCACACCAAGATACTTTATATTGTTTGTGGCTATAGTGAAGGATATCATTTCTATTATTTCTTTCTTAGTCTGCTTATCCTTTGACTATAGGAAGGCTACTGATTTGCTTTAGTTGATTTTATATCCGGCCACTTTGCTGAATTTGTTTATCAGCTGTTGGAGTTCTCTGGTGGAGTTCTTTGGGTCACTTAAGTATACTTATCATATCATCTGCAAATAGGGATAGTCTGACTACTTCCTTTCTAATTTATTATTATTTATTATGGGAAATGATCTTTACCAACCCTACATCCGACAGAGGGCTAATATCAAATATATACAAAGAACTCAAGAAGTTAGACTCCAGAGAGCAAAGTAACCCTATTAAAAATGGGGTACAGAGATAAACAAAGAGTTCTCATCTGAAGAATATCTAATGCCTGAGAAGCACCTAAAGAGATGTTCAACATCCTTAGTCATTAGGGAAATGCAAATCAAAACAAACCTTAGATTCCATCTCACACCAATCAGCATGGCTAAGATCAAAAACACAGGAGACAGCAGTTGTTGGCGAGGATGTGGAGAAAGAGGAACACTCCTCCACTGCTGGTGGGATTGCAAGCTGGTACAACCACTCTGGAAAGCATTCTGGCAGTTCCTCAGAAAACTGGGCATGACACTCCCGGAGGATCCGGCTATACCACTCCTGGGCATATACCCAGAGGCTTCCCCTGCATGCAATAAGGACACATGCTCCACTATGTTCATAGCAGCCTTATTTATAATAGCTAGAAGCTGGAAAGAACCCAGATGTCCCTCAACGGAGGAATGGATTCAGAAGATGTGGTATATTAACATAATGGAACACTACTCTGCAATTAGAAACAATGAATTTCTGAAATTCCTAGGCAAATGGTCAGAACTGGAAAATATCATACTTAGTGAGGTAACCCAATCAAAAAAGAACATACATGGTATGCAAGCACTGATAAGGGCATATTAACCCAGAATCTCAGAATACCCTAGACACAATTTGCATATCAATAGATTTCCATGAAGATGGAAGGAGAGACCCCTGGTCCTGGAAAAACTGGATGTAGTGGACTGCCAGAACAGAGAGGCAAGAGGGGGTTGAATGGGGAACAGAGGGAGGGAAGGGGGCTTATGGGACTTTCGGGGAGGGAGGAACCGGGAAAGGGGAAATCATTTGGAATGTAAATAAAAAAAATTAGAAAAAAAGAATTCTTCTTCTATGAAAGCCATTCCTTGGCTGTTTTCAAGGTATAGCTATAAGATATGAACTAGGTCTATCATGTTTTCATAGTTACACTTAACAATGCTTCTCATCTCTCTGTAATAATAATTAGCTTCAAAACAAGGAGAAATTAAGCTATACATAAAATATAAAAACTAATTTATATTTATTCATATCAATTAACAGCAAAGAAAAGTATCAAGAAGTGTACTAGCTATGTTTTTATAAAATTGAAACAATATACACTTATCTGGGAGGAATAACCTCAGTTTAGACATTCTGTGTATTAGCAAGTCTCTATGAAATTTTCTTAATTAATAACTTAGACTTAGAGTTGTGTGTAGAATGATTCAGATCTTTCTGTGTTCTTCTACATGCATAAATTAAGTTGGGCAAAACGAAATTTTTTAAGTTGCTGTATTTTTTTTCCAATACAAATTTTGGCTTCTTTGTCAAAAATCAGGTGTCCACATGTGTGTATATTTAGCCTTGTCTTCAACTGGATTGTATCTATCAATTTGTTTGTTTGTGTAATAAGATCATCTGTATTTTATTAGAAATTGAGGGTCCTGTGCTGTTCTTTAATTGGTCACATTTTTTTACCTACTTCATCTCTCTCTCTCTCTCTCTCTCTCTCTCTGAAAGACTGTCATTGCATATTTTGTAAATAACAGAATTTCATGATAACAGAATTTTATGGGGATTCCATTCTACTTATAGATTCCTTTTGGTAGAATGACCAGCTTGACTCTGTTATTCCTAATGATCCATGAGAATGGGAGATCTTCCTATTTTAATGATATCTCCTTTAATTTTTTTCTTCAAAGACCTAAAAGGTTTGTTTTTCATGAAGTTCTTTTATATTCATTGTTAGAATTATTCTAAAATATTTCATATTATTTGAGGATTTTCAAAGGAAATTATTTCCTGATTTCTTTATTGCTTTGTTTCTTATTTGTATATAGGAGGGCTATTATATTTTTTGAGTTAATCTTAGATTCAGTCACTTAGCTTAAAGTATTTATTGGCTCCAGCTCTGTAATAGAAATTTTAGAGTCACTTATGTATACTATCATATCACCTGCAAATAACAATATTTTAACATATTTCTTTCCAGCTTGAATTCCCTTGATCTTCTTTAGTTATCCTACTGCTATAGCTAAAACTTGAAGTAATATGTAGAAAGTAAACAAGTTTTACTTGTTTTTGATTTTAGTAAAATTCTTTTGAATTTCTTGTCATTTAATTTGATGGTCGCCATAGGCTTGCAGTATGTTGTTTTTGTTATATTGAGGTATGTATATTTTATCCCTAATATCTTCAAGATTTTTAACTTGAAGGGATGTTGGATTTTGTTAAAGTCCTTTTAAGTATCTAATATGGCAATAATGTGATTTTTTTCTTTTAGTTTGATTGTAAAGTGAATTACATTTACAGAATTTCACATGTTGAACTATCCATGCATCTCTGAGATGAAACCTACTTAATCAGAATGAGTGATCTTTTTGATGTGTTCCTGAATTTGGTGTCAAAGTATTTTATTGAAGATTGTTTTAATAAATTTTCTTGTGGGAAATTCATTTGAAGCTTTCTTTATTATTGTTGTTGAATATTTGCATGATCTGGGCATCAGGGTGAGTATGGCCTCATAAAATGAGTTGAAATTTTTCCTTCTGTTTCTATTTGTGGAATAATTTGAGGAATATTTGTATTTCTTTTTTTAAAAGACTGGTAGAATTTTGCTCTGAAACCATTAGGCCTGGGATTTTGTGGGTTGGGATACTTTTAATGATTGCTTTTATGTCCTTAGGGGTTAATAGTCTATCTAACTTGTTTTATCTGACCTTGATTTAAATTTTGTAAATGATATCTACCTTGAAATTTGTTCATTTTATTTAGGTTTTTCTAATTTTGTGAAATACATGTTTTTAAGGCGTGACTTAATGATCAATTGGAGTTCCTCAGTGACTGTTGTTATGTCCCAGTTTTTGTTTCTGATTCTATTAATTTAGATATTCTCTCTTCCTTTTAATGAGTTTGGATTCTAATTTCTTTTCTCAAATAACTAACTCATTGTTTCACTGATTCTTCACATGGATCTTGTTGTTCATTTTTAGTGATTTCAGCCCTCAGTTTAATTATTATTCTCTTCTCTTGTGTGTGTTTACTCTGTTTTATCTAGCATTTTCATTTGTGCTATTAGACTTGTAGCATGAGTTCTTTTTCTTTATAGAAATACATATGGCTAAGTGCTATGACATTTTTTCTTAGCACTGTTTCTTTTGTGTCCCATGAGTTTGGATATGCGGTGTATTTTACAGTGAATTTGAGAAAATCATATACTTCTTTCACTAATTCTGCATTGACTAATCTTTCTTTAGAGAGTTGTTCAGTTTCAAGGAGTTTGTCTGGGCCCTGTTACTGATATCTATCTGGATCTGTGATTATCTGATAGGTTGCAGGGCATTATTTCAATTTTCTAATATGTTTTGAGACTTGATTTGTATATGAGTATGTGCTTACTGTGGTCATTTTAGAGAAAGTTATAAAATGGGAAGAGAAGAAGATATATTCTTTTGTTTTTGGGTAAAAAATACTCTTTAAATATCTATTGAGTCCCTTAGTTTATAATATCTATTAATTCCAGAGTTTGCCTGGTTTTTTTTTTTTTTTGTTTGTTTGTTTTTTTTGTCTGAATGGCCTGCTCATTAACTACTGTTTGCTATTAAAGTTTCCCACTATCAGTATGTGAATGTCAATATATGATTTTATCTGTAGTACTTTTCAATTATAACTTTGTGATTGAGGCATAGCTGTTGAAAACTAAAATGTAGCCAGGCAGTGGTGACACATGCCTGTAATCCCAGCACTTGGGAGGCAGATTTCTGAGTTCAAGGTCAGCTTGATCTACAGAGTGAATTCCAGGACAGCCAGGGTTAGACAGAGAAACCCTGTCTTGAAAACAAATAAACAAACAAACAAACACCTAAAATGTCACTTTTTATGGTATATTTATCTTTGATATTGAGCAGTTTCTTGGACACAGCAGAAGAATGGATACCTTTTTAGCATCTATCCTGTTATTTTGTTTTCTTTTTTTTTAATTAGGGGAAATGAGATCATTAATATTGAGAGATATCAATGATTGCTGATAGTTATGATTTTGTTGTTGCAGTAGTTGGTGGTTGTGTATGTGTGTGTGTGTATGTGTGAATCCTTCACTTTTCATTTTATTTGTATAAGATTATTTGTTTTCTGTGTTTTCATAGTAGTAGTTAAAGTTTTTACATTGGAGTTTCCTTCTAGTACGTTCTTTGATGAAGCATTTGACTTGTTCTTGGAATCTTACCTTTTCCATCTATAGCAGTGTCTCTTAATATTCTTAATACTCTGACTCTTTAATACAGTTCCTCATGTCATAATAATCTTCCAAATTAATATTGTATATGTAGATTATCTAGCTCTCAACTTTTCCTTTGGTTTTGCTGAAACACTAGAGCAGCCTGCTTCAAATTAAAAACCTTCAGGACCCCCAAACTAATCAACTTGTAAACCTCATCCCATCCTAGTCAGTTCAGCCTGTCATCCCAGTTGGACTTCCCAGGACTGCTTTTTAGAAGAAAAACACATCAGCAACAACAAAGACAGTCATTATTTCATTATGAAGGGCTGGGGAAAGGTTGTCCAAGCAAACAAAGCCAAGTAACAACCATGAGTAGCCATTCTAATAGATAATAAAATAGATTTTCCACTGAAAGCATTCAAAAGAGACAGAAGAGGGCACTTCATAAGCATTAAAGAAGAAATCCACCAACAGGACATCTCAACACTAAACGTCTATGTTCCAAATGCAAGAGCATCCACATTTATAAAAGAAACATTACTAAAGCTTAAATTACACAGTGTACCCTACACATTAATAGAGCAAGAAATCAACACACCACTCTCATCAATAGTCAAGACACAATACTCAATATAAACATCATACAGCAAGCCAGTAGCCAACATCAAGTTAAATGGAATGAAACTTAAAACATTTACATGTGATCATCTCACTAAATGCTGAAAAGCATTTGACAAAATCCAGCACTCTTTCATGATAAAAACAGTTGAAGCAGCCAGGATACAAGAGGCAAACCTAAACAAAATAAGGACAATAAACAGCAAGTCAAAAGCCAATATCAAATTAATTAAATATTAATTTTTCATTACATATTAAATATTAAATGTAGAGGAACTTAAATAAATTTCACTAAAACAAGGCTGTCTACTTTCCCAATTCCCTTAGTATTGAACATGAAATTTTATCTAGAGCTGTAAGACAACTAAACAAGATCAAATGGATACAAATTGGAAAGAAAGAACTCAAAAGTATTGTACTCCACAGATGATATGATAGTATACATAAAATTCTACCAGAGAACTCTAACAGCTAATAAACCCCTTCAACAAAGTGGCTGGATACAAAATTAACTCCAAGAAATCAGTAGTCCTCCTCTACACAAGTATTAAATCACCGAGAAAAAGTTTGGGAAACAATACCCACACAATACTGACAAGCAACATAAAATTCCTTGTTTTAATTCTAACCAAGTGAAAGACCTGTATGAAAAGTGATACAGGATTTTCCATGTCCAATCATATTAGGGCAGTGGAAGGCCTCTGATTGGACAGAAAAAGTGAGGCTGAACTAGAAGTTAGATGGACAGATGTTATAAGAGGAGAAGGCAGGAAAATCAAGATGGTTTCGGATATAGACCTGTGTAGTATTTACTAACCACAAGTAAGTTTATAAGTTTAGAGATATTGGGATAAAGCCTTAATCATTATCAATTGACTATTAAATTACTGTATTGGCATCTTGTAAATTGTGATATTATTTATACATAAATCTGATTGGTTAATTAAGCATTAAGAATTTTGATTTACTAGGCTACTAGAATGTGGGTTCTCTGATTATAGGGGTTTATGATAGAGAGAAAACACAGCTGAGATGCTGTGGGATCTAGCTGGGAGAGAACAGCTCGGTGCTGAGCAGGACTCCACCAGGACATGGTGTTGTGACTTGGCTGGGCAGGAGAATTGGTGGGATCATTCTTTAATATTTCCCGCAACAGGTGTCAACAGCCTGTGATTGGACAGGAAAAGTTGGAGCTAGGAGTTGGGGGAACAGAAGTCACAGGAGGAGAAGAGAGGAGAATCAAGATGACTTCATAGGTGGACCTATGTAGTATCTATTAGCAACAAATAACTATGAATTTATAAGGTTAGAGATTTTGGGATGAATCTTTTATCATTATCATTTGGCCAAAAATTACTATATTGACATCTAGTAAATGTCTAATTAAGCATTAAGAGTCATACTTTTACTGGGTAGTTGGGTGATGAGATGGCCGACCATGATGTGTGAGCATTGTATACAAGTAGTGAGGTAACCCAATCACAAAAGAACACACATAGTATGCAGTCACTGATAGGGGGATATTAACCCAGAATCTCGGAATACCCAAGACACAATTCACATGTCAATAGATTTCCAAGAAGATGGAAGGAGAGACTCCTGGTCCTGGAAAGACTGGATGTAGGGGAATTCCAGGACAGAGAAGCGAGAAGGGGTTGAATGGGGAAAAGAGGGAGGGAAGGGGGCTTATGGGACTTTTTGGGGAGGGAGGAAACGGAAAAGGGGAAATCATTTGGAATGTAAATAAAAAATCTTAGAAAATTAAAAAAAAAAGTAAAATGAACTCACGAGACACACCCCTGCCAAAAGAGTTGGCCAACTGGGGACTAGAAACTGGTCAGGCTGGCAGATCACAGGAGAACAGGAGCCTAACCAGTGGAGAGTTCGCAGGTCTACAGGTCTATTGACAAGCTAGCAGGAGCCCTGTGACCCAGTGTGAGGTTTGCAGATCACTATTGCCCTGCCAGCACTAGGGAAGGAAAGTGACAGACTTCTGTTTTAATATTTCCCACAACAGGTGTTGAACCAAACAACGTGCTGGCTAGGACCAAATTCACTAGAAATTTCAGAGTATTAGCCTGAGAGTTAGAGTTTTATTATTATTATTATTATTATTATTATTATTATTATTATTATTATGTGAGTTAACTGGTAGCACTAAAAAAGGAGTCATGTGACTCAAGGGCAAGAACGTTGAAACAAAGAAACTGCTGGCAGCCCTGAGGTCCGCTGCTGTGCAGAAAGCAGGCTGCTCTGAGTCAGAGAGCTGTAGAATGGAAGTTGCCTACTTCTTGGGGTAGAAATTGATTACATCTGTGAATTTATAATATTTGCTTTTAGGATAGATTTATATACAAATTTTTCTGAATCACATGGGGGAATTGTGCCTACAGAAAGAAACTAGGATAGGGAAAATTCGTCACTGCTTCACAGTAGAGAGTGCAGTGATAACCATTGCTTGCTTTGAACAGGTATTAATAAAATATGTCTGTGGCTCTGAGCAGAGAGCCAGATGGAAAGACGATATAGATTATTTATCCAACCATAGGAAACTCATATTCTGCTTACGTGGTCTACATGTGAATCTTGAGTGTCTTTTTCTGCTTAGCAAGAGAGGAAATGCCTAGTATAGGCAAATACAGTATTTTAGTTTATTTGTTTTGAATTGTTTTTATTTTCAAAATGGGTGTGCTATTGAGTTTTGTAGTTATATTATTCCTCTGGGAGAGAGGTCAAAATGAAGATTTTAAAACAGTTTTGTCTTTGTGTTTTTTGAAGAGGTGATTAAGGTATTTACACATTTCAGAGTTACATGGATCAGATATGATGATGGAAGATCTCCAGAAGACTAGATTTCAGAGAATGAAACAAAAAATATGTCTTGATGATAGTAAAATTCTGCTTTGAGATCTATATATTATGGAATATACAGCCTTGGTGAATTTCCTCAAAAGACATAGTGAACTGACCTGCTTGAACTCTTGATGTCCTGGACATCAGCTGGATCCAATCAAGGCAGACATGAGAGACTAATCAATCCTATTTTCCCTATCCTTCCCCTACCCTTCATAATTCCTCAATGCCCATATTCAGTTTGAAGAATTTATGAAGAATTGTCGACCCAGTTACCTGGGTTTTGGGGTTGGAGAGGATTATTAATAGGCTATCTTTCTCGGGAATATGGAAATGGTAATATTTGGAACAGGTAGGTAATAGCTAGAATTGATTTTAGCCATAATCTCATTTGGCAGAAATCTTTATATTTGTTATTGAGTTTAAGTCATAAGTTCTTATTTGGTATAAAATTTATTTTGGTACAAAATCAAGGTTTTCATTGGTATAAATTTCTTCTATTGATACTAAAAATATAAAAGTACAGGGCTTAGACCTAGTTCTTCTATTGCTGTTATTATAAAGAGATATGAGATGTTTAAGCCTGTGAGTTCAGGGCCAAATAACAAATTCATAGCTCCGAGTTTATTGTTAGAGTATTTTCAAGATTTTAATTAGAAACAGCTGAGAATAGTTAAAGGACAACAGTTCAGATTATGTAGATAGTCGGTTTTAAAAAATGTCAGAAATCCACAAAATGTGACATTTAATATTATTATTTTTTTTAATTTTATTTTCTAAGCTTTTTTTATATACATTCAAAATCATTTCCCCTTTCCCGTTTCCTTCCTCCCCGAAAGTCCCATAAGCCCTCTTTTCCCCATTCACCCCCCTCTCGCTTCTCTGTCCTGGCATTCCCCTACATCCACTCTTTCCAGGACCAGCGATCTCTCCTTCCATCTTCTTAGAAATCATTGATATGCGAATTGTGTCTAGGGTATTCCGAGATTCTGGGTTAATACCCCATTATCAGTGACTGCATACCATGTGTGTTCTTTTGTGATTGGGTTACCTCACTAAGGATGATATTTTCAAGATCTGACCATTTGCCTAGGAATTTCGTGAATTCATTGTTTTTACTTGCAGAGTTGTATTCCATTGTATAAATATACCACATCTTCTGAATCCATTCTTCCGTTGAGGGACATCTGGGTTCTTTCCAGCTTCTGGCTATTATAAATAAGGCTGCTATGAACATAGTGGAGCATGTGTCCTTATTGCATGCAGGTAAAGCCTCTGGGTATATGCCCAGGAGTGGTATAGCCGGATCCTCCGGGAGTGTCATGCCCAGTTTTCTGTGGAACCGCCAGACTGATTTCCAGAGTGGTTTTACCAGCTTGCAATCCCACCAGCAGTGGAGGAGTGTTTCTCTTTCTCCACATCCTCGCCAACAACTGCTGTCTCCTGTGTTTTTGATCTTAGCCATTCTGACTGGTGTGAGATGGAATCTCAGGGTTGTTTTGATTTGGTTTTCCCTAATGACTAAGGATGTTGAACATCTCTTTAGGTACTTCTCAGCCATTAGATATTCTTCAGGTGAGAACTCTTTGTTTAGATCTGTACCCCATTTTTTAATAGGGTTACTTGCCTCTCTGGAGTTTACCTTCTTGAGTTCTTTGTATGTATTGGATATTAGCCCTCTGTCAGATGTAGGGTTGGTAAAGATCATTTCCCAGTTAGTTGGTTGCCACTTTGTCTTTTTGACAGTGTCTTTTGCCTTGCAAAAACTTTGTAATTTAATGAGGTCCCTTTTGTCTATTCTTGATCTTAGAGCATAAGCTATTGGAGTTCTCTTCAGGAAATTCTCCCCTGTGCCCATATGGTAAAGGTTCTTCCCTAGTTTCCTTTCTATTAGTTTCAGTGTGTCTGGTTTTATGTGGAGGTCTTTGATCAACTTGGAATTGAGCTTAGTGCAAGGAGATAAGAATGGGTCAATTTGCATTTTTCTGCATGTTGACCTCCAGTTGAGCAAGCACCATTTGTTGAAAGGCTATCTTTTTTCCACTGGATGGTTTTAGCTCCTTTGTCAAAGATCAAGTGACCATAGGAGTGTGGATTCATTTCTGGGTCTTCAATTCTGTTCCATTGATTTACATGCCTGTTACTGTACCAATACCATGCGGTTTTTAACACTATTGCTCTGTATACAGCTTGAGGTCCAGGATACTGATTTCCCCCAGATGTTCTTTTACTCTTGAGAATAGTTTTAGCTATTCTGGGTTTTCTGTTATTCCAGATGAATTTTTGAATTGCTCTTTCTAACTCTATGAAGTATTGAGTTGGGATTTTGATGGGGATTGCATTGAATCTGTATATTGCTTTTGGCAAGATGGTCATTTTTACTATATTA
Organism: Tokudaia muenninki; assembly: GCA_036184385.1. NCBI lineage: Eukaryota > Metazoa > Chordata > Mammalia > Rodentia > Muridae > Tokudaia > Tokudaia muenninki. Next base: position 28,139,905 of record BTHS01000019.1, read on the forward strand.
ATTCTGCCAATCCATGAGCATTGCAGACTTTTCCATCTTCTGAAGTCTTCTTCAATTTCTTTCTTCAGAGACTTGAAGTTCTTGTCATACAGATCTTTCACTTGTTTGGTTAGAGTCACACCAAGATACTTTACATGGCTTGTGGCTATCGTGAAGGGTATAATTTCTCTTACTTCTTTCTCAGCCTGCTTGTCCTTTGAGTATAGGAAGGCTACAGACTTGCTTGAGTTGATTGTATATCCGGCCACTTTGCTGAAGTCGTTTATCAACTGTAGGAGTTCTCTGGTGGAGTTCTTCAGGTCGCTTAATTATACTATCATATCGTCTGCGAATAGTGATAATTTGACTTCTTCCTTTCCAATTTGTATCCCTTTGACCTTTTTTTGTTGTCTAATTGCTCTAGCTAGAACTTCAAGTACTATATTTAAAAGATATGGAGAGAGAGGGCAGCCTTGTCTAGTCCCTGATTTTAGTGGGATTGCTTCAAGTTTCTCTCCATTTAGATTGATGCTGGCTACCCGTTTGCTGTAAATTGCTTTTACTATGTTTAGATATGGGCCTCGAATTCCTGATCTTTCCAAGACCTTTAGCATGAAAGGATGCTGAATTTTGTCAAATGCTTTCTCAGCATCTAATGAGATGACCATGTGGTTTTTTTCTTTGAGATTGTTTATATAGTGGATTACATTGATGGATTTCCTTATATTGAACCATCCCTGCATCCCTGGGATGAAGCCTACTTGATCATAGTGAATGATCGTTTGGATTCGTTGGCAAGAATTTTATTGAGTATTTTTGCATCGATATTCATAAGAGAGATTGGCCTGAAATTCTCTTTCTTTGTCGGATCTTTGTGTGCTTTTGGTATTAGTGTAATTGTGGCTTCATAGAACGAGTTGGGTATTGATCCTTCTGTTTCTATTTTGTGGAACAGTTTGAAGAGTATTGGTGTTAGGTCTTCTTTGAAGGTCTGATAGAATTCTGCACTGAAACCATCTGGACCTGTGCTTTTTTTGGTTGGAAGACATCCGATGAAAACTTCTATTTCTTCAGGGGTATTAGGGCGGTTTAGATGGTCTATTTGATCCTGATCTAATTTTGGTATTTGATATCTGTCAAGGAAATTGTCCATTTCCTCGAGATTTTCTAGTTGTGTTGAATACAGGTTTTTGTAGTAGGATCTGACGATTTTTTGAATTTCCTCGGTTTCTGTTGTTATCTCTCTCTTTTCGTTTCTGATTTTATTAATTTTGATACTGTCTCTGTGCCCTCTGGTTAGTCTGGCTAAGGGCTTATCTATCTTGTTGATTTTCTCAAAGAACCAACTCCTTGTTTTGTTGATTCTTTGTATGGTTTTATTTGTTTCTACTTGATTGATTTCAGCCCTGAGTTTGATGATTTCCTGCCTTCTACTCCTCTTTGGTGTAATTGCTTCTTTTTGTTCCAGGGCTTTCAGGTGTGCCATTAAGCTGTTAGTGTATGCTGTCTCCCGTTTCTTTTTGGCTGCACTCAGGGCTATGAATTGTCCTCTTAGCACTGCTTTCATTGTGTCCCATAAATTAGGGTATGTTGTGCCTTCATTTTCATTAAATTTCAAAAAGTCTTTGATTTCTTTCTTTATTTCCACCTTGACCAAGTTATCATTGAGTAGAGCATTGTTCAGCCTCTGTGTGTATGTGGGCTTTCTGTTGTTTTTGTTGCCATTGAAGACCACCCTTATTCCATCGTGATCTGATAGGAGGCATGGGATTAGTTCTATCTTCTTATATCTGTTGAAGTCTGATTTGTGACCAATTATATGGTCGATTTTGGAGAAGGTACCATGAGGTGCTGAGAAGAAGGTGTATTCTTTAGCTCTAGGATGAAATGTTCTATATATATATGTTAGTTCCATTTGGTCCAAGGCTTCAATTAGATTCACTGTGTCCCTGTTTAGTTTCTGCTTTCCTGAACTATCCATTTCAGAGAGCGGAGTGTTGAAGTCACCCACTATTATTGTGTGAGGTTCGATGTGTGCTTTGAGCTTTAGTAAAGTTTCTTTTACAAATAAGGGTGCCCTTGCATTTGGAGCATAGATATTCAGAATTGAGAGTTCTTCTTGGTGGATTTTTCCCTTGATCCGTATGTAGTGTCCTTCTGTGTCTTTTTTGATGACTTTAGTTTGAAAATCAATTTTATCTGATATTAGGATGGAACTCCGGCTCGTTTCTTGGGGCCATTTGCTTGTAAAATTGTTTTCCAGCCTTTTACTCTGGGGTAGTGTTTGTCTTTGACACTGAGGTGTGTTTCCTGCATGCAGCAAAATGCAGGGTCCTGTTTACGTATCCAGTCTGCTAGTCTATGTCTTTTTATTGGGGAATTGAGACCATTGATATTAAGAGAGATTAAGGCATAGTGATTATTGCCACCTGCCATTCTTGATGCTGTCTTTATGTTTGAGTGGTTATCTACTTTTGGGTTTGATGCAAGAAGGTTACTATCTCATTCTTTTCCAGGGTGTAGTTTCTCTCCCTGTATTGGCGGTTTCCGCCTATTATCCTTTGCAGGGCTGGATTTGTGGAAAGATATTGTGAAAATTTGATTTTATCATGGAATATCTTGGTCTCTCCATCTATGGTGATTGAGAGTTTTGATGGGTATAGTAGTCTAGGATGGCATTTTTGCTCTCTTAGTGTCTGCATGAGATCTGCCCAGGATCTTCTGGCTTTCATAGTCTCTGGTGAGATGTCTGAAGTGATTCAGATAGGTCTTCCTTTGTATGTTACTTGGCCCTTTTCTCTTACTGCTTTTAATATTCTTTCTTTGTTTAGTACATTTGGTGCTTTGATTATTATGTGACAGGAGGTATTTCTGTTCTGGTCCAGTCTGTTTGGAGTTCTGTAGGCTTCTTGTACGTTCATTGGCATCTCTCTCTTTAGGTTAGGTTTAAGTTTTCCTCCATAATTTTGTTGAAGATGTTTACTGGCCCTTTAAGTTGCAAGTCTTCACTCTCATCTATACCTATAATCCTTAGGTTTGGTCTTCTAATTGTGTCCTGGATTTCCTGGATGTTTTGGATTACACGTTTTTTGCATTTTGCCTTTTCTTTGACTGTTGAGTGGATGCTTTCTATGGTATCTTCAGCACCTGAGATTCTTTCTTCCATCTCTTGTATTCTATTGTTGATGTTTGCATCTATGACTCCTGATTTCTTCCCAAGGTTTTCTATCTCCAAAGTTGTCTCCCTTTGTGATTTCTTAGTTGTTTCTACTTCCTTTTTTAGTTCCTGGATGGATTTGCTGCGATCCTTCACTTGTTTGTTTGTATTTTCCTGTATTTCTTTAAGGTATTTTTGCGTTACCTCTTTCAGGATTTCTGCCTGTTGACCCAAGTTCTCCTGCATTTCTCTGAGCGATTTTTGTGTTTCCTTCTCATGGGATTCCATCTGTTGATCCATCGTCTCCTGCATTTCTTTAAGCAGACCTCGTGTTTCCTTTGTAAGGGCATCTATCCGTTGATTCATTTCTTTAAGCACTTATTGTGTTGCCTCCCTATGGGCATACGTCTGTTGACCCATATTCTTCTGCATTTCTTTATGCAGTTTTTGTGATTCCTTTGAAAGTGCATCTACCCGTTGATTCATTTCTTTAAGCGATTTTTGTGTTTTCTCCTTGTGGGCCTCCATCTTTTGATCCATGTTCTCCTGCATTTCTCTAAGAGATTTTTGTGTTTCTTTTGTAAGGGCTTCTAACCGTTGATACATGGTCTCCTGTAATTCTTTATTTGATTTATTTGTGTCCTCCTTGTGATCCCCTAATAGCATCATGAGAAGTGATTGTAAATCAAGATCTTGTCTTTTGGGTGTGGTGGGGTATCCAGGACTTGCTGCTGTTGGAGAGTTGGGTTCGGATGGTGCCATATTACTTTGATTTCTGTTAGTAACGTTCCTATGTTTGCCTTTTGCCATCTGGTTACCTCTGATGTTAGTTGGTCCTGCTGTCTCTGACTGTTGGTTGGACCTCCTGTGAGCCTGCAAAGCTACTTCTGGCCCCCCTGGCTTACCAGGATTCCCCTGGGAGCAATTTCTGGGGCTTGCCCTGCTCCTGAGTGACTTTGGAGCCCTGATGTGCCTTGCCCCAAGTGATAATGGGGAGTCCCTGCACATCCAAAGGCTCAGTTTAATGGATTCCCGGAGCAGAGGTCTCCAAAGAGAGGCTGGTAGGCTCCTGCCCTGTGCAGGGGTGTGTGATCTCTCCCAGGGCTGGGGTAAGGGGTGTCCCTCTGCAAGGCAGAAGTCCCACAGCAGAGCTGGAGCGCAGGTTACTGCAGCCCTGCCCAGCTCCTGCGAGCAGCGTACACACAAGCTGCCCGAGACCCAAGCGATATTATGCCTGTCTGTCTCCGAGCCTGGCAGTCCCTACCACTCAGACACTGGAGCAAAGATGGCAGAGTGCACCCTGCACACTCTGGGTGGCGCTGGCCACCCTGCAGAGGAGATGGCTTACAGCAAATATGGCGCCCAGACGACCACAGAGCTGTCCCGTTCTTGGGACCAGATGGAAGCCCCAACAGGTCGTGTCCGAGCGATGTTATATTGGGGGGGGGACCTGGGTACCTGTCTCTTCAGTGCAGACGGAAACAGAAGGCACGGAAGGGAAGCTGGTAGGCTCCCGCCCAGTGCGGGGGTCCCTCTGCCAGGCAGAAGACTCACAGCAGAGCTGGCTCGCTGGTCACTGTAGCTGCTGGGAGCAGCGTACACACAAGCCGCCCGAGACCCAAGTGATTTGATGCCCGTCTGTCTCCGAGCCTGGCAGTCCCGACCCACATTTAATATTATTTATTCTCTTGTTGTTGAGACATATCTGCTCCTAACAGCTCCCATTCATGGAATCTAAGTAGCAACAGAACATCTCTACCTCTAGGAAAAGTTGTAAGTTGCAGCTAGGTGGCCACTAGGCAGATAATGCCTACTTCTCCTACAGACATTCACAGTTCTTGAGAGGACACCAGTTACAGGTTAGGACAGCTTCGTTCTTCAGGTACAGAATAAACTAGTCCTTAATAATTCCTGTTTTTCCAGGTCTGTCAGAATATCCTGGGCCTGAAGGCTGAAGACTGATGCTCCAAAATCCTGACTTACTTGGGCTGTATAAATAGAAAGCTGCCTCTTCCAATTGGCTAAGTTCTGGAAGCTGTATTTCAATATTATTCAATATTTAATATTCAATATTGAAGCTTTATTTCAATATTATTTAATGTATTCAATGTTTTAGAATAACTTCCTATATTTTTAATTAGTATCAGTCATTTTTGGAATTTTGATGGGGTTGAAAAATTACCTAGTCTCCTAGCCAACCCAGGCTTTTTATTTTGAGAGGAACAGATTTGAGAGGATGGTTTTCAGATGGTATGAAATCTAAAGGTTGGATGTAAGTCAGCTATAGAAAAATAGTCTTTTAAGATAGAGGAGAGTGTTCAATTTTATTGGAAAAAAAATGTTAGACTGAGTGTTAGGTCTTTCTTATACCTTTTAATTTACAAAATGTTGATAGTTATGCTCAATTTATATTTTGAGAGAAAGTCTTTTTTTTTATTAAACAGGGAGAAATGTTACAGGATTTTCCATGTCCAATCACATTATGGAAATGGGAGGTCTTTGATTGGACAGGAAAAGGGAAACAGAGCTAGGAGTTGGGGAAACAGAGGTCACAGGGAGGAAAATTGAGATGACTTCACCCATGGACCTATATGGCATTTACTAACCACAAATAGCAGGTTTTATGTTGAGATAATGCTTTTATCATTATCAATTGACTCCTAAATTACTGTATTGGCACCTTAATAATTGTGATATTATTTATACATAAGTCTGATTGGTTAATTAAGCATTAAGAATTTTGATTTACCAGGTTACTAGAATGTGGGTCTGCTGATTACAGGAGTTTATGACAGAGAGAAAACATAGCTGAGATGCTGTGGGAGCTAGCTGGGAGAGAATAGTTTGACGCTGAGCAGGAACCCACCTGGGCATGGTGCTGTGGCCTAGTGGGGCAGAAAAGTTGGCAGGATCATATTTTAGTATTTCCCACAAGAGAAAAGAATTTGAAGTCTCTGAAGAAAGACACTGAAGATGATATAAAATTGAGAGATCCTACACACTCATCGATTAGTAGGATTAACATAATAAAAATGGCCATTTTTACCAAAAGCAATCAACATGTTCAATAAAGTCCCCAACAAAATTCCAACACAACTCTTCAGAGATCTTGAAAGAAAATTCTCAACTTCATATAAAAAAAATCCTGGAGCTAAATTGATCGTGAACAAGAAAGAACTTTTGGACATATCATTATCTCTGATATCAAGCTGTATTACAGAAAAATAGTAATTAAAACTGCAGGATATTGGTATAAAAACAGACAGGTGGACCAATGAAATTAAATCCAAGATCCAGAACTAAACCAATACATCTATATACATTTGATTTTTGACAAAGAATCCAAACCCATACAATAGAAATGGGCAAAAATCTTCAACAAATGGGACATTTCTAACTGGATTTTTGCATGTGGAAGAACGAAAATAGATACATATTTATCATCCTGCACAAAATTCAAGTCAAATGTATTGAAAACCTCAGCATAAAACCAGACACACTAAATCTAATAGAACAGAAAGTCAGAAATGATCTCTTTAGTACAGGAAACAACATCTGAACATAGCACCAATGGCTTAGGCATTAAGATCAAAAATTAATAAATTGGATCTTATGATTTTGAAAAGCATCTATAAGTCAAAGGACACCATCAATAGAACAAAAATGATAGCCTAGTGATTGAGAAAAAGACCTTCACTAAACATACATCTGACAGAGGCCAAAGTCCAAAATGTATAAGAACTCAAGAACTTACACATGAACAATCTAAAAGCAAATTAAAAAAAAAAATGGAGTAGAGATAAAAACAGAGACGTCTCAACAGAGGAATCTCTAATGTCCAAGAAGCACCTAAAGAAATGTTCAATGTCCTTAGTCATCAAAGAAATACAAACCAAAATGACTCTGAGATTCTGCCTTATACCCATCAGAATAGCTAAGATTGAAAAATTTGAAGGACTGCATATAATGTCAAGGTCATGGAGTAAGAGCAATACTCCTCCATTGCTGGTAGGAATGTAAACCTTTACAACCTTTCTGGAAATCAGTTTGGTAATTTCACAGAAAATTGGGAATATTTCTCCCTCAAAATCCAGATATACCACTCATGGGCATATATCCAAATGATGTTCCACCATCCCACAGGGACATTAGCTCAACTATGTTGATAGCAGCTGTGTTCCTAAAAGTCAGATACTAGAAACAACCTATATGTTCTTCAACTGAAGAACTGATAAAGAAAATGTGATACATTTATGCAATGGAATACTATTCAGATTTTTTTTTTTAAAAAGACATCTATTTTGCAGTAAAGTGGATAGAACTAGAAAATGGCATTCTGAGTGAGGTAACCTATACCACAGATGACATGGGTTTTATGTACTCATTTATAAATTGATATTAGCCATAAAATACAGGATAGCCATACTAAAACCAACAGATCCAAATAAGCCAAATAAGAAGGTCGGTCTAAGGGATGATTGTTGAACCTTTCTCAGAGGGGAAAACAAAATAGATATCAGAGGTCGATGAAAGAAGGATACTGGGTATGAGAGAGAATAGGGATTAGAGCTAGTGGAACAGAGAGATCTATGTAGGGAGAGCAGGGGAGACATAAGGAAATTGACCAGGTACAGGTAATCTGTAAGTCTTGCCAGAGACCTAGAATGAAGAGAGGCCCCAGGGTATCTATGGAGTGACTCTAGTTGAGACTTCTGTCAGTGGGGAATATGGATAATGAAGTGGCCATTTCCTGTACTCAGGCAGGACTCCCAGGGGAGGGAAAAGGTCAGTAACCCACACATAAAACTTTTGATTTAAATGTGCCCAGCCTACAAGATGTGCAGGGACAAAGAGAAGAGACTAAGTGAGTGGTCAACCAATGACTGCCCCAAATTGAGATCCATATGATTACTTAGAATCAATGTCCTCATACTATTAATGATTGTCTTTTCCACTTGCAGACAGAAACCTAGCATAACTGTCCTCTGAGAGACTCTACCCAACAGCTACTGGAAAAGAGATGCAGAGATCCACAATCAATCATTAGATAGATATCAGGGAGTCTTATGGAAGAGTTGGGAGAGAAAGTGAGAGCCCAAAAGAGGACAGGAACTCCACAGGAAGACCGAAAGAGTCAACTATCCTCAACTCTTGTCGACTCCCAGAGACTAAATCACCAACCACAGAATGAGCCTGAGGAGGAACTAGGCCCCCTGAACATATGTCACATATCCCCAACATCTGGAGCAGAAACTGTACCTGAGCATGTTGCCTGCCTGCCTATAAATCCACCACCCCTAAATGGATGACCTTGTCTGCCTCAGTGGGAAAGAATACACGTAGTCCAACAGCAATGTGATGTGCAGGAGAGAGGGGTTAGTAGGGCAGGTCTCTGGTACATTCTAGAGTGTCCCCCCATCTACTACTTTCCCAGGTTGTTTGGGCCCATTTTTTTTTTCTGCTGGACCTCAGTCTAAATAAGTCTAACACTAGCCTCCTTCAAGATAACATTGTTATGAAATGGAAAATTCACTGAATCTATTGTTGTACGTTATTTACATAGGAATGCAAGGCAGCTTGGAGTCATATTTCCTCATAAGTGAAAATGTTTGATAAAATTGTGAGGATGAGATATCAAATGAGTACAGTGACACTAGCCATACCAGGAAACGAAAGGATATTATGCCATGTCATAATTACGTTGTGAAAAGCTGTCACTGGGAGCTAGGTTGAAATGGACAGATTTTCTTTGTTCATTAATGCATCAATCTAGAAGAACTTCAATGAAGCTTTATTCCTACCTCACTATGTGTATATTTTGACAAATAGATGAGGTATATTCAAAAGTGAGCTTGATAAATTTTATGACTTACTTAAAATAAATGATGAATATAACAAGGAATACAAATGGAAAGATGGTTGAAGATATCTACCTATATCTATTTATATCTACTTCTATCAACTATATTATCTATAACTTTATCTTATCAATATATAATTTTATATCTACCTCTATATATCTGTATATCTAGATTTAGATGTGTATATCTATCTAGACATATAGAAGATAAATATAAATATAGATATATTTATATATCTAGATAGATATATAGATATTATAGGAATACATAGATAAGAAGGACCAACTCAAATGAACTATAGACTACTATGGAATACTGAGATAGAGTTTTCCCAGAGAAATGCACAACAGTTGCTTATCCACTATCAAATATATGATGAAATAAGAGAACATGATTTGAATGAGATTAAGGAAGGGCACTTATGGTTACGTTTGGAAAGGGCAAAGAAAATGTAAATGATGTAATTATGTTAAAATAGTGAGAAAATTAACATGACAAGAATATAGAAGATAAAACCACATTCAATCAGGGTTTAAAAACATTGAAATAAATAAAGACATTGTAGGTATATTTAATAAACTTCTGTTTATACTCCAACCATCAAGAATACTTTGTATCTAAATTGCATATGAAAGATAATCTGTTTCTATTCTTTTAAAAATTTCCATATCACATCTCATAACATATTCTCTCATAAACTACCTGATAAGTATTGGCCAATTTAAAATTATTAAACAGCTTAAAGCAGGTTAAGTTTTGAAAATTGTAATAAATATATTTTGATCCTAAAAAAACTCATTGTTTTATTGTTAAAGGCTAAATTTACTATTTATCTTATGTAGAGTGTATTTTAACTAAAATTTATAAGTTGAACATATCAATGTGGTAGTATGAGAAACTTCAGTACAGATATGCACACACACACACAGTCATACTCATAAATGTCATGTTGAACATTCTGAACATTCAAAAATGTTGTTCTTATTTTTCAAGATACTAAAATAGTATTACCTTTAGCAACCCTACCATATAGCATACAGTATTCTTTTGAACTATAAGTTAATTCACATTTACAACTATCTCTCACACTAGTCAAGTAGCTACATTTTCTGTGTAAGAATTTAGTTCTATTTGGGATATCCAAAATATGAAATATTCAAAGCACAAGAGAGGAATAATTAAGTATTTGTGTGTGTGTGGCTGTCTGAGAATCTTGCCAAGTATTATATTATGCTGACTCAGTTAAGAAGCCTATCTACTTTTGAAAATGTAAAAAGAACTGTACTAAAGGGTACTTTACACTGTTTAAAAGCTCTGAATTCTGTGACTGCAAAACATTAGAAAACAAGCAATTAAAAAATAAAATTAAAACCAACAAAACTTTAATGATTTATTCATGAAAACATTCCTCAAAGCACATCTACAAATGGGATTCTTAATTCACAGTCATGAATTTTGCCATATTTTTAATGTTTTAAAACTCATACATCAAAAAAGGTGACATACTGATTAAAGGTGATCAAAGAAATTAACATTTCAATATTATATGTAGAATTTCAATTTCTCAAACAAGCAAAATATCATCAAAATATGTTGAGTATATTTTTATGAAATGTGTGGGAAATTTTGAGACATTCTTTTTTGGTAAGTCTATTATAGAAATTTTCCACTAAAGTTGCATATTACAGTTCACAGCATGTATCTATTTCCTCACATGTTAGCAAATTTAAGGAACTAAATGATCTTTTAACTATTGAAACCTGGAGTTTCTTTAGGAAACAAAAACATAATAACCAAGAGATAATGGATTTTTCAAAGATAAGTTGAACTCCCCTTGAAAGTTAGAGCTTTATTAATAATGCTATAATATGAATATATCTCTGAGAGAGAGAGAGAGAGAGAGAGAGAGAGAGAGAGAGAGAGAGAGAGGAGGAAGATATTAACATTTCAAAATGAGCATAATATGAAAAAAATTGGATCCAATGGAATACCAGCAAAAATAATCTTACAACATTGTTCAAAGAAATAGGGGTAGAAATCCCTAGAATTCATAGATCAAGATAGCCAAACCAAACATAAGGAAAAGGACCAATGCTATTGCTGTATGTGCTGCATTATCTGTTAATTGACTACAAGAGTATACTCCCATCCTGTTTTGATGACTGTTTGTAACTAGTATCACAAAATGGAAATAATCTCATTTAAATAAAAAAATGGGTGTTATGTGTCTTAAGACACTAGAGAATCATTAAGACATTTGAGGAGCTCAAAAAAAAAAAAAAAAAACTATAAAATAAACCAGACTATCCCCATCCTCAAGCCTTTCAAAGCAGTAATCAACTTCTTGATAGATGAGATTCTGGAGGAACTGCATGCAATTTTTTTAATATGTTCCAGAAATGCAGCTTTGATCAGTTGCCACCCAAGGATGACTCTCCCAATGACACATCAATCTTTGTTGATACCCATGCTTCTGTTGTAACTCCAAACTGACTCACTGATTCTCCATCTAGACTTATATGGATTTGTTTATTTGTTTTATGGATGGGGCCCTATCTGAAATGTTTTACTAGGTGTCTTTAGGAAAAATTGTGCAACAAAATTATACAACTACCTTTAGGAATCTCATCATTAATAATTAAATCTTCCCAGTCATCCCAAAGTCAACATCTCAATTTCTTTTTAAAACTATGCTCTACATATTAACTAATCTATTTCTGTATAGCTATGCTCTCCTTTGCATGTTTTAGTTCCTATGTTTCCTTCTATGTTATAAAAAGTGTCATCAGGCTTGTGCTATCAATAAGTGGCACTAACATGTCACTAATATTCAACAGCTGTTGGATATTCAAGATTATGTAAATCATCCCTACTAATGATGATCTAGCCAGCTTCCCTCGGCCAGCAAATTAATAGACCTTACAAAAGAATGTACTACTGCTCCTTTGCTAGACCAGTATAATTTCTTGGTCCATTCTAAATCTTATCCTCACACTCACAGATTAAATAAGGCTATCACTCTTCATTAAAGAACGCTATTTCCAGAAAAAAAATGGAGTATATCCAAGATACTACAGCTGGACGCAAAGTATATGTAAATAGATAACAGATATTTCTGTCCCAAACATCTGTATTATTCTTACTGCATTTATGGCTCAGGGAGCACAGCAGAAAAGGATTTGGAAAGATTTTAAAAGTCCAAGTCACTGGGAGTCTACTGTGAAACATATTCTCCTGGAAATTGCTGCATAAACAGGAACAGAAAACTAGCAATATCAAAGGATAGGTTAAAATAGAATATATTTCATTGAGTCCCAACCTTCGACAAAGAATTATAAACAACTCCAGGAAAATAATTTTGTTCATACTGAGTGCTCAGCACTTGAAGTATATACATAGAAACAATAAAAACAGATTGAGCATACTAGTAACTTATTTGTGAATACTCATCTATATAAATATACATACTCATTTAAAAACAATAATTAAATATGTTATCACCTTTAGAGTCCCAGAGAGAGGGTACCTTGGAAGACCTGGAGGGAGAAAAAAGTGGGGGGAAATATTCTATTTTGATTAAAAAATTTCTAAAAATAAAATGAATTTATTGATGACATATTACCTGTTATCATGTTAGATCCTGGAATCCTCAGAGTAGATATTGTCACTTTCATCTCCTTTCAAATCTCCCAGACTATGCTCTACATTAAAAGCCTTTCACAGTAAGATCATCATTGCATGTATTTTGATGAAAGTCATCCATAGAAATTCAAAAGTCACTAAAAAATAATTTATTTGACCACATCCAATCTCTGATGGTTAATACATCAAAATCTACTCCCTTTATGAGCTAGTTTTAATATCTATGATGACACACTGGTACATCTTTTTTGAAATCCAAATAACTTAAAATAACAACTAACTAGAATGTCTAGTTAGTGCTTAGTCTATGGACTTAGCTTCATGAATCAAATGCAGTCATGGCCTTTGATTAAACTGACAAACATAAAACAAAAATCAAATATAAAAAAACCAAACAAGCAAAGAAAAAATTGTACTCAAGTACAGAGTATGTGATGCCCTATCAATGGGCAAAGAGACACCTTGTTGAGGTGCTGTTCGCCCAGGAGCAGAGCATGTGGCAGTTCTTTGTCCTTCCTCCTTAGATACTTGACTTCATAGCCAAATTTGGTTGTTGCCTAAGACACATAAAAATCAAATGAAATCAAATCAAATCAAATCAATCAAATCAAGGCAGTGCATCATGGAAGGATGAAGAAAGAGACTTGTGCAATGTCCTGTAGTGCACTGCAAAGACAGGTTGTAGACACTTTCTTTGCTAACATGCCACACAACATGAATGGAGGATGTCACCCAGGTGCTGCCAACAATATGGTCAGTCTACAACTGGAGCCACCACAATATATGAGAATCTGGTGGTCTGATGGTAGATAAAGAGAAGTGGAGCAGGTTGAGCATCATGTAGAAAGATGAAACAGAAGACTCAAGGATGGAGAGGAGTAGCCTGTTATGAGTAGCCAGTCCTGCAACCTTGGGCCATCATGCAGTCACAGCTGGAGCTGCCTCTGTCTGCCATGTCTGAGGCCCTGGCAATACAGCTGCTGGTGTCAATGTCAATGTTTGTGACTTATATTACCAGAAGAGAATATGGGATATCCTTGTTCTGGGCAACAGTCAGGACCACCTGAATATCCAAGGTCTTTGTAGAATTGGACCTGTCCCTCACTGGATGTGGTTCTCTGGAGAGTTGGTCCCATTTCTTACCACTGGCATCACTCAAAAGAGTTGTCCCTGAACCTTGTCCAGGCCACAGAGTGGAGCTATCCCTGATGGCAGGGGTATGGCTGAGCCAGCAAGGAGAGCATGAGCGTGGAAGAGCTGATTCAACACTCCTCTGCTGAGAAGTAGCCCTGGGGAAGAGGTGAAGTCCCTCTTGCCATGACCAGAAAAATGGAAAGCTGCCTACAGGGTCATGAACTAGAAATGGTACATACCTGCCCCTTGTCAGCTGCAACCCTTGGGAGAGCAGGTCCTGTACCTTGCCTTGGCAGCACAGATGATAAAGGGGCTCAGGTGAGCCAGTCCCCAGTGTGAAAGCTTGGGAGCATTGTCCTGACCACTCATTTGCTGGGAGTGGTATTAGTGTAAGTTTATTCCCTATCTCCTGCCTCTCACTTCCTAATGCATTCAGCAGATCTGTCCCTGTGCCTTATTGGCATCAGAACCTAAGGGTGGGGATCTTGCCCCTCTCCTAGGCAACAAAATAATGCTGGCTCTTTTCAAACAGGTGTGGACAAGCCAACCTTGTGGAGGAGAGTAAGGGGGAGCTGGCTTTCCCACTTCTCTACCATATTGTAGTGTGTGTATGAGGGGTGATGCCCTCCACCATTCCCCCTGGACACCGGCTGCAGTTGTCAGAACTGGCCCTGGCCTCATGAAAGTAGGTGAACTGGTCTTGTCCGTTATTGAGTTCAGCACTTGGGAGTTGATCTTTCAGTCCCACCTTAGGCAGCAGAGTAGAACTGGCCCTGGTGGAGGTGGCGCATAAGAGCTGGCCCCAGGGTGAGACTCCAAGAGAGCTACCTCTGCCAAAATTCTGCAGTGAGGAGGTATGGGTGTGGGGTGATGACCCCCCTCGACCACTAGCATTCTTTGGTAGGAGAGATCTATTCCTGATTGCATGAGAACTGGAGAGCTAGCCCTGCCTCAGTGTCATTACCACTCAGAAGAGCAGGCCTGCATGTCACCTGGGCAACCCAGGGAAGCTGGCACTGCCTGGGAAGGCACAGGTGAGCCAGCCAGGAGGGAGTAAAAGTAGTAGGGCTGACCTATCCCCTTACAGGCTGCAGCACTTTGGAGACTGGGCCCTGTTCCTTGACTGGGATGGACAGTGGAGTTGATTCTGGAGGTGTAGGTGTATGTGAGCCACCCTGAGGGCATGAGAGGAGAGTTGACTCTACTTCTTGCCAATGGTGACATGGGTGGCTTAGCTAGAGTAGTACTGGAGTGTTTGTCATGGTTAGGTGGGTACAGAATAGCTGATATGATGACCACCTCAGCTACCACCCAAGAACAAATTCAAGGCTCTGAGATGGTCAACCCCAGAACCTATATCATATGTGAGCAGTTGCAATTTGTGAAAGAGACAGTCCTACTATTCCAAAGCTGCAGGATCTCTGTAACACAGGGTAACAACAGGATAACTGGGGGGAGTCTTGATAATGATACGTTATTGATGGTGTCACAGAAGCCAGAGATCTTAAACTAGACCAGTGAGTCATTGCAATGAACATTTGCAAGTAGAGATGTGTGGACAAAGGTATATAATATGGGAAACACTGTAACACTACAGCTCCCATGATGAGATGTTTTCTTATGCTGTGTGTGTGTGTGTGTGTGTGTGTGTGTGTGTTATTTGGGGGGCACTGCAAGGACAAAGGGTGGATCTGAGGATATGGGGAGATAAATGGCACTAGGGTACAAGATGTGAAATTCAGAAAGAATCAATAATTGTAAAAAAAAACTTTTGTAAAAAAATACATAATAGAATATTTGGAAAACAGTCAACTTAAGGGCTAAGTTTGAGGGAACACCTTCTACTATTATTTTTTGTCTAAGTTGTTGGATTGGGAAATTGGATAAGAAGGATCTGCTTTCAGGCCAATTCACTCAAAGGACAGCCATTCAGAGTCGAAATGTTAAAAATAAGCTGATCATGGCCTTGGCTTCTAAACCTCAACAGGAAAATTGGATTCTCAGCTCTGTCTTTGAACTTAGTTCCTGACAAGGACTTCTTGTGTGTTCATTCTTTGTGGTTCAGAAAAAGTTTCCTTATTGTATAGGGAAAAAAAGAAAGGAAAAGTAAAGTAAAAGAAAAAAAGAAAAAGAAAAGAATTATCAACTATCAAATGAAAGTCATGAACAGAAGAATAATAAATTAAGTTTAAGAGAAGTAATCTCAATATTAATATTAATATTGATAATATCAGTGTTAAAATAGAAATGTGCTTTAACTCTCAGCATGACTATGCTGAAATCTTATTGTATGATATTTGCAAAAATTAAATATTTTTATGTAACACTTTTTCAAGTGCCTATAACTTCATACATAATTTTTATTTTTATGTGTTTAACTGTGTTTGATGCAAACATCATGTGGATTATAAAAATACAGATAATTCAATCACATATATTCTATTAATTAATTTATTTTTTATTCACCCATGTTGCTTCTCAGTTACTACCACTTATTTGTACATTCATAATATATTTCTTTTTCCCAATTTATTGAAAATAGATTCCTTCTCATGCAGTACATCATGATCACAGTTTCCCTTCCCCCTTCCCTTCCAGTTTCTGCACCTGTCTGTCGTATCCAGATCGACTCCCTTTCTGTTTCTCAGTAGAAAATAGCAGGCTTCTAAGAGATAATGGAACATTATGAAATAGAGTATAACAATATTTTAAAAACCACCTAGATTGGCATAAAATCTGTTGTGTTCTGCTTGAGTACACTAGTTAAAGAAGAGGTGAGGTTTTAAATACTTTTTTTGTTATTATAGGGTTTAAATGTATGTGCCACAGCATGTATGTGGAAGCCAGAACATACCTATCTGACCGTGGTTCTCTCTTCCTCCTTATAGAAATTGCAATGACTAAGTCCCGGTCTCCAGGTTTTTATAGTTAATTTATTCAACACCTGAGTCATCTCTCTGGTTCAAGATATTAGTTTTTCTTAAATGTTTCTATATTTTGCAGCATTTTTTATTTAGTAATAACTTTTAATATTCATAGCCTCTATTATTTTATATTAATTGGTTTTTATAGAGTTATTCTTTTGCTATTTGGTACCCATAATTCAAGAAAAATAATTTCATACTTTGAATGTATCTATACTTTCAAAAAAGTATACTTTGAAAGTATAATATCTATGATTAATCCAAAGTTTACTTTAAGACTTTGAAATTGTTTTTTTTTTTTAATTATAGGGCTGAACCTCTTCCATGCTCCAACAATTCACAGATGAGGTAGACTTTGGGATGGGCAAACTCAATGCTCTGGATTTGGACTGTATGGTAGCTGAGTTGGTAGGCCTACCTGCTCTCCAGCACCCACGTCATCAGAGTGAGCTCAGCAATGCAATTGCTAGCTAACCCAGTGCATCAGCCAACAAGGGGTCTTCTGATTTTATTCCCTAGGAGCTAGCTCACCTGCCTATATAGAGAGGGTTGGCCTAATACTGCTTGTATTCTAATGTTAATTTGAACCCCCTTCAAACTCGTTGTTCCAAAGATGAGAGAGTTCACACTGTAGAGGCTCAATAAGTGTCTCTGCTCCCAAGTTAGTTGTGACTGGCAAATAAAGATACCAACAACCAAAGCTGGACAGTAGAGATATAGGTTGGCTTTAGGTTTCCCAGGCTTTGGACCACAAGAAAGAATGTTCAGAAGAGGAAGAAGTAGAAGCCACCGTAGGTCAAGAGAACGTACCCTTGACAGCCTCCCAGTTGGAACATAGTAAATAGTAAGTAATAACTTAGGACCATTGATAGGACACTTGATTCTAACAGCATGATGCTAGGCAGTTACCCAGCTGTTGTGCTGATTAATACTTATTGTAAATATAAAGTCTGTGTTGTTTGTCTTTCTTTCATGAACTTAACTACCAAAGGCTGGGTAGAAACTCCGGGGAGATTTTTAATTATTTAATACTGTACCTGTCCCTTCCTCATCACAACCAGCTCTACTGAGCTTCCCAGATGAGGTGCAGGGCCCACTCTCCCTATTGCTGCAGTCAGTCAGAGGTGCAGTCAGATTTCCAAAGTGGCACAACCAGTAAGAGGCAGAGCCAGCACTACACAGCCCTTCGAAATTAATGTGGTCCCAGGTGGCAGTCCAGAAGAGTGATGGCATTATGGTCTTTAGTGGTAATATGAGCCAGGGATATCTACACAAGCCCCCTGCAGCTGCATAGCCATGGACACATACATGGCTCTCTGGTAGCATGGACTATGATTTTACCATGCATGGCATTAGGTGATAGGGCTGGCTAATCACAACAGGTTATTCTTCTCCAACCTCATGTCCCAGTTCCACCTCTCTTTATAATGCTAAACTGTTCTGTTTCTCTTTCTCACACATCTGTCTATCACAAACTTGCACATTGTAGTGGTTCCTGCCACAGGTGGGCTGCATGGCTGGTGTCTTCTTCCAACCCTCACCATTGTATGGTATTGCTGGTGAGGGGAAATCTAAAAATGTTGAAAACATAAAATTTTGTATTAATTTGCTATTATTTTATTTTATATTTTTCTTTTTTTATTTTTGTTTGCAATTTTTTTTGCAATAGCATACAATAAATTTTAATCATGATCACCCCTTCTCCAAATTCTTCCCAGGTCCTCCCCACATCCACACTCACACAATTCCTGTTTGTCCTCTCTCTTAACAAATAAATAGGCAAACAAAACAAAAATTCCAAGGAGTCCAGTTTTTGTTGGCTATTTCTGAGAATGGATTTGACTGTTGTTTACATATCATGTGTCCCTTCCATGAAGAATACTGTGAATATCTATCGGGCCAGGTGTGGGACCTTTAAACCCATTTCACCCCTTCAATGCTTGCATTTTGACTGACTTGACCCTCTACAGTTTTTATGTATGCTGTCAGTCTCTGAGAGTTCATTATTGTATATGTAATCTGTAATGTCTGAAAAAAATGTCTGTTTCTTGATACCATTCACTCTCTCTGATGTTTACAGTATTTCCTCCCTTTCTTCTGCACAGAGCAATAAGTCTTTTGTGGGGTGGTATTATATAAACATGGCACTTAGAACAAATAGTCCAAAGCCTCCTCTTCACTACATATTGACTAGTTGCATGTTTCTGTGCCATAAACTATCTATTGCAAGTAGCTTCTCTGATAAGGATTAAGAGAAACAATAATCTATGGATATAGTAACATAACACTAGAGGTCATGTTATTGATTTGTTTATTTGTCAGTAAAAGAAGTTGCTGTAGGTTTTTCCCATAGAGAACATTCCATATCTATCTTCAAATTTCAGCTTCAACAATGTCAGGTTTAATTTTATTCCCATTGTGCAGACCTTAAATATACTTAAAAAATGGTTGATTAATCCCATAATATACACAATGTTATTGTACCAGTGGGGATATCATGTCATTACTGCAGCTCCAAAGGATCATAGCTGGTGGAGGATAACTACTTTTTTTTCCTTTGTTAACATGCATATCATGGTCCAGTACCATGAATGCTAGCCATCTGAGATAAAACTTCAGGTTGAATGACAGCTGTATTTCTGTACGTGCTGTGACAAAACTATGTGGCATCTTTAGCAATAAATCTCATCTTCAGGTTATAGAAGTGAAACTATAGTATTAGTAATAGCCAATCACATTTGATAGTATATATATATTCATATATATATGTGTGTGTTTGTATTCTACTCTTCACAAACAGTTAGTAAGGCTTTACTGATTAAGTTTAAGAGAACACCTGCACAACTTATCAAATATACAAAGTTTAAACTGGTACCTAACTAGAGCTTTCATCCCTACAGACAAATGTTATTGGTTCCAGGGGTATTTTCCACTCTACCAAAGGAAAAAATGTGAACATCTGCCAAGCTGCAGAGCTTTTGATCTACAGTGGTAACTTCCCTGAAGGATATGCTAGTACAATAGTGCTAGAAAGCTTGAAGGAGCAATCAGTGAATGACTGATAAGGCTTAAGGCTCACTCCATGAGACATAACCTTTATCTAGTACTGCTCTGATGATCAAGAAGCTGAGATCATATTGACTAAGGAACCAGGAACAAACCAATTACTATTTTTCTATTAAAGGAATATTAAATGACTCATAATAAAATTCTACTATTTATATATCTTTGCCATGTTCAGTCATCATGAGAGAAGCTTACTCTTATAATACATGGGAAGAAATATGGGTGCCCACAGCCAGATAATGTGTGAGAGATTATAAACCCTTGGATTTCTCAGTTCTAAATGAAATATTTCAATCAAATCCGTACCCTTGGGGCTCAGATCACTGTATAATTGGAGGTATAACATTGTAAGAGCCAAGGGCATGGAAGGAATGGAGAAAATCAAGGAAACACGGTCTTCTAACATAGCAGAACCAATTCAGAGAGGCTAATGGTAGGCACAGGGCTTGAACAGGTTTATAGAAGATGACTTCCAGTACTGAGAGATGAACTGGGCACAAGCTACAACCCCTTACACAGAAACTATCTCTAATAAC
The DNA here is from genome assembly GCA_036184385.1 of Tokudaia muenninki. Lineage (NCBI taxonomy): Eukaryota > Metazoa > Chordata > Mammalia > Rodentia > Muridae > Tokudaia > Tokudaia muenninki. The sequence goes on from BTHS01000019.1 coordinate 28,160,204, forward strand.
AACTTACAAAAAAGTTGGTTTTATTTTAGTATAACCCCACTATTGATACATTCTTGAGGGCAGACCCCATGACTCATTACCCAGCACTAGAAAGTCAAAGCAAACCAAACTCTATAAAACCATTCTTGAGGGCAGACCCCATGACTCATTACCCAGCACTAGAGAGTCAAACCAAACCAAACTCAATAATTTCTTGAAGGTTCTTCTTCTCAGAGAATGTCATTGTAGAATTTGTTTACTATTTCTTTGTTTTGTATTACAGGTCCTTTGTTTATCTTTTAGAGTATCTGCTTTTGCTTTTATGATATTTCAATGCATGTGAACTTATGTATCTAATTTCTGCATTTATTTCTTGTGCTTCTTCTTCTGATTTTTTGCCTAATTTTAGATTATCTTTTGTTTCTCTTATTTATTTTAATTTAATTTTATTATTATTCTTTAGATCCTATTTGCAGCCTAAAGAGAGAAAGAAAGGGTGTGGATATGTAGGGGTGAGAATGTGTGAGGATCTCAATGGAGCTTGGGAGTGGGAAACTGAAATTAGCAGTCACAGGGGTCAAAGAGACCACGAGACTATGTTTCATAGAATCAACTAAACAGGACTACTAGGGGTTTGCAAAAACTGAAGGTGCAGTCAAGAACGTTGTATGTGTCTGTGCTAGTTCCTCTATATACGTTATTATTGTGTAGCTTAGTATTCTGGTTGAACTCATATCAGTGGGAATGGGACCATCTCTAACTCTCACAATCACACTTTTTCTCTTATTGAGTTGCCTTCTCCATCTTAGATATGAGGGTATATTTTTTAATCTTATTGCATCTTCTTATACCTTATCCAGTTAATATCCCTGGGAGGCTTGTTCTTTTCTGAGGGGAAACGAAGGAGAGCTGAATCTAGGGGGCCGGTTTGTCTGTACGAGAGCAGGTAGTAGTGGAGGGAAGAGAAATTTAGTTTGAATGCATTATATGAGAGAAGAGTTAAAAAAATAGAATAACTAAGGGAAATTTTCCTATAAACCATTTATATACCTCAGCATTGTATCTACTTCAAAATATTTCTTTCATTATGTATTTTTGATATTTTACTTATATAAGACAAAAAAGTATATATTACATAAAAGTAATATATTTTCAATAAAAATACCTGAACAAAATATTATCTGTTAAGTATATAGTGTACATACATGAAATTGTATTATTACAGTTCTTTACTTTGTGGCAGAAAAATGAAATTCCAATATGTTTAATTCCTTGTGTTGTGGCTTGACCCAGTATCTTTAAGTAATTTATGGAAGATTTGGAAAGTTAGAATACACATCATAAGAAAGAAAGGACTTATGAATGATGTTCATAATATATGTGGGTACTTACATTTTGGTAAATAAGAGAAAGCAAAGTGAAAACTTATAATCTAAAGAGGAGGCAGGTTTTGCCATGTAAGTTACCTGTGACCTTTTGTATCAAAAATCCTTTATTGTAGTAATGAAATGTCAGGGTGATGATGACAGTTAAAATAGCTGTTACTGGAGAGATAATTCAGTAGGTAATAATGTTTTCTGTTACTGTGTGAGGATGTCAAATCAAACACCCAGATTTCATGTAAAAAAAGCAGCCCTGCACAATTGTGCTTGAAACATAAGTGTTGTGACTGGAGGCATAGGAGGATTGCTGGAGACAGGAGGATTGCTCTAGTAAGTGCAATAGCTCCAAGTTCAAGATGAGACATTGTCACAAGGGAATAAAACACAGGGTGTAAAGACACAGAATGTTCTCAGGTCTGCTCACTTTTCTGCATGTGCATAGCCCTCAGTGAATAAAATCACAATGTCATATGTCACAATTATGAATAAATCATGTCAATGTCCATTTTCAAGCCACCAATTTAGAGATATGTTCTACCATTATCAGAACTAATTGGGAAATTTTGTAGAAATTAGTTAGAATATAACAATTTTAGTGATCATACATCTTTGTCTTCTGCTGTCATTGTGAATTTTTCTACTCAGAACTCCTTTTCATTCATATGAGGGTTTGGGCATATGTATAATAAAATAGGTATATGAATCAAATAGTCATAAAATAAATCATAATGAAATTAATTTTAAACAGTACTTTGGTTCACATACATTATCATTATAAAAGAGGAAAGCATAGTTTTCTGCTAATAAGTACTAGTTTACATTTACATAAAAAATTACATCTTGGCTATATAGTTACTACTACAGAACACAGCACAATTTCATGGTTTGTTGGTTGATTAGCATTTTTATCATGACAAATACTTACACCAGTGTCCTAATTTTGAATTATACATGTACTTTCTTTTCTGTAATATTATCATTTCAGAATCTTTCCTTTATAATTTTCTAGGCTATTCCTAAATTATTCACAAACACACACATACACACACACACACACACACACACACACACACACACGAGAATGAGAAATATAAATTAAAATTATAAACAAATTGTATCACTGGAAGCTCTTAATATTATGTAAGTAATAATTAATAATAATAAGTAATACTTGCTACTGATCCATAATTTTTACTCTGCCTTAAAATGGAGAGGTCCATTATACTAACAGCATATACTAAATACTATTTAAAAACTGCACTATCCAAACAAAATTAGAATTATAAAATAGAAGTGGATGTGGTCTTTATATAAAATTTGTGTTAATTTCTTTTTGGGTGCAGTTTTCATAATATAAATAAAAAATAATTCTTTCTAGTACCTCTAGCCATTACTTCATTTACCCTAACTGCTTAAAGTTACAAAATGTTAGTGAATTATGAATTTCCTAATGACTCAGAAAGAGTTTAATATATTAATAATATATAATAATTAATTAATATATAGGTTAAAATTCACATTTTCAAATGATCTATTCTGATTATGTGATTCTTTTTTTCTCAATCAGATTTATTATCATTTTGTATTTTTTAGGAGAAAAATTACAATTATTATATGATATTTTTGTTTTACAATTGTTTTTTTTTCTATAGTACAACTGGAAATATTTTTAAATGAATTTCCTTAAATAATCTTTACAATATGTATTTTGTTGTTCTATTATAATGTGAAGTTTTACAAGATGTTGCATTTCCTTTCTGAATCCTCATCTTTCTTTCTTTTTGAACATGGATACAATTTTATCTGGCCTCAGAACATGGAAACAATTGAATTACTGAAGATCTTAATGTTCAAAGCTAAAGAAATGTTAAATCTAAAAACGTTATCTAAGTAGCTATATAGAATATTTTATTTATGGTCCACAAAACTCAAAGCCTTTGATGGCCTTTCTAGCTCTCGTTCTGCATTAAGTAATACCACCATCCCTTGACTCTTATTACAACCTTCACCCTCAATATTTTTATATGCAGAACAGCTACTGTGAGCTTTATACCTGAGATATGCGTCAGTCATTTTACACTTCATTATCAGCTATTTCAAAATATGGATAAAATTAAAATTTGATGTAATAGACACTGATGTACCTAATAACTTGCTATTCATGTTTTTCCTTAGGTATGTTTCACTGTAGGTTTTTAAATGTTTAAATGATAAAAGTAAATCTTGTTTTGATATTCATATGTATACTCCTTTTTACTCAAATATAACTTAAGTAGTTCAAGATATTGGTATCATGATAAGTAATTCAAGTGTAAATGCATACATAATACAATAAGTAGTATTTTAAGAGATAAATAAAACCAGCTTCTTATACTTACATCATCCATATAATTTCTGGAATATTTTTGTATCTGTGGAGGTTTGGGGGTTAAAATATAGACCCACAAAAGATACCCTATCTCCCTTTCTCTGCGATAATGCTACATTTTCCAGCCTACCACAAAGTTTGATGAACTTTAAATAGGTTGACTTGCTTTAGTTTTGTAGTGATTCTAAAAGTACCCTTTCATCACTACTGAGCATCTCAGTTTTCAACTGGATATTGTCTGAAGAGCCTGTGAGCGTTATAGTGAACCATCAAGACTTCTGACCTTTGCTCTTTGCTTTCATTTCCTTGGCTATTTATTAGCTTCCTGTATTTGTAATCCTTTGAGGCCTCATATTGGTCATTTATTTTCATTACCTCTGCCTGTCTTGTTCTAATGATTCACAGTGTCCAGGAAGAGGGAACAATGAGCAAGTAAGAAGGAACAAATTACAAACCACTTTGTTGAAAGTCCTTTTGTATATTTAAGCTTCTTCTGTTTGAATACTAATAACCTTCTGATTGGATTTGTTCTTTCTTCTTGTTTACACAACTGTCATTCCTGATTCTGGAAAATAGAGTCTAACCTCTAGATTTTAAAATTATTATTATTATTATTATTATTATTATTATTATTATTATTATTATATTTATCACAGCACTGGCTAACTCATGATCATGAATTCACCAGCCCATGAATTCTAGACAGTATCTGACACATTTCCATGTAGTTATTCTTTTAGTAGAAGTTTGTCATGATTTGACAACATAAAAGTCAAGGAATGTTTAAGGTTTTAAATGAAACTGAGGATCAAGATGATTTAGTGATGTCTCAATGGATCGGTTATGGATTTCTCAGAGTTCCTGAATGTTTCAACTTTCTGCAGTTAACAAAATTATAATGAGTTCAAAGAAGGAGATAGAGTAAGAATATGCAAGCATACAATAGCCAGATGAAACAAAAGTACATCTGTGATCGACAATGGCTGCAGCAAGATGATGACTAAAACAAAAAGGGCCAATACGGTGTCTACACTCTCAACTTTCATTTATTTTCTTGCTCCCAAAACCAACTGGGAAAACACAAATATTTTCGTCAACCTGAAGTTTTCTTACTATAATAATCTAGAGTTAGACCATAAAAAAATACATTTTTAAATTTATCCATTGGTTCTTATTTATTCTATGTTAAAATGGCTTCAACTATATGGTACCAAATATATCATGTCTTCTAGCTTTTCCTCTCTCAACCCTCCCTTCTATTTTTCTTCCCTCTCATATCTAAGAAAATCACTCTTGTATGTCTAGAAAACAACTACATATAAGAATAAAAAAAAGCTGATATTTTTCTTTCTAATTCTAGCTTCTTCAATTAACATTATCTCTAGTAATATCCATTTTTCTATATATAGCTTAATTTTATTATTCCTTGTGTGTGGCTGATTTTTGGTGTGCACATATGTTGCCTTTTCCATATCATTTGTCTGATGGTAGATGTTTAAGTTTACTTCATAACTCCACCACTTTTAACTGTGATACAATGAACAAGGATGACCAGGTATATTTGAATTATGGTGACTTAAATGCCTTTGGTTAAATTCCTAGGAGTGGTATAACAGGTTGATAGAGTAGGTCTATTTTTAATTTTCTGAGTCATTAAACTAGGTTACATTACCCCAGCAACATCTAAGTTTCCTCTCCTAGCATCAGCACCATTTGCTATTTCTTTTCTCAATAACAACCATTCTGATCTATGACAGATGAACTCTTTTTAATTTAATTTATTTTTTACTTAATCACTTACATTCCCCTCACTGCCCCCTTCCTGGTCACCCCCTCCCACAATCCATCCCTTACCCCCATTACCCTTCTCCTCTGAGAAGGTGGGCCCCCTCATGCCCTGACAGTTCCAGCATCTGCAATCCTTTCCCAATCAGACAATGAAGCCCAGCTAGAACATATCGCAAGTGCAAGCAACAGCTTTTGGCATAGTTCTCATGCCATCTTTTCTGGATACACATGAAGACGAAGATGCACATCTGCTACATATGAGCAGGGAGGCCTTGGTCTAGCCCAAGTATATTCTTTGGTTTTTGGTTCAGTCTATGAAAGCCCCAAGGTTAGTGGAATGACAGATGAGCTCCTAATTCGTTTTAATTTCCATTTCTCTGAAGACAGATTTTTCAAATGTTTATTCAGACTCTTGTTCTTCACCTTTGAAAACTTTGTCCAGTTGTCTGTATTTCTTAATTTTGTCTATTTCGTTTTATACAGTTTATATATCATTTGTATTAGCTCTCTGCTAGATGTATAGTTAGCAAAGACACTTGACATTTTTTCTTTAATGATGTAGAAATTTTTTAAAGTATTTAATTAATTTGACAATTCTTGGGAGTATTTCCTGGTTAATGTAAGTCATTTACAATAAGTTCTTGCATTGACCTTTATTGTGAAGTTTTCAAACAGTGTCAGTGTTTCAAGTCTCTCATCACAGCTTTATATCTAATTGAATTAATTTGTATTCAAGCCAAGAAATATATATCTAGCCATATTCTTCTACATGTGGATAACCAATTTTCCAAAACTATTTGTTGAACAAGCTGTCTTTTTTCCAATATATGTTTTGGGCATCTTGGCAAAAACTAAGTGGATGCAGCTGTAGGAGTTTATGTCTGGGGCCTCTCTTCTGATCCATTGATTTTTATTTTTTTATTGCTGGTACCATTCCATTGACACTGCCAGTTTTTTGCAGTACAATTGAAATCGAGTAATCTGTTACCTAGAATTTTTCTTACTCAGGAATATTTAACCTAGAGTATTCATTTTACTTCCATATTAATTTAATATTATTTTTCTCTTTCTGAGAAATGGAATTGTATTTTATTACATTAGAAAGCGAGTTTTTGCATTGAAAACATTAGGATACCTCTGTGCTCCCAGTCAAATGGGCTAGTAAATATCATTTATTGTCTAGATATCTAAGTAGATTGCTCTTAGCAATTTTATGAAGTCTTTTTATATTCCTCTAGTATACAACTAGCTATGAGTTAGCAAAAATATATCTTTTTAAAACTCTTGATCAAAACTTAGAGACTGATGTTTTCATTTTTAATAGCAGTGATATTAAATTCTGATAGTCAACTTAATGTTATATGTATAACATGGAATAAAATGTTCCTATATAAAAGGAATATATGGACAAAAATGGAGCAGATATTGAAGGAAAGGTGATCAAGTGACCAGCCCAGTTTGGGATCCATCCCATGGGCAGGCACCAAACCCTGACACTATTACTGATTCCATGTTGTGCTTGTAGATAGAAGCCTGGCATAACTGTCCTCTGAGAAGCTCTAACAGCAACTGACTGTGACAGATGTAAGTACTTATAGCCAAATATTGGACTAAGATTGGGACGTCTATGCAAGCGTTAAGGAAAGGACTGAAGGAGTTGAAGGGGATAGTAACCCCATAGAAAGGCCAACAGAATCAACTAACTTGGACCCCTGGGAACTCACAGAGACTAAGCTACCTACCAAAGAGGACACATGGACTGGTTTGTGAACCCTAGAAGGTATGTAGCAGAGGACTGTTGTGTCTGGACTCAGTGGGACAGAACGTCTCTAAACCTGTAAAGATTTGATGCCCTAGGTAACGAGGATGCAGGGGTTGAGTTGAAGGTTGGAGAATGGATGAAGGGGTAGGTACATTGGGGGGGTGGAGTAGATAGCAAGCTCTCAGAGGTAAAGTGGGGATGAAGTGAAGAACTCTTAGAGCGGTCACCAGGAAGGGGAACAACATTGGAATGTAAATAAATAAAACAATTTTTAAAAAAGCAAAATATGGTCAGTGGATAAAGGATATAAAAGTATATTTAACTTGTTTTATGCTAGAATTGAAAAAACACATGAGTTCTTTGAATAGGTGGATAGGTATATATGTTTGCCTTGTTATTATGTTGATTTTTAATTTACTACATGAAAATAAACACTTATGTGGTGGTTAAATACTAGCAATTGAACAAAATATGGATGTCTGTTTCTTCCTGATCAGTACAAAACAAGGCTAATTGGAACTTTGGCATCTTGGAAATAAAAATTGCATTGTAGCAAAGTTTGCATTGAACTGGCAGTAATGCTGCTGCATGTCTGAAAAACCTAATAATATAGCAAGAACTTTCTGTAAAATGGATGCATATAAAATATATGCATATATGTGTATTATGCATACATACATTGGTATATACATACACACATGCACATACATATACACACATACATATGCACAGATAAGCATAGCATAATTCTAATCTAAACAAACAAACAAACAGAAAAGTTTCTCTGAAAAGAGAATGCCAAACTCTCAGAAACAACCTCATGGTATCATGTGATACTACAAGATGTATTCACTCCATTCATTTGGAACCTAACATAAACTGTAGTATCAATATGCTGCTTCTTAAGTTAAAAATAAATTCCCTGCTTTAGAAGAATTGTTTCACTGTCAATAGCTCATTTAAGCCTTACAAATTTCCAACACAAGGTCACCCCTGTTTATTTCTGACATTTTGTTTTTGATATGGAAAATGCTAATGATAAAGGGAGCCTAAAATATCAAAACAATACCTCAGGCCAGAGTGCACTGAGCTCTGACTTCTAAAACAGAACTCATTGTGCTTTCTCAATCTAGAGGGGATTTTACTTGGAATATTAGAAAATTTGATAACTATGATGCTGAGTATATAAGGTAATAAAAATATCTATATACAAGTATACTATCTATATAAATCTACTTGGATTTAAAAAATATGTTGAACTCAATGTAATACCCTTCACAGCTAGATACTTAGATTTATGTAACATTTTTCAGAAATAACTTTTATGTATTACAAAGCCTTCTCTAAAAGTAAAAAAAAATAATAGATTTTTCCACATCCTTGAACAATACTTCACCCCACAGAAACCAAAGATGTCTGTGCTTAGTGAACTTAATCCACTGAACAATCTTTCCACAGATCTTGTCATTTGTGCTCGAGCAATGCATTATACTTTAGAATAAGTTACAAGGACAAAAAGTTTTCAAAATCCTTTTCTTAGTTACTTGTGAATATAAAATTTGTTAAATCTAGCCTTACATTTCTCATTGCCTGTGTTTTTATAATTAGTAAAACATTCAAATACTGCATTAGACACTTATAATTTAAAAATTACAAGTAAGCTTTAAAATCATTAATTATCTTCAAATTTAATACTATATATTAAATCACTGATAACGTTCATTGGAAAGTGGAATGTTTCAAATCATTGCTGTACATATTGTCACCTTTGTGTTATCAGTTGAAGCAGATACGTGCTCATTTATGAATAGAGACAATTGTAATCTCATCTTAATATTTTTCTTCACTTCAAACAATAATTGAAAAATGAAAGTGAGAATATTCTAGTGCTGTGAGCTCCAACATTAATCACCCAAAATAAGGTGTTGTTTTTAACCCATGGGAAAACAGTCAAAAATTGTGTAATACAGACAATACTAATTCTGGATTCTCAGACTGATGCTAACTTTAATATCATTGAGATAGATGGTTATACAATTCTCAGATTTATTCTGCTCATATTGTATTCTGAAATTGAAATGTAAACCGAATTCAAAACTAAATCCTTTCAACACTCAAATCAAATATTCTGCATAGAAACTACTTAGCTTTACCTATTAATCAGAAACTGAATTGAATGGTAAAGATAACGTCCGAATTTGTTAGAACTCAGAGAATAATATGAAGCATCAAAATCTCATGTTAGAAATATGTCTCACTGGTCAAAGCACCTGCTTCTAAGCATGATGTCTGAAACCCAGGACCCAGATCACGAAAGGTGACAATGTACTCCTACAAGTTGTTCTCCAACTTACACATGACTTTTGCTCATTACCCATCAAAACCAAAAATAAATAAATAAATAAAACAAAAAACAAAAACAAATAATCAATAATAAATGTAACAAATTGCATTACAGAACATTGAAAGTTAATACATTTCCATAAAGGTTTTCACAATGTGAGTACATTTGCCAGGT